>LR990649.1:26396005-26788753 GCA_905147715.2 Xestia xanthographa
ACTTAGCCACCAAACAAGATAGACACTAAACTTAAAATTCAGCTCCAAAAAAGGACGCGAAAAACCGTTCACATTTTTGACAAAAAACGATGACGATTCAGAAAATTGTTTCCTCCCTCCGTCCCAAATTGATAGGCACCTGAGTGACTAGCTAAAAGGTGCTGATTCAGCCAATAGCCATTAAGCACTCGCGAGTTTCTGCCAACTTAACCGACCTTTATCGAGAAAAAGTAGTTACTAATGGTTTGTCGTGAGGCGAAAATGTAGGGATTTTCCTGTTTACACGCAGATTATAGGTAGAATAAGGAAGATTATCCCCGAGGGCACAAAGCACCAATAATTAATGTGGAAGGAATAGCTAACTAAGAACATTGTGTCGACGGTCGAGGACTCGAGGAGATTCTCTTAGAATTTGTTACTTACGAATAAATGTCACGTAGTTTTCGGGATCTATTTTTAATAGCTTGTACTAAGAACTGGCAAATAACAATCAGAGAAGCAGTAAAAGATACTCAGATAAGATTTATCTGCTACCCAAAGAGCGCGCGACACATTTGTTCATATTTAATAAGACTTCTATGAGATTCAATCTTGCTCGCAGCCTGTTTCTGATGAGTTTCCCATTCTAAACAATACATTATGTGATACTTTTAATGTAAGTAAGTGTTTTGTTTACCTGAGATATTTTACTCTACTCGCACCAGTCACAAATTAAAACTCATTTGAACCCTTCACGCAAAACAGGAACCTTCATAAAAGCTTTATATTTACATAAATATGAACCACCGGAAAAGAATAATAAGCTAAAGTACCTATGCTTTTAATACAAATATTTAGAAAACCAAAGCTAGTTTGTCCTTGAGGTTTAAGCCAGTCATTCCAAAGATTAGATTAGGTGCAATCACGCTCAATCAAACTCAATACGCCTCCGGAAACTTGAAGGAATGGCAGTTCATGGTAAAGTCAACCAAAGAGCAACTAAAAAGAACATAATATTTGCATTACACAGCATTACAAACAGTCAAGCAAAAGCTTGTAAAGAGTTCTTTCTCTTAGCACAAACAGATTAAAATGTAGTGCAAGTTCAAATCGTATCTGTTATATGCACTGTACACGATTAAACAGCTCTATAACATGCCATCCAACCCTGATTGGTCAATTTGTAGCACTCCTAGTGCAGGAAATTTCAATTGGTAGGTTCGTCGCAAACGTATTTTTACTGAGAAATTGGGTCAGCTCGCTCATACAGGTGAAGTATGATGCATGCAAAATACTCTATAGCCAAAGTAATGAGCGTTTAGACCACGACGAAAATAGGGATAGAAGTGCTAGACTTTGCCAGTAGTTACTGCTTACTAGGTAGAAAGAAGAAATAAGAGCTTATACTTCTTGGGGTTCTTCTTGGTTCAAGTTTCTTGGGTCTACTGGACCCGTGGTGGCGACTTAAGTGTAGCTGTATAGACATTTCGAACACTCCAGCAAGTGGGCCATGCCTAGCAAAATTCTCATAACTTGTGAGTCTTTCCGAAGAAAAGGTTACATAACATACGGGCTAGAGAGGTTAACTAATACCTATAGTAATCTTGCTTGTCCCGTTATGTAAAAATAGTTCATTAGAATGACTTCACTTGAGTCATAAAGACAATGTTTAAAGATGAACGTCACAATTGCATTCCATTTTTGAATCCCATTTGTTTATACTGTGCTATAAAACGTACTGGCCGCCATTTACGCAGTCTTGGTGACGTCATTAATGGCATCTGAGGACTCACATGTAAACTTTTTTTTCTCTATTACTCATCGCAGAGATCCGCGGTTTAACTTCAAGTTATTTTCCTTACTAAAAACCTACCTACTAAACCTTTTACGTAAGTAATAAATGAATCAGCATCGTTTTAGGGTTCCTTACCCAAAGGGTAAAAACGGGACCCTATTACTAAGACTCCACTGTACGTCTGTCTGTCACCAGGCTGTATCTCATGAACCGTGATAACTAGACAGTTGCAATTTTCACAGATGATGTATTTGTGTTGCCGCTTTAACAACAAATAATAAAAATAAATAAAAAATTACAGGAGGCAACCCTCCCACGATAGTACGTAAACCTTCATAAAGCGAGTCCAACTCGCACTTGGCCGGTTTTTTTATGTTGGAATTTTTTAGATTGTTGATGAAATATGGTCCTCATTTGTTTCTGAGAAAGCAATTGCCCTTGATAATGACGCAGATATGATAATTTTAGCGCGAGTAAACCTCGGAATCGGCATCCTGATTCCAAAATTGGTTACTTACGTAAATTTTTCGACAAATTCGTGGAACCTAAAGGCTTGAATGGTTTAGTTAGAAGGATATTGATGAATTTACATGTACGTAATAATGGATAATTCCACAAGTATTAAAATACTCCACGGCGTATTCACAATGCCCCACGCTGGCATTTGCAATGGTTATGAATGGGTGTTATCTACTTTAGAACTCATTGAATAAGGTTGAATAGACTCTCTTTGAAGATGCATCAATGCTAGACATTTTTCAAGTTAATAGACTATTTTAGGTACTTAATTGATTAACTAAACACAAATGTTTTACCGTAATTCACCGTATCAAGCCTTTCTATTGACATTGAATTAACTCGTTGTACATATTTTTTTCTGATAGATCAAAAAAGATTTTGTGAACAATTATGTCGTGATCAAGCATTTATAATAAGGTAATAAAAATAACTGAGCATTTATTAACAGAACACAAAATAGTGTGTCGAGAACCTAGACTATTACAGATCTTAGAAAAGAAAAATTTAAGCCAGAACCTATCGAATACAAAATAGGATGGAGACCCAAACCATTAACGCGATTTAGAACCGAGTGCTTTGACAAATGCTAGAGCTTTGTGTGCTAGCAATGCATTTGAGCTAACATCGGAGAGAAATTGGTGTATTCCACTCCATATAATGGCGACAACAGAGCATATCAAAGGATGTTTGTCAGAGAAAGAGCGTTAAAATCCGGCCAAGTGCGAGGCGGACTCGCGCACGAAGGGTTCTGTACCATTATCTATACAACATTAGACAGAACGGCAAAAAAAATCACGTTTGTTGTATGCCCCTGACCCTGCGGCGGCAGAATAAACAATTTGAAAAAAGAACATGTGAAAATTGCAGACGCCATTGGCGCCATTTCCAATTTGTGTGTTGTTTGAGTTTTTTATTTTCCTCGTAGGTGCAGTATAAAGCACTATGTATCACTCGAGAGAAAGTGCGATTCCCGATCTCGGGTGTTTTAAAGCCCTCGCCTACGGCTCGGGCTTCAAACGACACCCTCGACGGTAATCGGTCATTCTCCTCTCGGTGAACAATGTACTATTGTTGTATGGGAGCCACCCTATTTTTTTTTTTCTGATGGGAAATCATCAAATAACTCCTCCCGCTCTGGGCGGAGCAGGAGGGAGTGTTAGACTTCTACTGACTAAAACCCATCCATGTTCCTTCATCGCCCTATGTGTTCCGGGGCCACGGTATCTCTTTCGAACAGTCCCGCAACCCCGGCAGGCATCGGGCCCTACGGACCCCTTCTCTTTTGCTGACTCTCTTTGAGGCGCGCGTGGAACACGAACGCGCCGTCGACACGGCCTGTCGTCAGGAGACGGACGGACGGCGAGCTAGCCCATAGCCCACCGTCCACAGGCCCGGTGGGAGCCACCCTTAAATATTAATTTTATTCTGTTTTTAGTTTGTTGTTTTAACGATAACCGAAATACATCATCTGTGAACATGTCAACTTTCTAGCTATCACGGTTCTTGAGATACAGCCTGGTGACAGACAGACGGACAGACGGACAGTGGAGTCTTAGTAATAGGGTATTTACCCTTTGGATACGGAACCCTAAAAACAAGTAGGGATAAAGATATGTTAAAAAAAAAACTAAATAAACATCATCGGAATTACCCACTGGTGTGCCCTCCTATTATTTCCGTCAAACTTCAAGGTTTCGTGCGTCCCACATTAATTAACATACGAAAAAAAATACTAGCCTATTGTAGTGCTGTAATAGGTACTTCTCTTTTTGATTCTTCGTCACATTTTATTTATTTAAGGGGACTACAGGAGCTAAAACAAAATCGCGATAATAGGATTCACTGCAATAAACAAAACCAGAAAAATATATATTCTTCAGCATATATGCTAGTATGATAGTGTTTTGAAAAGTTATATAATACAACTAATTTTACTCAAAAAAATCACGAACTTATTCATCTCTAAAAATTTCTTTTAACGAGTTAAAACCATACTAAAATACATGCGATCATACTGATTTTTTGGCAAATAGTTCTACAAGCAACATTTAACATGATAGTGTTTTATTTTTTTAGTCCAATCAATTGATTTTTTGTAAATTGAAAAAAAAATATTCATTTCGCATTATTCGGCCCGCAGTGACTGACGTAACAACCACTTTGTTGTAAGCTGTGTTCTAACAGTTTTTCAAACGAAGTTTGAACCACCACAAATAGAGTTGCTAATTTAGCTCATTTTTTTTTTCGGATGGGAAATCATCAAATGACTCCTCCCGCTCTGGGCGGAGCAGGAGGGAGTGTCAGACTTTTACTGACTAAAACCCATCCATGTTCCTTCATCGCTCTTTGTGTTCCGGGGCCACGGTATCTCTTTCGAACAGTCCCGCAACCCCGGCAGGCTGCTAATTTAGCTCCTGTAGTCGCCTTAAATAAAAACTCTTTGAGCACCGATGCAAAACTTCGAAGATTCCCGTTAACGACACCCCTTCGCCACCTGACAGCAAATTTCCTCTTTCCATGTATAATATAACAACTTTTTTTTTTTGGTTGGGAAATCATCAAATGACTTCTCCCGCTCTGGGCGAAGCAGGAGGGAGTGTCAGACTTTTACTGACTAAAACCTATCCATGTTCCTTCATAGCCCTTTGTGTTCCGGGGCCACGGTATCTCTTTCGAACAGTCCCGCAGCTCCGGCAGGATAATATAACACCTAACACGTACCTCTAAACGGTGCTTATATACCAGCCGTCGAAAGAAAACAATTCCGCACAGATAAATAAGTAACATATATTCCAAATACATTATGAAAATTATGCTAAAGGCTGGACCGATCAACGCCTGCTACCACAGAACAGAAAAAACAGTAGAAGTCGTATGTGGGCGGGGCGCGCGTACCCCGAGCTTTGCGCTGTTCCGCAAAGTGTTTCCCCCACGCACACGCCACGCACATCAGTCTAGATAGAAGCGTCACAGTGACAATAACTTCTACAAAACTTAACTTAACTTTAAAAAAAATACTAAAATGCCTTATTGTGCTATTCTAGAATGTAAAAACGATAGCAGAACCAAAAATTTATCAAATGGTGGTATATCATACCATCGGTAAGTCTTAATTTGCTTTATTTCGATTAAAATTTGAAAAACATTATTTTATTAGACAAGACAAGTAAAAATAGACTTTATTGTTTACTCCATAGGGTCTACTTTCTTTTAACTCAAACATATTATTCTCGCAGATTCCAACTACGCACATGTCACAGTCCGCTACTCAATTAGAGATTGACGTTATCGATAATGAGTTATCGATATTTTAAACTTCAATGTTCTATGGTGTATCGGCGAAAAATTAACCCTGTGTGCGTTTTTTTTATGATTCTGAATTAATAATAGGTAGTATATATTTCCATATCAGGTTTGAAATAAGTTTAAAATATGGATATGGGGAATCTATTCGTAATATTCAAACGAGAAAAGATTTATCTCACCTTAGGTCATTCGCAAAGTCTCGAGTTGGTCAAGTCAAGTCGGGAGTCGCAGGTCGTCTGGAAAGTCATAAATAGCGAGACTAACAGGAAGAAAACACGTAATACTAGCTACACATTAGATACAGCATGTGGTCCTAAAAGCTCTAATCAGGAAGTAGCTCAAGAATTTGTAAATTTCTTTACCGATATACCGTTAAAAACTACGGAGGCTCTAAATTCCTCTCCTGAAGTCTCAATTGGTTTACTAAAGGCGAATGTGTCTGGATGCCAGGCTGAATTTAAATTTAAACACATAAACCCGATGATAGTTATTAAAGCTTTTCGGCAAATAAAAATCAAACTGACCGAAGATCTATGGGGAATGTCTATCAAAGTTTGTACATCCATACTTGAGACTATAGCTCCATACTTAGCTTTAATTTTTAATTTGTGCGTAGACCAAGGAGTTTTCCCTGATTTAATGAAATACAGTAAAGTCATACCTCTTTTCAAATCCGGTGATAGTAAAGATACAAATAATTATAGGCCTGTATCCGTGTTGCCAGTTTTTAGTAAGGTGTTCGAAAAGATAATGCTTAATCAAATGGTCAATCATTTTAACACCAATAGAATCTTACACGATCAACAGTATGGTTTCACCAAGGGACGTTGTACAACCGACGCCGGTGTAACCTTAATAAAGCACATATTTACGGCGTGGGAAGAGTCCCAAGACGCTGTAGGAATATTTTGTGATCTCTCCAAAGCATTTGATTGTGTAAATCACGACACATTGCTTTTGAAACTTGAGCATTACGGACTAGGTAAACTTGCACTTAGTTTGTTAAAATCTTATTTGAGTGATAGACAACAATATGTTCAAATAAATGGTGTTAATTCACAGGGTTTAAAAGTAAAAATGGGGGTTCCGCAAGGCTCAATATTGGGTCCTTTCCTCTTTTTAGTATATATAAATGATCTACCCTATGTACTGAAAAACCAACCTCAAAATATGGTGTTATTTGCCGATGACACTTCCCTAATTTTTAAGATCAATAGACGGGCCCAAAATTTAGATGACGTGAATAATGCCCTACTTCAAGTCCATAATTGGTTCACAGCAAATAATTTAGTACTAAATGAAAAAAAAACGAAATGCATAAGATTTGCTTTACCGAATGTTAAAAGTAGCGATTGTGATATAGTACTGAATAAAGAGAAACTTGAATTCGTAGATAAAACGGTTTTCCTGGGGATTACGCTTGATTCAAGGCTACAATGGGGTTCTCATTTAACATCTCTGGCGGGGCGGCTAAGTTCGGCAGCATATGCTATTAGAAAAATCCGTCAATTTACTGATGTAGATACTGCTAGATTGGTCTATTTTAGTTACTTTCATAGTATAATGTCTTATGGCATTTTGTTATGGGGACGGGCTGCTGACATTGAGTCTATATTTATTCTGCAAAAAAGAGCCATCAGAGCCATATACAATCTTCGTAGGCGCGATTCTTTGAGGGAACTGTTTAAGGAAATAAACATCATGACTGTACATTGTCAATACATCTACGAAAACATAATGTACGTAAGAAAAAATCTACATATTTTTGGTAAAAGAGGTGACAGACACAATTACAGTACTAGAAATAGGGACCAATTAGTTCAGCCAGGCTTCAGACTCGCTAAAGTAGACTCATCTTTCATGGGGTACTGTTTGAGATGCTATAATAAAATTCCACAAAGCATTCTTGAGCTGAATGAAACAAAATTTAAAACATGTATTAAACGCACACTTTGTAAGCAAGCATATTACAAATTGGACGACTATATCGCTGATAAAACTGCTTGGCTCAATGCCGGTCCTGCTCCACAAGGACAGGGGCGCATAAATTGATAGCATTAAATTGTATTGTTGGAGCTGCTGAAGATTGTACAACTATCTTTGCATTGTATAGAATCAATCTCTTTATTATTATATAGCCGCATATCGCATATTGTGTGAGTGCTATGTACTAGAATGCTATCAGTCGCTAGAAACCTACGTTTTTCCTTGACTTGAATGTGCCGTGGCGATTAGGAGATATGTCATGCTCACTCAAATGTCTCGCTGATGGTGACGCGTGTGTCGGATCATTTAGTTCCCTTCAAAATGGTTGAGTTGAATGGTGCTGATACATGCGTCATGTTCGTGAACGAGCGCTGTCAGTTGGGACTGGTCAGCTCTTGGTTGCCACGGCTTTTGAATTTAATAATTTTATTTTTTAATTGTTTTTGTTTTTTTTTACTATGGACACCTTTAACGTGCACATCTTGCTACATTGTTCTCACATAATGTACCATCTCAACATGAATGATGTAACCAAGATTTTGTAAAAATATTCTGATTTAAAAGAGTGTCCATGGAGTTTCTTGCCCATTCTTCTCCATAGAGATCTACGCTAGGGAATGGGCAACTACAGTACTTTCACAGTTTTTATGTCTTGTGTCTGGGACTGTAGCTACATTTAATTTTCATATTTGTTTCGACAATTCAAAAGTGCCTGTAACTGGCCTACTTGAAATAAATGCTTTGATTTTGATTTTTGATTTTTGCAGGGCGATTTCCGGCCACCGTAGGACGGCGAGTGATGATGGGGGGGTCGCCGTCAGATAGGTGGCCCGTATTAGTTTAATAAGTGACCTATGTAATAAATAAGTGGCCTAATAAGTGGCCTATATCTGAAATTTCATCAAAGTTTGCTAAGGAGTTCGTCGAGCTAAAACATACTTAAAACGAGTGTAGCTGCCGGAGAAATCGCAGGGTTTCATGTCAATAGAACGTAGGTACTAGGTACCCGTAGTAACAAAATATCGTGTAGTTTAATCTGTTACCTTTCCATCAAATAGTATAATTTTCAAAATCAATCAGTTGTATATTTTAACATAACAATACATTCTTAATTATTCTTTCTATAAATCATAAGCATTATTGTAAATTTATAACACTTGATTTCAAACATACTTATGTAACATTCATTTTGAAATTTAAAAATATTTATCGACTCTTGTATTATATTTGAAAATAAAACGCAACGTCGATAAAAAGGCAATGACAGTGGTACAACCCTAGAAAAGGACGAATAGCACAAAAATAGTAATGAGCTCGTTACGGAAATATCAATCTTATTACAAAAATAATAAAGGTTTATTAAATGCATTTAGTGTAGTGACATCTAGCGGCGAGTAGCAGAACTTGCTCGTGAAACTATTCTCTAAGAGCTAATACGTAAATAGAGTAGATAATAAACCACTCTATTTGCATGTGATTATGGTTTATTTTCAAATAAACGAAGACTGATATATTAGTTACCAATCACACCACGCTTTTCTTAGTGTTACGAAATACAATTAACCTGTTTATGTGTTAGTTTGGGGTACGCTGGTTCCGATACTAATAAAGCGCTATGCTGTTTCTACTGTTTTTTTCTTTTCTGTGCCTGCTACAGTTAATTGGGGCAGACGGTTTACGTGCTCTCTCAACCGTATAGCAAAGCTGGAATCGCTGATTGTATCCACCGATATTAGCTCTAATATTATGGACCATATTTCTATCTGGCGGCAGAATCGATTGCCGACTTCAATAGAATACAGAGCACGTTTGATCGCAGGCTGGATCGGGGGCATTTCTCATCTTGTATTTATTTAAATGCTAACGGCTAGGATTTTTCTCCTATGTATGTTTGATACATTTTAGAAGTATTGTGTTGTGTTGCATGTGGATAGACTGGAAGAGGACCTCACTTTAGTTGAAAAGGCTAGGAGCTAAATGTTTGAAAGATTATTTCTCATGGTTATAATGACTTGGGTGGGTTTGGTGTGGCGTAGGACGTAGACGTCTTTTGGCTGAAATGATAACGATGATGAATAATTACTATACACACCGACTTCCAAAAGGAGGAGGTTCTGATATCGTCAAATTTTTTTTTTATTTTGTGTATGTTTAGCGATAATTTCGCCAATAGGATAGATGACACCAGAAAACAATAATTCTAAGACACCAATCTCTAAAAAAAACCTTTATTTTGGGCCCGAAAACCCGATTTATTTTCAATGAATTGCCTAATTCGATTTTTAGTTGCTTTGAAATCAATAAATAGTTGAGTCATTGAGTTGACTAAACAGTGACGTCACAGTTTGCTATTGCCATACAAAATCTATAAGAGATACGCGTTTTGACAGCTCTTAAAAAGTATCTCAATTGATTGATGTGTCATCTACCCCATTGTGAACCGATTTTGATGGTTCTTTTTTTGTTTGGAAAAACATATATTGTTTTTAACTTTTATTAATAAATAAAATCTGTTTACAAAAAAATTACACAACGTAAACATATCACACAAACCATCGTGGGTTTAACAGTGGTATGCCAATGCAAAGCTATATCGCGGTGGACCTGTTTAAGTTTGGTGAAGATCTATCTGATGCTGATTATCGGAGATATACAAAATGGAAAAAATAAAATAAAAAATTGCGAAAAATTAAACAGACTTCAAAAACATAAAAAAGTGAAAAAATAACTTTAGCTTCAGAAGTTGGTGGCAAAAAAACTGAATTAAACAAACAAAAGTCACCGACTTCTGAAGCTAAAGTTATTTTTCACTTTTTTGTGTTTTTTTTACTTATGTTTCATTAAACTTATATTGTCACTTACGGGATATCTTCCGTGATTGGTAATTGTTTTGAGCTCCTGATATTTCGACGCTGTTGCAAGCGCCGTGATCGCGGGTTGACAACAATCACGGAAGATATCGTGATATATTATGTTTAGCTTTAAACCGTGAAAGCTTAAAACAGTGTTATGTTTAATTTTTCAAGCCGAGCCGGAAACTCTTTTGTCGTAAATCACATGTAAGGAGAAGATTTGTAAGGCGATTGCATATCATCTATACTAATATTATAAAGAGGTAACATTTGTTTGTATGTTTGGAAGTTTGTATGTAGGGGGTAATCTCCGGAAGTAATGAACCGATTTCAAAAATTATTTCACCATTAGAAAGCTACATTCACCCTGAGTAACATAGGCTATATTTTATCCCCGTACTCCCACGGGAACGGGAACTACGCGGGTGAAACCGCGGGACATCCGTCATATATATGATCATATACTTCTTTGGAGTAAAACCACTCATTGGCTTCCATGTCTCATAGGGCCTACATAATAATAACCAAAGCAATATAGTTATCTGCAGCCTTACTCGGCTTTTTGTCCTAAAATCCGCTTAAATATTAAAAAGATATTATCAGAAGTGGTTTCGAGCGTTGACGAAGGTTACTTTTCGTTAGGATCTTCATTCGGAGTAGGATAGGCTTGTGGTTCAAGGGTTTCAAGATAACCTGGGAACAGATGAAAAAGATTGTTTAATATAGCCTATTTCAAAACACACGTACTTAATTTTTATTTTTGGCATTTGGGACATATATAATTTCAATGTTTTACTATAAAATTAACTGCTCAAAACGAATTTTATATGGCTGGTTATCTTTCGCCTTGTTATATCATAAATATAATGTTAAGCTGACCTTGAATTGAAACTATGTAGGTTTATATAATCAGTGTTACTAAACCAAAACTGAGCGAAACATTTTATTCTAAACGAATAAAAATAAATAAAGTGTCTGTTTGCAATTTCAAAATAACGGCTTTTCACTGAATGCATAATTTTGAAAGTATATACCTTGCTTATAACAAAAAAAAAAACATTTTATTTTTCATTTTTGTCCGTCTGTTCGGGCTAATCTCCGAAACAGTTGGACCGATTTTGACAGGACTTTAACTGGCAGCTGCACAGCTGATGTTATAAGGAGTAGCTTAGGCTACTTTTATTTTAGAAAAAGGATTAGAAATGTATAGGAACCGACGGACGGACGGGATTTAAATTTCACACGGCAAGAGTCTACACTAATATTATAAAGAGGAAAGATTTGTATTTTTGTGTGTGTGTATGTTTGTAATGAATAAACCCAAAAACTACTGCGCCGATTTCAAAAATTCTTTCATCAGTAGAAAGCTACATTCACCCTGAGTAACATCGGCTATGTTTTATCCCCGTACTCCCACGGGAACAGGAACTACGCGGGTGAAACCGCGTGACGTCCATTAGTTTTAAATAAACTTACACTCAATTAACCAGTTTTAATTATGTAACGGAATCTTAATGATCTAATTATACGTGTAAAAGAAGTTTTTATTTACATTTATCAATTAATTAAACAAGTGTTCCGTCATTTTTGCGAATTCTTTCCTGACCTTTACCTAGATCACAAATAAAATACGTGTTTGTTTTTTTTTTTTTATATACATTCTTGCCATACTACATAATTGGGTATTTCCTTGTTCATGTTTTTACTTGACCAAATAATATTATTATCTTTCTACTGTGTAACTTAGAACAGGTTAAACGAGTGTAACAAGGGAAAACCACAACAAAATGTTTTTTGTGGCTCCTACTTGGTAAGTAGGTAGGTAAACAAACACGGAATATATCGTTTTTAGGGTTCCGTACCCAAAGGGTAAAAACGGAACCCTATTACTAAGACTTCGCTGTCTGTCCGTCTGTCTGTCACCAGGCTGTATCTCATGAACCGTGACAGCTAGACAGTTGAAATTTTCACAGATGATGTATTTCTGTTGCCGCTATAACAACAAATTCTAAAAACAGAATAAAATTAATATTTAAGGGGGGCTCCCATACAACAAACGTGATTTTTTATAATAATTGGTACGGAACCCTTCGTGCGCGAGTCCGACTCGCACTTGGCCGGTTTTTAGGGATCCGTACCTCAAAAGGTAAAAAAGGAACCCTTAAAAGATCACTTTCTTGTCCGTCTATCACCATCGATTTTCTCAGGAACGGGTGGACCTAGCAAGTTGAAATTTATACCAGATAGTGAGATCTACAGTGGAGGAGCTCGTGGCTAAATAACAACAGCCGCTCGGGTCGATCTTTAGGTTAAGCCGTGCTTGCCTAGGTTGGTCTGTGGATGGGTAACCACCAAATACATCGCCGTCTCTTCGTGTACAATAGTTTAATTAGGTTTTTGTAGTTCATATAAATATGTATGTTAGTCTGTAAGGTATATATGATATGGGTCTTTTGTTACCTGAGTTAAATGATATAGTATAGTAGTAGTAGTAGTATTACATACCGAGTTTCCTCCATGCCTCGGAAAGCACGTTAAGCAGTTGGTCCCGGCTGTCATTTGTGATCTTGACAGTCGTTACAAGTAATCAGTGGCCCAAACAGTCTGACAACCAGTCTTACCAAGCGGTATCGTATTACCCAGTACTAACTGGGTTGAGGAGGTCAGATAGGCAGTCGCTTCATGTAAAATACTGGTATTCAGCTGCATCCGGTTAGATTGGAAGCCGACCTCAATAAAACTTGGGAAAAGGCTAGGCAGATGATGACTGAGGTCTATAGTCCCTATTAGGTATATAAAAATCAAGGTCCTGAATCAACACGATAAAAGATATGGGCAAATTTAGGCATCCGGTTAGATTGGAAGCCGACCTCAATAAAACTTGGGAAAAGGCTAGGCAGATGATGACTGAGGTCTATAGTCCCTATTAGGTATATAAAAATCAAGGTCCTGAATCAACACGATAAAAGATATGGGCAAATTTAGATTTTCGCGAAAACTTTTAAGTACTTACCTACTTACCAAAATGTACCTTTATTTTCAACTTTTTATTATAGGGATTTTTTTTACAGAGGAAAGCGATTATTTCTTTCTGGCATTATATCATCGCGGGCGTCATCGCCGAGGAAGGCTTAGAAAAAGCTGTAGTGACGACTTAGAGGCGTTTGTTAGAGATTGGCCTGAGAAAGCCGCACGTAGATCGGTGACGACTTAGAGGCGTTGGTTAGAGATTGGCCTGAGAAAGCCGCACGTAGAGCGGTGACGACTTAGAGGCGTTTGTTAGAGATTGGCCTGAGAAAGCCGCACGTAGAGAGGTGACGACTTAGAGGCGTTTGTTAGAGATTGGCCTGAGAAAGCCGCACGTAGAGAGGTGACGACTTAGAGGCGTTTGTTAGAGATTGGCCTGAGAAAGCCGCACGTAGAGAGGTGACAACTTAGCGGCGTTTGTTAGAGATTGACCTGAGAAAGCCGCACGTAGAGCGGTGACGACTTAGAGGCGTTTATTAGAGATTGGCCTGAGAAAGCCGCACGTAGAGAGGGGACGACTTAGAGGCGTTTGTTAGAGATTGGCCTGAGAAAGCCGCACGTAGAGAGGTGACGACTTAGCGGCGTTTGTTAGAGATTGACCTGAGAAAGCCGCACGTAGAGCGGTGACGACTTAGAGGCGTTTGTTAGAGATTGGCCTGAGAAAGCCGCACGTAGAGAGGTGACGACTTAAAGGCGTTTGTTAGAGATTGGCCTGAGAAAGCCACACATAGAGGTGACGATTTAAAGGCGTTTGTTAGAGATTGGCCTGAGAAAGCCGCACGTAGAGAGGGGACGACTTAGAGGCGTTTGTTAGAGATTGGCCTGAGAAAGCCGCACGTAGAGAGGTGACGACTTAGAGGTGTTTGTTAGAGATTGGCCTGAGAAAGCCGCACGTAGAGAGGTGACGACTTAGAGCCGTTTGTTAGAAAGCCGCAGATAGAGAGTGGTGGAAGTACAATATAGGCTAATAAAAAATATAATTATGAAATCTTAGTAGGATAATACGAATAACACAGCCTATGTGAACATAGAAACAAGACATTTTCAAGATATTATTTAGTGGTTGCAAGCACGACTAGTGAGCACAAGGTCCTGGGTTCGATTCCTAGGTTGTTATTCGTTAGTGCTCAGTTGATGGCAATAGGCTTGCCCCCTATGACATGGGACTTAAACGTGTCTGGCGAAATCTGGGTTTACTATAATAATGGGCTTGTGTCTTGAAAAAAACTAATTACCTAAGTACTTAGTCCGTCAGTTACATTATCAAAAAATATTTGACACGTATTTTTTATTTTGTTACGTAAACCAAAATTGACGAAGATACGACGCTTATAAAATTCTCAATACGTCAAGCCGTGCTATAATTAATTTTTAGTGCGTTGTGACGTCACGAGCCCCCACTCTCGAGTTTTGATGCGTTTTATCTTTGTCAATATTCTTTGATATTGACAAAGATAAAACGCACACGACAAAAACAAAAAATACGTCTCCATTATTTTGCAATACTCTAACTGACGGACTAAATAGATTTGCAATTTATTGATGGTGGAATAGTTTCCACCATCATGCATATTGGGTACACCTCTGCCTAACTCTGTGTGTCTGTGTGTGATGTTATGTTATATTTATGTACTTAGATGGACGATGTATATATGCACTTAGAATTTAAGAAAGATTTCCTCAAAACCTCTGATTGAGTTGCCAAGAGGTTTAATTTTGTAGACGGAGTCGTCGGCAACCTAGCAATAAATTCCTGCACAATGTCTGTTTCAAACCACAATTTACAAGTAAATACAGTAAGAAAACCAAAGACCCCTATTCCAGAGAACCCAAAAATAAACCAAGGAGTCAGCAATTAATTGAGACAGAGACCGCAAGAACGTTTCATTACAGGTCAGAGCGAGACAGAGTACAGTTCCAGAACAAATTACGTTTTGCCCACATTTTACCTTATACGCATTAATTTATAATCAACTGTAGAGTCTCGAGCTAATTAGATCGGCTGCCCCTGATTGGGTTTCGATTATGAATGCACGACAGTGTACACGTGCAAACAAAGAAAAAAATATTGGGTAAAAAAGAAAAAAGTATAAGGTGAGAAAGTACAAAAAGGTAGGTACTTAACTGCATTTTTTGAGAATTGTATTGTACTCGAGTGTATTAATAAAAATTGTTTACCTTGTATTTCATAGGTTTTCGGTTATCAAAATAATTATGCAAGTCAAAAGGTCTAAATGAAAACACCATAGCAAAAAATCCTTCACTATTCAGGCCATAAAAGTTAGATAGGTACTTAATCAAAAGAAAATAAAGAAAAAGCGTACAGTATAAATCTCTATACTAACGACTTGCCTGGATGTCAACTCGACTCCCACAACCGGACCAATATTTGCATGCCCCAACAAATGTTTGATTCACGTCTGACTATTTGCTAGAGCGATTCTGTTGTCTATGGCACCCACGCATATATAGGGAGATCCTACAGCATTATTTCCTCTTTGATTTTCATCAACTCGTCCCAAATGGGCCATAGGCTTGTGGGACGAGTTGATCAACGACTCTTTATTGAGTTGTACAATTTTTTTGAACATCAGATTACATGTTCCTTCGAATTTTAAATATTTGAACACTGCTTTGCTATCATATACCATCAATCACAGTTAAAATAACGTGCGGATAAGACTGATTAATTTATGACTTTTTGCTTACATCTTCGCACAATTACCTGTTGCCCGTGTGACATGACTTATATCTTGGCCTTATTTAAAACTTTACTCAATAAACGTCCTCAAATATAATGCGACATTTATCCCTCAGTTAAAATATACCTAACAGCTAAGTGGGTAAAATCAATAAATGTTCTTGAGCCAAGAGTAGGTATGTCACCGCTGTGCGGTT
Source organism: Xestia xanthographa (assembly GCA_905147715.2). Classification (NCBI taxonomy): domain Eukaryota; kingdom Metazoa; phylum Arthropoda; class Insecta; order Lepidoptera; family Noctuidae; genus Xestia; species Xestia xanthographa. The sequence goes on from LR990649.1 coordinate 26,412,368, forward strand.
TGTGCAACTAACTATGCTCCACAACCATTCTGATATAAAAATAGCGTCAATAAATCAACAAGTAAAGTCCCGTTATATTTAGTTTTGTATACGTATAGACATAGTAAAATTTCCTGTTAAAATACTCGGTATCGGTCTAATATAGATCATACCTTCGCAGTAACGTTTTATTGAAAACTAAAATAGTTGACGACTCCATACCATGCTGTTTCTTCACCGACTTTATTAATGGCAATGATCTGTATGTTTGTTATCTCACGGCAAACAAACTCTACACGGATATAGATAGTAGCGGAAGATCCAGGTTGCTAAAACAAATGTTAAATGCGCAAGATCAAGCATGACATGATAATTTAGAACTAACTCCGAGATTTTGCAGTTACGAAACGCGCTGAATTGAGCAGCATATAAATAACAATAGTTTATTATTAGAATCTGTTTCCTTTTATTGTTTATTTTATGGTTGTACAGTCGTTACAGATATTATGAGAAGAAAATGAATGGAGCGACTCGTGCAGATTGGTGTCAGGTTCGCAATTTAGAAACAATGTTTAATGCATTTCGTAATATTGTATTTATAACACTTCCGACTCACCTCAAAATGAAACCAATCGTTGCTGGATTTACTTTAGTTCTTGATTCGAATACCTGGCTAACCAGTCATTGAAGACAAGAATAGCAGCATAAAAGAAAATTTACGAAACCTCTCTCCAGTTACTTTCATATTCGTTCAGCAAAAAATTTCTTGTGGACGTCTTTTCTTGGGCGACCTTGTTCATGAATCTGGTCTCACGATAGATATTTTGATTAGTCGGGTACCTTCCAACCCATATACGAAATAACCAATTAGGTTTTCAGAAAATGGGGGTTGACTAAACGATAAAGGGCATAAGGACCATGCCATAACTCACAAAAGAAATTTTCGCTTGAACTTCATAAATCTCTAAGTTTAAGCTTTTGTTATAGGTTGACTAAAACACCAAATAGGGTTCCAAAAAACGAGGGTAGACTAAAAACGACCCCAAAAAGCGTAAACACGCTCGGAAAACTCAACCTATTGTTATTTGTGAACCAAAACACCAACCGCCAATTATTATGGACATAGACTAAAAACCAAAGACCAGGCATAGAGACCGTTACTCACAAAACATATAGGTAGTTACCTATCGTTCTGCGAACATGCGGCCCTAGCAATAAGCTCGTGTCGTCTGTTGACCAATGGGCAATATCTATCAGTCGTTTCGTGAGGGTCTAAAAAAGGTCGATACCACCTAACCCTGTAGGATACGACGAAACGTATTTTGTTCTGTTTTGGCATTGGATTCGCTTTTGAGTATGTATTTTGATTTAGCTGTGTAGCTTTTTTTTTTCAGAATTTCAGCGTTTCTCTTAATATTACCAGAAATGGGAATGAAAATCATATTTCTGGTCGGTCTTTATGTAAATGGCGAAGGTAAGTCCTTACGCAATTCGCGGGCCTATCATGTGCCTTTGCGCATCATCGTCTGGCCCATTTCTTAGTCTGCTTACGAAGTTAGTTTTTATTTTGAAACAGGCCTCCTCTCTTTTTAAAAATACACAAACAAGCATCTCTATAGTAATTGTGTAAAAGACTCATTCCTTGTAAATACCTCGAAAGTATTCCTGACAATACCTTTTTTGAGACCATCGAATAGCAAGTCACTAAAAACAGCTAGATCTCGGTCACCTTCTTCATAAGAAAAGGGTAAAGAGTTCAATACACCCAATTATATACAAAAAATCGGAATAAAATATCTTTCTTGACACATCCAGTGAAAACAGTACAGTCATGATATAAAAATAACTGAAGAGCACATTATTCTTTATCTTCTGTGTGTTTAGATTGTTGTTATGACATGTGTGTGTCAATGTTACCAGCTTCAAGTATTTGAACATGTGTCTATCAAACCAAGGAGTTTAGATTCAGGCAGATTTATTGATACAAGTATATTATTGCTATAGGTATTGTGTATTTCAGTTGGATAGATGTGAAACGATTATTAGTAGGGTACTTCCAATGCTGATTTTATGTGCCATACAGAAAATTACTAAATAATATCACTGAGCCTTTGCTATTTGGAAATCCAAAATCTGTATAGATTCCTTTACTAAAATCTGGTTGGAATATTTTTTTCTCTTGAATACAAAATGACATAAAAAACCTACTTATTAGTATTGTGGTGATTTTATTCAGGCGCCTTGCCTTAAAAGATTCCATAAGTATACGGAATACTGTTTATTTCATTTTGGCTAGTTTTATAGAAGGATATTTCCTCAAAATTAGTTTGGAATTAAGTAATGATAATAAATTAAGTAATATTAATGACAAATTAAAAGGAACAGGATAAAATTCAAAATTTTGTTTTTATATTGTGCCTTCAATATTTATGAGTTTTTATTTAAATAGATAAGCTCAAGTTTCCAGTCGTGGGTTATAAGATTAAATTAATAGAAATAATTTATTCTATTTATGGATTATCTAAGTATTAGTGCTTATTTTTTTTTGTAAAACATGTAAAACATTGGTTACTCATTGAACCGATTTAATATATGTATTTTTCTAAGTGTTTTTAAAAGGTATAATATATAATAACTGAAGAATATGGTGAAAAATATGCTTTTATGTGCAGCAAAAATATGGCATAAAATAGTCCTGAGAGTTATTAAAACCAGACCGATAAGAATCTTGTATGAATTTATTCTAATGTTATTTAATAAATGAGTTATATGTCCTACTGCGCTTTAGAATAATCTGCCTACATTTTAATCCATCCCACACAACTACAATTATCAAAACATGTAAACTATAAATACACTAACAGGAAAACATGCTATCATTGTCATCCCAAACAATACAGCACCAAATAGGTTACTGCACTAGCAATAACAATCACTCATACAGCCTACTTTATTTTATACAATATGATCGTTAGGCTAAACCGCCTGTTATCTTCGTCTCACAAGCCACAACCAAAAAAGCTAAGCCGCACAGGGCGCCTCCTAATTGTAAACAAATAGTGTATTTTTAATTTTACATTTTTAATACCCCACAACCTACACAATGCGATATTAATTGACTTACCATATAAAGTCCTTGCAGTGGGAACAGAACGTAGGCTGCTTGAAGAACCTCGGCATGAACTTGTGGTCTTTTATCAGATAAACATTCTTCTTTTTGAGGGCACCCTTGCGGCCCCGCAAACGGAACGCCTGCCCTGCTTTATATTCACCACCACCGTCATCACAATTATTCTCCTCGTCCGCCATGGCTACCCGAGGTCGCTAGGGCGCCGGTTAACTCGGAAATAATAATTATCTCACAAATATTCGCCAGAGAGCGCGGCCCACCCGAACAAACCACCGCTCTCAACGGAACGTCATCGCGATTTGTCAATGAACGGAGCTGTCACTGTCAAACTGAAATTAGCATATTGAGTTGCCATACCGAGATTTTTACTACTACTTTATATTACGGATATTTTATGGACTTCTAGAAAACTACAATTACAAGACCTTGAAATTATTTATCTACGTCTTTGATACGTAAAAGTAACGTCTCCAATTTCATTTCAGTTTTTTCAAGTTGATCCACTCTTGCTGATAAACGAGAAAGAATGCGAAAGATGCCAATCCACTAAAGTTTAGTGGATTGGCACCTTTCGCATTCTTTCGTTTAGTGACTAAACGCCACTTAAATGAATGCCTAAAATAAATATCATTGCACTGTTGCAGTTTTAACTTCCGTACTTTGCTGAGCGTTCAAGTCCGAAGGAGCGCTTTTTTAGACGTTAGTGAAAACGAACAAAAACATGAGTTTTATTCATTCCAGAATACTGTAAAGTACGAAATAACTCTAATTTCGTTATGTGTGAGTAATCGTGATTTTGTGAAAAACACTACCAACTTTGCGTGTTATTATAATGACGAGCACACAACATTACGAAGCAATAGTCTGGGATTTTTTTTTACATTTTACTAAACACATTACGTGACGTGTAGTTGTGTACAGGCTTGTTTCTGTCTTGCTGTAGCTTAGAATTATTTACTCTGAGCTGTAGCTAAAACTATAAAAAGATTGATAGTCCAGGGTGTAAAAGACCTCATCACGAAGCCGTCAACCAAGCATTCTGTACATCAAACTAAGTAACTTTACGCAAAAATTATTGCTGGGAAACCATTTTTTTTTTGGGGTGAAAAATCACGTTTTGTTGTAGAACTCAATGTAACGCACTCAAAACATTATGCGGATGGATGGATTGAATAGTACGGGGGTCGTGGAAGTGTTTAAAGTAAAAATCTGGTCAAAAAGTTGGAACTTTGACCCCCCAATATCTCCGTAACTAGAAGGTTCCCAGGTATGGTGTAAAACAAAAACATGATCGCAATGACGAGTAGAACAAGTGCCTTTCGGCTTCGCTAGGAAGTGTTTTACACCCTATAAAACTATACATAGTTAGGTCATGCGAGTCAGTTAAATATTTTAGCTACAATCTTCGCCGCACGCGTTTCAATGGTTAAAATGGCTTTAACTGGTTTAAAGCCATTTTATGGAGGATGTAACATCCCTGGTGGTTTTATCTATTATATCAAGGTAGTTATATCGGAACCGAAGTCGGAGACGGAATTCTTAAATTTGGTTTTTCGGAGTCGGAGTCGGAGTTGGAGTCGGAACCGGAACCGGAATTGGAGTCACAGGTGGAGTCGGAGATGGTGACAGAAGAAAGATGTGCTAGGGGCAGGCAATAAAAGACAGAACGCGTGCTGTTCCCCGGGTGACATACATAAACCTGTTCGTACACGTTGACCGCAGCAGCCGCGCGTCGCTGCCGCCACCCGCCTCTATCTGCTATGCTTCGACCTCCGATTAAAACCTCCGATTTAAAAGTATCGGAACAGAAATCGGAACTGGAGGTGATAGATAGATAGATAGATTTATTTATTTGCCTGAACTAAGGTATTTTACAGAACTTTTAACAAATAAACAATAGTTCTTCATATTCCGCCAACTATGTAAATTCGGCATGCAAGTTTTGTGACATTCAATGATTCTAATTTAACAAATGAATTAAATTCCAATGTCAAAAATAAAATAATTACTAAATCAAGAATTGTCTATAGTATCAAATTACAAATGTCATTAAAAACAATTAAATTACAAGTTTTATAAATACAACTTACAAATGCTAACTAAAGAAATTCAATTACAAAATATGTCAATAGCTTAAAATAAAAATGTCAAATAGAATTTACATGTCATGCAATTCTTCCCTTTGTCCTAAAATTTATAAATTTATTCCATAACACTATAAAAACAATGTTATAAACGTGTTAGATCAATTGGAAGTTCCAACACCGATGTGTTGGAACTTCCAATTGATATAACACGTTTATATATTTACTAGCGGACGTCACGCGGTTTCACCCGCGTAGTTCCCGTTCCCGTGGGAGTACGGTGATAAAATATAGCCTATACGGATTCGGAAGAATCCCTCTAAGTAATGGTAAAAGAAATTTTGAAATCGGTCCAGTAGTTTTTGAGCCTATTCAATACAAACATACAAAAATACAAAAATACTAAGGTTTTCTCTTTATAATATTAGTATAGATATATAACAGTTGGAGTCGAAGCTTCGTAACATCCCTGCTTTAAACTGGTCCGTCAATAAAGCGTTGATAGAAACAGAATTTCAATAGAAAGCAAAAATGAAGTTTCTTCATTTGGTTGCATTTTCGAAAATAATGTATCTAATCTACCAGTTGAACACCATTCGGTCACAAATGGCAACATCGATGGTGCCGTTCCAAAACTATTCTAATAAAATGATCACTTTCACTTAGAATAAACGACAACTTAGAAAATAAACGAATTCACAAATAAAAACTGTCCATAGTTAAAATTACGGAATTTTAATGAAACGATCAGCATTGTTGTAAATACTGATTATTTTATTAAAATTCTGTCATTGCACCGGGGCAACAATTAATGTTAGTTTTTTTTTTTGTATTTCGAACGCAACCCGCTTGCATTTCTCATCTGTGATCTGTCAGCCATTTCAATTTTCAAGCAAAAAGCCGTTAATTAATTTTCAAGTATTGTGCGTGCGGTTGACAAATAGTTTTGCCGTTCTTTGCAAATTGAAATGTGAAATAATTGCAAGATTATTGAAGTGTTTTTATTATTTAGTGTGTTTAACTAGAAATTGAACCAAGATGAGTACAGAAAATTCAGATTCTGGACCTGGGATGACTTTGTCGTTGGTGGCACAATTCGATGATATAAATCGGTTGAACAGTATTCTCAACGATGGAGCAGCTGAAGAATGTATGTGTCCAATTATTCTTTATTTTTTTTTATTGACAACAAGCCTTAATTTATTAAATAGCACGAGTGTGTTGTTGTTACGTTGCAACTGATTTCGTTTTCCATCCACCTTCATTCCCCAAAAGAATTGCAGTTACCGCCAATAATTTCTTTGATATTTAAACGACGCGACGTTATTACTCACATTTTGGTGAAATATTAAATCATCATACACCGGAAATTCATTGTAGAACACGGAAATGATAAGTATTTAAACCTAATATTATCTGGCTTGATTGTATGAATCATTACATCCTTTGACCTTGATAAAAAAATCAAAAGAATTTAGTTTTTGGGGCGTATTTCAGACAAATGCAAATTTACAAAATGATTTATTTGAATGATGATCAGTCAGTGTATGACTAAAGTACGGTTTTATCATAACATTCATAAATAAACTTATAAGCTACCTAGCTATTTTTAGACCCACATCTCTCCCAGGAATTAAAAATATTTTTAAACTGCTTTACTTCCTGGTCCGCTCAATAGCAGGGGTCGAAACTAGTCAGTAAAATCAGTAAAAGTCAGTTTTTTTTAGCATGGTCAGTAAAAGTCAGTTTTTTGAGAAAATGGTCAGTTTTTTCAGTTTTTTGAGATCAACACATATATTGCTCCATATATTTTTTTGGAACCTTATTAATTATTTACTGACACAATTTTGCCTGTCTGTGTCGTTCCTTTTTACGCCTACCTTCTTCATTCTAGATTTTGCTTAAGAAATATATATCTTATAGTATACCTACTAGCAGCCAAACCCGGCGTTGCTCGGGTTTCACCTTTCAAGTCCATTCATTTCATCAGTTGCAACACTTTTTCACATTTTCGCCACCCACAACCGCGACCAAACTTCCTTACTTTCACCAGGAGACCAAAGGGGAGATGATTGGAGTTGGTGGTCATAGAGAAAACCCTGTCTTCCCGTCCTAACATTAGCATTTTAAATATACATTTAGATTGTGTCAACAAAAAACAAATTTCTAGTCATTTCTAATTTTCTTAGCCGGGCCCAGTGATGGTTTGAGGGCAACTAACAGCTGATGCTCTATTATGATGTCTTGTGGCAACTTAATATTGTAGCATCATTATTTCGAGGAAAAAAGTCCAATCCTACTTTTTTTCTCGAAATAAATACATATTTTATTATTGTATGTTTAACTTTGCATATTTGTTACAGCTTCAGCTTTTTAACCTGCATTGTATGTGATTTAATTTGACTGCTGTGTGATTTGTTTGTGGCAACTAACCAACTAACTAATATGGGGAAATGTAAATTTAATGAGGACTGGCTTAATAAAAAAGATAAAAATGGACACTTTATATCTGAATGGGGAAAAAAGGATGGTGAAAATGAGGTTTTTTGTTGTGTGTGCATGAAAACATTTTCTGTGGCTTGGGGATTTGAGGCTTTGGAGCTGTTGCTCCAGAGCCTCAAATCCCCAAGCCACAGAAAAAGTTTATGCATCATCAAAAAAACATATTGAACAGTCAAAGGTGAAGCTGGCTGCATCTCAATTACATCTAGCAAGTGTTCGGCCCGTTGAAGACCCGACGATTGGTTCACCCGGTAGAGCACCCGTTCAACTATATAGTGTTAAAGATGGGATAACGTATTTTGACAGTGCGCGAGTAATACCTGTGTTAATTTGCTCCGTCTAAATAATTAAAAAATCCGGCAAATAGTGTATGCTGGGTGCTGATTTTCGTAAAGTTGAATAGCATCAAGTCTATTACATGTGTAACGTTATGTGTTTTGTGATAAATACTCATAATAACTAAGTAGTGACTAAAACAATCAATAAGTGTTTTTTATTATACCGCCATTAACTTAAACAAACTGTGAGAATCAACTTAAAGTGCGCAACGCGTAAGCGATTCGGAATTCCACGGCGCTTACGACGTTCTTCTCGCCGACTTACGCATCGACACTTCGTCGCCAGGCGTGGGCCTTTATTAGCGTGCGATTTATTAGTGGGCACAGGATTATTGAACTTTGTGTGTCGAAAATAAATTCGTACCATTATGAATTGTGACTGTTGCTCTGAAATCATAGCTGAAGGAAGTGCTGTGGTTAAATGCTCATCGTGCCAGAAATCCTACCACCATTCCTGTCTCACGCAGCTGGGTTGTGATTTCCATCAAGCTGAATTGCTTAATTGGACGTGCCCAACCTGCAAGCCGAAGAAGCGAAACGCTGATAATACCCCAGTGCGCAACAGTAAGGCGAGTGATCCTAATGTAACACATAGAAAAAAAGAGTCATCGGTAACTATACCCAACGATGAAGCTCCTGTTACTTCTGGCGAAGTTTCTCGTATTATGAAAAAACAGATAGACGAACTTATGCGCCACCTCAACCAAACTTTGGCGAACTATGTTAACACGCAGATGAAGGCGATTACGGACAAATTAGAAGGGCTTAATACATCAATGGAATTTATGAATGCAAAGTTTGAGGAAATGAAGACTGAGTTTTCTTTAAACACCAAAGTCGTTAACGATCTTAAAAAGGAAAACGAGCAGCTCAAAACTACTGTCAAAGACCTAAATGTGAGGCTAACTCAGGTGGAACAACAGGCACGTTCTACGAATGTAGAAATTCAATGTCTACCAGAGCACAACAATGAAAATCTTGTGTCAACGGTCTTGAATATTAGTAAGGTGATATCTGGAGACCTAAATGAAAATAACATACATCATGTTACAAGAATTGCAAAGCAAACCCCAACTAGTAACCGACCTAAGTCTATCGTTGTTCAGTTCAGCAGTCCACGCGTTCGTGACAACTTTCTGGCGGCTTCTATCAACTTTAATAAAAAAAAGTCTTCTGAAGAGAAGCTCAACACCGCTCTACTTGGAATTGCCGGTAAAAAGGAAAATGTCTATATAGTAGAACATTTATCACCAGCAAACAAGGCGCTGCATGCCGCGACTAGGATTAAAGCAAAGAGTTTGGGCTACAAGTACGTGTGGATCCGTGGCGGTAAGATCTTTGTTAGAAAACATGATGGTGCAGACTATAAATATATTAGGGATACCGGCTCGCTGGACAGTTTACAATAAGCAATAAACAAATGTGTAGCTGTAGTATAATGTATCAGATTGTTAAGAATTAAATTCGATCAGTTAAAAATTTACTACCAAAATGTAAGGGGAATGAGGACAAAACTGAGTGACATTTACCAGAAAGTTGCATGCTGTTCATACGATGTCATAATGTTTACTGAAACTTGGCTACTGGATGGTGTCTTTGACTCAGAGATCATGGATGGGCGTTACGTTATCTATAGGCGGGATAGATCAAATAATATTTTGAATAATAAAACCGACGGTGGTGGCGTTCTTATCGCTGTATCCACAAAACTAGAATCACAGAGATTGATCAAATTTGAGAGTTCCTGCGATGATCTCTGGGTCAAGTTGTCACTTAAAGGGGGTAAGAAAGCTAAAGTAATTTATATTTGCACTGTATACTTACCGTCGCCGATACAGCCCAGAGTTCTGGAACACTTTATTGATAACACAAACAATGTCTTAGAACATACCACTGAATGCTTGATTATTGGTGACTTTAATATGAAAAGTATTAACTGGCTTGGGACAAGTGGCGATGTGATAGTAGCTCCACAACATACTTGCACAGGTTTAGAACAGACTTTTTGTGATTTTGTCTTGCTTAACAACTTAAGACAATGTAATTATTTATGTAATCAAAATAACAGAATTCTTGATTTAGTCCTAACCAACTTAGATCTTGTTGTGGTTAGTGCACCAGTAGATGTACTTTCTAAAATTGATGTGCACCATCCACCTTTACTGTGTGAGCTCTTATTTACCCGTTTTAAAAAGCCACAAAATTGTAATAATAGAACAAGGTTAAATTATTTTAAGGCAGATTACGTGGCAATTAATGCAGCACTTGAGCAGGTCAATTGGTCATCTGAGCTTGATCCTTGCATGACTATAGATCAGATGGTAGACTTTTTTTATAACATATTGTATGGGTTAATTAAGCGCTACGTTCCACAAGTACCAATAAAGGATACTAAATATCCGTACTGGTTCTCTAGACAGCTCATTAAAAGACTTAACGAAAAGAACCGCCTACGACTAAGAGTTAAAAAGTACAATAACCCTTTAGACATTATTGCATTGGATTTACTTGGGAAAAGATGTGACCGTATGGCTACGACTTGTTATAATGCTCACATTGCCGATATAGAGGGAAAAATTGCTTCGAATCCAAAATATTTCTGGAGTTACTTAAAAATGAAAAGAGGCAGTACCAGTAACTACCCTAGTTCCATGACAGATGGTATAAACACCTCTGATAATATAAATGATATATGTAACTATTTCGCGTCCCATTTCTCTAAGGTGTATACTAGTGATAGGAATGGTCCCATGGCCCATCGCTATTCTTTCCATACTCGCAAAGGTATTTGAAGCCCTCATATGCCCTGTGCTAGCTAGGCATTTATCACAGCTAATAATAGACAGCCAATATGGTTTTATGAAGGGGAAATCGACAGCTACCAATCTGGTGACCTATGTTGAGAGCATTGTTGAGGCGGTCGATGCCCGTGTCCAGGTTGACGCAGTCTATACCGACTTCAGCAAGGCTTTTGACACAGTAAACCATGACATACTCGTCAAAAAGCTTAAAATGTATGGCGTTTCGGACCCTCTCTTAAGTTGGTTTCAATCATATTTGTCTGGTCGGATGCTCAAGGTTGTAGTTAATGGCTGCTCTTCTGATTCGTACATTGCAACGTCGGGAATCCCTCAGGGATCTCATTTAGGTCCGCCTATGTTCACTCTTTTCATAAACGACATACATAAATGCTTCCCGAACTCAAACATATTCTTATTCGCTGATGACCTCAAAGCCTTTAAGTCAATAAGGAATCCTGCGGACTCGGTACTATTCCAAAGTGACTTGGATCGGCTGACTAAGTGGTGTGAGCACAACAAAATGTCTCTGAACGTGGAAAAATGCCATCATATCAAATTCACAAAAAAGAAAAATATAATGCAGTCAGTTTACAAATTGAATGGTGAGCGGCTTGAGGAAGTTGAAACAATACGTGACCTAGGTGTTCAGTTCGATAAAAAGTTAAGTTTTGTTGAACATATTGACAAAATTATATTAAAATCGTCTAAGATGCTTGGCTTCGTTATGAGAGAGTGCAAAAATTTCAAAAAACCCAGCATTAAAAAAATTATGTATAATTCGTTGGTCAGAAGCCACCTCGAGTATTGCAGTGTGGTCTGGTCACCTGAGTATAAGGTCCACATCAAGCGCATTGAACGGCTGCAAAAACGGTTCTTGTGGCATCTTACCTATACGAATAATATGGGAAAAAAGCTCAACTCGTACCAAGAGCGGCTGGAGTATTTTGGGATGGTATCGCTGGAGAAACGCAGGATGATGCTGGATTTAGTTTTCCTGAAGAAGCTAGTAACGGGCTCTTTGAACTGTCCCGATTTGCTCAGCAGGGTCTTATTCCACGTGCCACGTAATCTGCCAAGAAGTTCTAATAGGAGACTTTTCTGTATGCCAAGATGTCACACCAACTTGAGGCAATTCTGCCCACTATCAAGGATGTATGCTGCATACAAAGAGCACGAAGGGGACATTGATTTATTTAACTCTTCGTTACGTGCTCTAAAAAAGGTCGCCCTTGCCATTTAATGGATCTCTACTCTAGTCAAATATATACCTAATCTTATACAACATTATTTTTTTTTTTTTTTTTTAATCTATAATAAAATAATTTAATAAATTCTAATTTAATATAATTTAGTCTAATTTAATAAATTCGATTTTAATTTATTCTAATTTAATATATTCTAATTTAATTTAATCTATGTTATCTATTTTAATTTAAGTAATAAGTGTAATCTGCATGTTTTTCCAAAATATTGTTGTGTCAATAAAATTAATGATTTAATTGTATATTTATCTGCGCATAATGTAGTGCATGCTGTGCTTTTCTGTAAGTGATGAGGCGCTTAGAATTTAGTTTGAATTGTACAAATTATAATGTAACAGTGTACTCATTGTTGAGAAGCCTTGTAATAAATAAATAAATAAATAAATAAATAATAAAAAGGTGGTGATGGTTGGCTATGGGGATGGTGGAGGCCAATAATATTTTTTTTTCAATTCCACATGAAACTTTTATTTTAAGTTAGTTCAGATGGTCAGTAAAAGTCAGTTTTTTTAGATTTCTGGTCAGTAAAATCAGTATTTTTGAACACTGAACCTGTTTCGACCCCTGCAATAGTCCTGCCAATGAAAAGACAACCCTCTGTGCAAACTGTTACTTTTCATCATCGCTAACATCTCATTAATAAATAAATAACATCCACAAAACATGTCCAGGTTTCCTTGCTTTCCTTAAACAAATGGAATGGGTCCGTGGGCAATGGGCCGCTGCAGAGAAGGAGGCGACTCGGATACAAACAGAGTTGGATGAGGCTCTCCGCACACTTGCCAAGTGGGAGGCCAAATTCGCACATGTGAGGAAACTGCTGGACGGTGAGAAGAGAGAGCGGAATATTGTGTTGAAGAAGTATAATGAACTGGTACGTTTCAGATTATTAGTAAAAGTTTTACCGTCTAACTTGACTCTTGTTATACTGTTTTGTTACTGTCTTTAACTCAAGAACCAAGCATTTTTCTAGATAATAAATAGCCTATGCTCTCTAGCCCATAACTAAGTCGTGGAAAAATGGTGTTGTACCATTGCTGTATGAAAGAAGGACAAACCTTTATACCAAATAGTTTCTAAAAAAAAACATTAGATGTATCATCATAATCATCATATTGATCTCATCTGCTTGTAGTCTGAAAGACGGATCGCAAGATTAAATTATATAAAAAGTGTTTAAATATTTTTAAATGTTTTCTTATATTGCTTTTATTTTAGGAATTTTTAAAACTGTAAATGATAAATGATGTTTATTTTGCAAGTAGGTTTTTACAAACACTTTTACACGTCATTTTTTAAAACTGATGGGGCTGGTGTTTCGTACCTGACTACTCTGAGAAGAAACAGCCGAAACAAACTCAGAGGTCGTAGTCTCTTTTAAAGTCCAGACATAATCTTGCTCAATTCACATGAGGACTGAAAAAACCGGCCAAGTGCGAGTCGGACTCGCGCACGAAGGGTTCCGTCCCATTATCTATACATTAGACAAAACGGCAAAAAAATCACGTTTTTTGTATGGGAGCCCCCCTTAAATATTAATTTTATTCTGTTTTTAGTATTTGTTGTTATAGCGGCAACAGAAATACATCATCTGTGAATTTTAACTGTCTAGCAGTCACGGTTCATGAGATACAGCCTGGTGACAGACAGACGGACAGACAGCAAAGTCTTAGTAATAGGGTTCCGTTTTTACCCTTTGGGTACGGAACCCTAAAAATGATTGATACTTATGTTACAAAATGAATGAAGGAAATAATACTTTAAAATTATGTTTTCAGAGCAAACTTCTGGATATGGCTCGAGACCTTCTCTTCAATGACAACCGTGCCAAGCTGAATGATGAGACCCTGCAGAAACTTGCTTTCCTCAACGGAACTGCCCAACAGGACCACAATGCTAAGCTCAACTGTGTACAAGAGCTTAATTCTACAGGTAAACATTATATAACTCATTAGTCTGCCCTTATTTATTTAAAATTTAGCGGACTTAATGCCACAAGAGATTATGTTGACACTAATTCAGGCTTATAATTTTAATTACAACTAGATAACAATGGGTGTAGCAGTTTTATAGTAATCTTAACACTACCTGCAGTTATTATAAGTAAGGCCTTAACCTTTTGAATGCTAGAGTAATATGGATTCCAAAACGATTTAATTATTATTTATTTCGTGTTATAGTGCACCACATTTTTTGTCACATATTTGTGTCGTTGGTGTACAACGCACGCGCTTGCTTGTCACATATATATGACAGTGGCATTCAAAAGGTTTACTGCAGACTTTTCTAAAATGTTTGGAGTACACAAGATCTTTAGAAATCCACCGCCATAACCGGCAGTTTCTTTATTAGTGTTGTGGTGCAAATGGTGGTACTTATGCAAAAAATTTTTGTTGAGAAATCTGCTTTTAACAGCAGCTGCTGAGGCACCTCCATGACCTGCTATTTGTGCTTATGCATATCTTAGAATGTTCTTGGATACTACTGATACTAGAGGAACATTTAGAATACCACAGAATGGAACAAAAACAAACAAAAAAGTTGACAGCTTGCACGTCGTGTGTGCCACTTAGCCTGATGCTGTGCTGTGTGGGCCCACAGCACTGCGATGGTTTTCAGTGGTCACCCGTGAAAAACCGGCCAAGTGCGAGTTGGACTCGCGCACTAAGGTGCGCGAGTCCAACTCGCACTTGGCCGGGGAACCCTTAGGTTCCATACAAACTTTTTAAAAGACAAACTTAACTTTGCTGTTCGGTCTCATGACACTGCTATTGCACCAACCGCAAATAATAAGTTAGTAATAGTAAAATCGCTTTTTTTTAATTATTAGACTACATATTTACGGTTTTCAGATTTTTTCCTTTACATGTGCTGTAAGACCTTGCTTTTTGCCAAATTTCGTCATTCTAGATCAACGAAAACTACCCTATAGGTTTTCGAATACACGGACAGACAGACGGACAAGAGAGTGATCTTATAAGGGTTTCTTTTCGTACCTTTTGAGGTACGGAAACCTAAAAACGAGACTACTAAGAACTTTTGTATCGTTTCCCAGGTACCCTCTTATCAGAGATGTCGTACTCCCGTTCAGAAGATGACTTGGATCTGTCCCTCGCGTCGACGCGTCGCTCTTGGATGGCGCGAGGTGGATGGAACGCCCGGGAGAGCGCTCCCGCTACTAAGAAAAGACGCTCCTCTACGTCTTCTGCTACTAAGGTGAGATAACATGGTTCATTGGTTCATTTCAGTTTTACCCATTAAATTGGCAAAAAACCAAGTAGGAGCTCCTACAAAAAAAATGTTGTCATAATCAAAATGATAACACTAGTGTTGCGTAACTTCATCTCAGCTAAAAGCTAGAAAATTTTAAACTGGTGGGCTAAAAAAAAAACCAAATAGGGTTTCTTTTTTTTTTTTGAGTTGGAAATCTTCAAATCACCCCTCCCGCTCTGGGCGGCGCGGAAGGGAGTGTTGAGACTTGTACAGACTAAAACCCATCCATGTTTCTTCTTAGCCCTTTGTGTTCCGGGGCTATGGTATCTCTTTCGACAGAGATACCCCAGCAGAAATCGGCCCTTGCAGACCCCTTCCAGTGTTAGTGGGCTACGGTACGGCACGTTCAAAAAGCCACTAAACCTCTTGCAACCGATAGATGACATATCTATCATATATTATATTAAGTTTATTATAACTATGACTTTTCTTTTTAGAGACAGTTCAACAGTAGTTGTGCAATGTTTCCTGGAGACCACGTGAGTGCATATGAATGTCACTCACTAAAGTCACAATTTTTTTAAAGAGTATTTCATTATATTGTAGATGACAAAACAAAATCTAATTAGTCCGTCAGATAAAGATATATTTCCAAAAAAAAATCTTTTTTCACGTAAACAAAAAAACGATATAATACAGTGCGTCGAAAACTAGTGTGACGTCACATTTGGATACATTTTTACCGGAAAGTGGCGTCACAAGTTCACAACTAGGGCTTCCATTACGTAATTACGTAATTACGCAATTACGTAATTACGGACAGATTTTAGAAATCTCACAAATACGTAACTGAAGTGTTGAAGTCCGTAATAACGTAACTATGGGATAATATTAATTAATTAGGTACTCTTGGAAATTTGACCAGAAGTGACTTTTTTAAAAAATAATTATGCAAGTACCTACAGGAAATAATTCAAATAGACAAGACCAACTGACAACAATTTAATATTACAAACCAAAAAATCAAACTAACCAAATGAAAAATACAATTCTAACAAAAATAACACAATAAAAGAATTACCAAAATAAACAATGACACACAAATAAAAAATATACCGACAGAGTGACGTTCTCACGATGTTGTTCCCACGACGACTCCAAGTGAAAAGAGAGCGGTGCTAGTTCTGCGCCGCCTTATATAGGTCTTCCCCCTCCTAATCTCTTCCATCTTCTACACGGCCTTTCCTGACAGGAGACCGTCCTCGGACTCCTTCATCTTCTAGCTTTGAAGATCTGTTTCCAATGTTGGCATGGAAAGTCTGGCTGAGTCTTGACCGCTTGTAGATGAAGTGCTGATAGGTATCTCCACCTGCTGCATGCCAGAGGTGCAAGGTTCTGGTTCCTGATCGACAGCCTGTTCAGACTCCCCGTTATCGTTGTCTGATTCTGCAAAAGAAACAAACAGCACGCACAAGATCAATTTTGTAAGATAACAAAACAGCTACTGTTAGCAAAATAGCTGTTGATGAAATAGCTCTTTTTAACAACACTCATTTCAAAAGCAAATAACTTTGGGCTAGCCTTGTATTGCCTACGCACAATAAGTGTGAAACATACAAATATCTAAACCAACCTCCCGGGGCGGGACTTGTCGGAAGATCGCCACCTCACGACTCGTTAGAGACCTACATGAGGCATAACTTTGCGTGTGTAAATCGGTTTACATACAAGCATGTCTCAAACTAATCTCATATACCTAAATCATCGAGATGCTTATCAACAAGCACATTTTCCTACTAAACACAATAGTCAAAGACCAACTTGTGGCCCGACTCCATATGTACCACAGCTCCGGGATAACATATCTGAGAACACCACTCCAAGACCCTAGGTCCGATAAGGCTACTCCAAGACAGTTTCCCTTCGTGAGCTGTTCTCAAGGTATGTTCCATATACTAGGCAGCATGTCCGATGCACTCCAAGACAGAGGCCCATCCAATAACATGAAACCATACCTCACTTGAAGTGTATCCGTCAATTTGAGATAGCATGTCCGATGCGCTCCAAGACAGAGGCCTATTTCAAATTGCAAGACTCGACTTCCCTTTAACATCATCTAGCATTATCAATCCCAACAAGAAAGCACTTATTAGGTTAATATAAACCTCTTTTACAAACAATGATATCAAATAAGTCAGATTTAATGAAGTGTATTGCTTTCATAAAAATAAGCAAAACTCATTAACATTAATACATTGTACAAAAACACTCACCATTAAAGAAAGCAGAACACACATCGGGAGTCCATTCCCCGTGCCACGGGATTATGTATTCCGCGGCTGCTTGTGTTGTCTTGCCGTAAGAGCCAGCCACAAGATGCAACTCATAGCGACCGTGTGGGAGTACTTTCGCCACACGATACGGCCCTCGCATACATGAATCCAGCTTCCCAGTAGATTGTGCCTGTTTCCTCACAAAAACTAAGGAATTTAAATTAAAGACACGGGGTGGCTTTCGCCCTTGATTAACATAATCATCCTGACGTCCTTGATTTTCACGGAGACGTTCAGATGCTCTTTGACGACTCATTTCGCGAAGAGCTTCACGATTAGGGCTGGAGCCATCAAAGGCCACATCACGAACCAAACTACGAATGAGTGGCGTCGCAGCATCAATACCTATCAATAGGTTCAAAGCTGAATGCTGAGTTGTTCTTTGTTTTGTGATATTGAGAATCAACTGCAGTTTCCACATAACACTCGGCCACTTTTGCTGTCGATGATTGCACTCAATACGCACCATGTTAAGCACTGTGCGGCAGTATCTTTCCACTTGCCCGTTGGATTGGTGCATTTCAGGGGTTATAAGGTGAGTGTCGCAACCCATGTCTTTGACCCAATTCAGAAATTCAGTGCTCTGAATCATGCGACCTCTATCGGCTACTATTAGTTTGGGGGTCCCAAAAAGGGAGACCATATTGGTGAAATGTTGTTTTAGTTCGTCAGCGTCTTGTCGGTACATTGGGTATAACAAACAGAATTTAGAAAACGCGTCTACAATTATAAGAACATGGCGATAACCGTCGGCTTCGGGAAGAGGACCTAGGGAATCTAAATGGATAGTTTCAAAAGGTGTATCTGGTTTTTCCCAAGAGTGAATAGGCTGTAGCGGGGCTCGGGGGACTTTTTTATGGGAGAGACACACTAAACAGTGTGTTACATACTTCTGGACAAATGCCCTTAGCCCTGGAAACCAAAAGTGTTTTGTGACAAGATCAACAGTCTTATCGATACCGGGATGATCATGTTCATCATGAAAAATTCGTAAAAGACTAAGTCTATGTCCTTTTGGGATATAGCAGAGGAACTTGGAATTTTCACCAGTAGGTGCAAATTTTACATAAAGGATGTCGTTTTTAAAAACATAGCGAGTGGAGTCTAATTGGCCATCCGCCAATTTTTGAATAAGAGACCGAGTCTCCTCATCAGAAGCCTGAGCAATACGCGCCCAATTCAGGGGTTTCTGAACTGTGCACGCATTGACTGGATTCCGACTAAGGTAATCGGCATGGGATAGAAGGCTACCTTTCCTATAGTCCAGGCTAAAGTCAAAATCTTGGAGGTATATCCACCACCGAGCCACCCTTGGCAACAAATCTTTTTTACGCTGTGTAAGCTTCAATGCGTTACAGTCGGTGACCACAGTGAATCGTATACCCACAAGATAGTGCCTGAAATGCTGAAGAGCCTTTACAACCGCAAGGGTCTCAAGCTCGTATGAGTGGTATCTACTCTCAGCTCCTTGAGTAAGTCTACTGAAGTAGGACACCACTCGTTTACGATTACCTTCATGAACTTGCATCAAGACTGCTCCATACCCAATAGAACTCGCGTCTGTGTGGACTTCTATGGGTAATGAAGGGTCATAAATTGCAAGTACTGGCTCGCTCGTTAGACATTCCACAATGTACTTACGAGCAGCCTGTTGTTCGACTCCCCAATTAAAACGTACTCCCTTTTTAGTTAGTCCCGCAATACACGCAGTCTTCTGGGCAAATCCAGCTATATACCGCCTAAAATAGCTGGCCAAGCCCATGAACTGGCGGACTTGCTTTACATTTTGCGGTTCAGCTGAGTCAATCAAAGCCCTCACTTTTTCATGACTCGGCCTAACCTGACCTTCACAAATTGATCTACCCAAGTATTCGATCTCCGTGGCCAAGAACGAACACTTTTTCAAATTGATAGAAAACCCCGCTTTAGTCAACGTGTCAAGAACCCTTTGTAGCAGAAAGAGGCCCTGATCAATGCTTTGGCTCATTATTAAAATGTCGTCTATGTAAACGAGGATATTACCAGATTCAATTAGTTCACGAAGCGTTTTTGTAATTATACGCTGGTAAACAACTGGAGCATTTGCCAAGCCGTAAGGCATCTTCAAATATTGATAATGCCCCTCTGGCGTGACAAAACCCGTAAGCGGTATTGAGTCCTGGTCTAATGGAATCTGATGAAATCCGGTTGCCATGTCAAGGGAACTGAAATATTTGTTATGCCCTAAACGATCTATATAGTCATCTATACGTGGCAGCGGAAAACGATCTTTAATTGTGATCTCGTTTAATTTACGAAAGTCCACGCACATCCTATCTGTGCCGTCTTTCTTTTTAACTAAAAGGATCGGGCTCGCGTAATCAGACTCCGATTCTTGTATAATTCCCTTGTCCAACAAGTCTCTAATTATATCACGGACACGAAGAGTCTCGGCGTGAGAAAGCTGGTACGGCCGATAGTAAACAGGAGTGTTGGAATTAAGTTTAATGGACATGCACCCTGTATTTACTGTTGACGTTGCAGTACCAGAAATAAAATACTGAGAGAAATTATTAATTATATCCAACAACTTATTCAAGTGTCCATCAACTAGGGGTGTATTAATTGGAATTGAGGCCTCAGATTGTACGTTCATTATCCTGTGCAAGTTATTAACACTTCTTGTAAGTGACTGACTGTACCTAGTGCGAACGTATCTAACACCGTCCCTATTAAGAACATCGGTTCCTACAATAACCGGCGTGTTCATATATTCGGCAGACACTACGAACAAATCTACTTCGAGGGTTAAGCCGTCAAACTCAATAGGTAACGTCACATAACTTGTACTCTCTACTTCTTGAGTACCTAATCCCTTCAAAGTACGAAACGCTGGCTTACGGGAACATTTAAAATGCTTAAGCAACGAAGACGAAATTAAGGATATAGTGGACCCGCTATCAATCAAAATATCGACCGCTACATCCTGTATAATTGCCACAACTACATCACTATTGTTGGTGTTTACAAACTCATTGCAGAAATTAACACTACTTTTGTTTGCAGCCTCTGATCTCTGCTTAGCGAAACAATTTTCGACTTTATGACCCGGTTTCCTACAAAAACTACAAGTTTCGGACCTAGAAACGGATATAGGGTTGGTCGAGGAATTATTTGACGAACCGCTTGGTTGTTGGTCAGTTCTCGGTTTTTTAGTACACGTTGCCTGTCTGTGTCCTAATTCGCCGCAAGAATAACACTTAATGTCGTTTAGATTACGCTTACGAGAAATATCTGTGGTTTGTTTATCTCTTGCAGAACGGAACGCGGCACCTTTTGACGTACTAGTGTTATTTGGCTTTACGTAGATTGAAAAGTATTCCACTAAATCATTGGGCAACAGCTTGGCGTTAGTTGCCGACGCTCTTATGTTGGGATCAGTGATACCGCGGATTATTATCGCCGAAATTAGCTCGTCACTAAGTCCCCGCACTATTCTTAAACGAAGTAATGACCGACGCCCGTATTCCGCATACGTGGAATAGCTATCGGAATTCTTTGTCATAACGTCATATAAAATATTCGCGACGTCCGGTACTCTAGGGCACAAAGGCTTGAATTCCCTTTTAAAGTTGCTCCACGAACGGTCATTACTTACCCATTCGTTAAGCCATGATCGAGCGTCACCTTTCAAACAATTACCAATACGTGACAAGCATTCGAAATCGTTCCAATTGTTCAAAACTTTAGCGCGATCGACCTCCGCACACCAATCATCAATATTATGTAAGGTAGGATCAAAGTTTGAAATATAAAAGTGCTGAGATCTACCCGCAGTATTAATTGATCGAATAGCATCCACAATACGATCGGTTACCGTAGCTTGTGTAATCAAATCATTCTCGTTCCTAACTAAACGGTCCGACACATTCACAGACGCCTGCTTAGATACACGTCCCGATATTCGTAAAGGCGGTGTTCTAGAGCGAGAACGCGAATAACGACGGTAGCTATGTCCGCGAATTGGTGAGATATGTTGAGACATAGTCTCTCTAGGCAAAGGTGAAACTAGACGGCGGCGACGCTCCGGTGGTGACGAATGACGCACGCTACGCGATTCTATTCGACCCGGCGACCGTAACACGTTACGTTCCGGCGACGGTGTTCGCTGGCGCCGCAATGCCCGTCGATCACGTACACTATCAGACACTAAAGTTCTATCACGGTCACATGAACGCACTGGTAATGGTGAAGCCCTCGTTTTGTCTTCTAGCGCTTTAAGGCGAGACATCATCGTTTGTATCTCGAGCCTTAACGTGTCATTTTCATTAGGGGACCGCTCGCGGTGCCTACTATTTTGCCGCTCTTGACTATTGCGACGAGAATCGCGACGGTCACGATGAGAACTATAGTCGCGACGCGAGTTATTATCACGACTGCCGCAGCGACTGCGACTACGATCGCGTTTGCGGTCTGCCATCTTAACTCCTTAACCTAAAACAAAATAAAAAAGAACACAGCAAACCAACCGACTGACAAACGATAAAACGAATACCAGTAACACTCAACAAAAGTACTAACACAGATAAAAAAAATGACACTATTGAAACCACAACAGAAAGAAAAAAAATTAAATCGAAACAAAAATTTAAAATGAGAGGATTTGTGAAATAGTGGGCGGTAGAAATGGGAAGAATCCCACTTCTGATCTTGGAAATTTGACCAGAAGTGACTTTTTTAAAAAATAATTATGCAAGTACCTACAGGAAATAATTCAAATAGACAAGACCAACTGACAACAATTTAATATTACAAACCAAAAAATCAAACTAACCAAATGAAAAATACAATTCTAACAAAAATAACACAATAAAAGAATTACCAAAATAAACAATGACACACAAATAAAAAATATACCGACAGAGTGACGTTCTCACGATGTTGTTCCCACGACGACTCCAAGTGAAAAGAGAGCGGTGCTAGTTCTGCGCCGCCTTATATAGGTCTTCCCCCTCCTAATCTCTTCCATCTTCTACAGTACCCATTTATTTAGTTCTATAGTTTCTGCCTACGCCATGGGAAAAAGGCATGGGTTCATCTATGTATTTACAATTTACCTTAATTTAGGTTAACCTACGACTTACATTATGACAACATCAAAACCCTTTCTGTGGGTATCCCCCGAATTCCCGGGGTTTATTTTATAACTTCCAATTTGAGTCCGCAAGATTTTATTTCTTAGTCGTACAGAATAGAGTTCATTGTTGACCAATCGGGAAACAAAGGGAATCCCCGTTGGTTGTGGATAGTTCGGTACGTAACACAATCAAAGTTTATAACTGTTTTGCTAGTATTTGATCTAACTCGTAGATAATTGAGTTTAATATTGTGGATTGAGCAAGCTAAGGGAACTCCCTAGATTTTTCTTTACTTTCGTGAATTTAGAAACAATCTCAATACTCGGTACTCAGTCGTCTTACGTACACCTGCGAGATACTGTCCTGTTCTAAGCTTAATTTATTGAGTTTTGTGATTTTGTGTATGTGCCGCAAAGTTTGACGCTTGGTTTTCGGAAGCTTTTGATTACAATACAAGTTTCTAAGTAGATATCACCATACACGTACAACGCAACACGCACACGCACGCGTGCAACGCATACACGTTCAACGAAAATGTAAGTAAATATTTTAACATTACTTTACTTGTCTACTTACTTTGTTTCTAGGGTATTTGTGTGAGAGTTTATACATATAATTTAGTAGTTGATTTTATATTGTTGACGGCACGGTTGGCGCAGTAGTTGAGTGATTGGCTGCTGCGCTGCGGGTCACGGGTTCGATTCCCGTACGGAACAAATATTTGTATGACCTACAGATAGGTGTTCCGGGTCTGGGTGTCTTGTGTATGTTAGTTTACATGTTTGTGAGTGCACCCACGATACAGCAGTAATTCCTAGTGTGGTGCGACGTTTAAAAAAAAATGAAATGAAATATGTGCGATTTTATTTTATTGTTGCTTGTTAGATGTCTGTGCAAATAGACATTGATTATGAGTTGACGGTACGTATGTAAATGTATCCCGTTTTAAGTTTAGTGCCTAACTATAGATGCTATTTATATGTATTACCTAACTATTAAATTATGAAATATTTATATATTGTTTTAGGTCTGCAGTAAAGAAGACTATTTATAAGGAGTTTTTGAACAAACGCACACAATCAGCTATATGGGAACACTTTTTGAGGGCTGAAAATGGGCAAAGTGTCC
Source organism: Xestia xanthographa (assembly GCA_905147715.2). Lineage (NCBI taxonomy): Eukaryota > Metazoa > Arthropoda > Insecta > Lepidoptera > Noctuidae > Xestia > Xestia xanthographa. The sequence continues at coordinate 26,436,255 of LR990649.1, forward strand.
AATGTAAACATTGTCAAAAAATTTTGAAGACTCCTGGTGGTGCTACTGGAGCACTACATACACATATGCGTGCTAAACATATTGCCGAGATGTCACAAGAGCAAGATGCGCAAAGGGCAAGTACTTCATCGTGCTTTCAAGCAAGAAAAAGTTTAGAACCTCCATCGAAGAAAACTAAACTAACGGATTACTTTTCCACTGATTATTCCTTGGACATTATAGTGACTAGAATGGCAGCGTTGGATGGCATCCCAATAAGCAAATTTTGTACTTCTGAAGATCTAAGGTATGTTTTCAAAAAATCTGGCTATGATCTACCGAAATCTCCTTCAACTATTACCAAAATTGTCCTGGAACAGAGTTCTGCCATAAAAAACCAATTAATAAATCAGTTTAAAGATATGAAGTCCCAAAAAAAACGATTTACAATAACGTTTGATGAATGGACCTCCACCCGGAACCGGAGGTATATGAATATAAATATTCATAATAAAGACCTAGAGCCAGCTAAATATAAAAATTTAGGACTAGTAAGGATAAAGGGTTCAATGCCAGCTCACGTTGGAACTGTACTGTTAGAAAATCATCTAAATGACTTTTATTTGAAACTTGAAGATATAATTGCATTCACAACGGACGGAGCCAGTGTTATGGTTAAAATGGGCAAAAATTTTGATGGTCACCATCAGTTGTGTTTTGCTCACGGAATACAACTTGCAGTGCTGGAGGTATTATATAAGACACGGAAAAGTACAACTACTGAACCAGAACTAGAAGATGAAGCTTCAGATACTGACACTGAAGAAATTGAAGAAAACGATGGCGGACTTTTCATAGAAATACCTAGAGTTCTAGAACCAGAGTTTCTGTACAAAGATATTATAGTAAAAGTAAGAAAACTTGTTAAATCATTCAAAAAATCACCACTGAAGACCGATTTGTTGCAAAAATATTCTTTAGAAGAGCATGGTAAAAGCCTTGATCTTATACTGGACTGCAAAACGCGATGGAACAGTTTATCAGATATGGTTGGACGATTTCTGAAATTGAAATCAAGTTTATTTAAGGCTTTATTAGACTTAAAATCAAATATAAGTTTCACAGACACAGAAATACAAGACCTACATAACATTCATCATAGTTTAGATATAATAAAAACTACAGTGATGGCATTGTGTCGCCGTGACTCGAATTTGTTAGCAGCAGATGCTGCGCTTCAGTTTATGTTAAATAAACTTGATGCTCAGTGCAATGATCTCAGTGACAAGCTTGCTGTATCCCTTAGAAAAAGAATAAAAGAAAGGCGAACAAATGTGTCTGGTGTCTTGCAGTATTTGCATAATAATGAAGAATATTATAAAACCGAAGAAACAGAAACTTTTACAAAACCGACGTCGGATTATATTAGAACATATGTTGCAAACTTATTAGAAAGGCTCGAATTTACACCGCCGACAAGTACACAAATGAGTTTAGATTCCGAAGCAGATGACAATGATGCTAATGATGGTTGTGGCGACGAGTTGACTGTTGCACAGCAACTAGAAAAAGAAATACAGAAAACTATGTCTACAGTGAACAAATCTGGAGTAAACACAGATCTTGAATCCATCATCAGAGTTGAAATGTGTATCTACGATAGCACTGGCGGCGTCGTGAAGTTTTCCTAACAGCAGCTTATAATTATTTACTATCTATAATGCCTACTAGTGTTGAAGCAGAACGGGCATTTTCTTCTGCCGGTTATCTTTGTTCTAAACTAAGAAGTTCCCTTGGTGACAGAACATTGCATTCGTTGTCATTTATGAGATCATATTATCAAGAACAAAGATTGGAAAAATAACCGTATTTTATATTGTTTCTTACTTTTAAACCATTTGTGCGTGGTACATGTTTTGTTTGAATTGTTGATTGAGTTTAGTCATAATATTTTGATTTGATTGACGATTTTGATTTTGAGTTTAATTTTAAAATTATCTGTAATTTACTTTTAATTCCATATTATAATTTTTTTTTTTATTTGAAGTTGTTTGTTTTTTTTCTTCTAATATACCTAATAAGCCCAGAAATTATCGTGGCTTAAAAAATCAACACAGTTACGTAATTACGTAGTTACGTAATTGAAGCATCAAAATTCGTAACTAGTTACGTAATTAGCAAATCCGTAATTTTGGAAGCACTATTCACAACACAAGCTCATGATCACACTCACTCATGATTTTTGATGCGTTTTATCTTCGCCAATTTTTCGTAATTTGATAAAACAAAACAAAAACGTTAGTATTCAATATTTTTCGATAATGTAACTGACGGACTAAACAGAATCATATTTTTTTTTGTCAGGAATCATCCCTATTTATGATTTGTCTACAGTTTCATTCATGATTCACATGTCATCATCTGCCGAAGCTTTTTCACAACTATGTTGGGGTCGGCTTCCAGTCTAAATGGATGCAACTGAATACCCTGTATGGTACATGGAAAGACTGCCTACCTGACCTATTACTGGGTATTCATGATTCATATACTGGGTATTCATGATTCATATACTGGGTATTCATGATTCATATACTGGGTATTCATGATTCATATACTGGGTATTCATGATTCATATGCTGGGTATTCATGATTCATATACTGGGTATTCATGATTCATATACTGGGTATTCATGATTCATATACTGGGTATTCATGATTCATATAGTGGGTATTCATGATTCATATGCTGGGTATTCATGATTCATATCTCTAGGAACAACTTTAGTTTTGTGCTACTTTAATATATAACATCACGACTGTAATCCCAGAACGGTTAGGCAGAGGTTCATACTCCACTAGCTTATGCCTACGGCTTCACCCGCGTGGAGTTCGGTATATGTCCCACGGGATCATGCTACCGGGGTAAAAAGTATCCTGTGTTAATCCAGGTTGTAAACTATCTGTGTGCAAAATTTCATCCAAATCCGGTCAGTAGTTTTTGCGTGAAAGAGTAACAAACATCCTTCCATCCTCACAAACTTTCGCATTTATAATATTAGTAGGAAGTAGGATTTATTATTGTACTAGCTGATGCCCGCGGCTTCGCCCGCCCGCAAATTATATACTAAAACCTTCCTCTTGAATCACTCTATCTATTAAAAAAACCCGCATCAAAATCCGTTGTGTAGTTTAAAAGATCGAAGCATACATAGGGACAGACGCGGCGGGCGACTTTGTTTTATATTATGTAGTGATTAGATATACAGTACTTAGTACCAGTATTTAGTATTAAAATTTACCAGCCCGCTTAGCATGAACGCCGTAGAAACAAAAGAAAATCGACAAATCTTTTGTTCACTGTCATTGAATAGACAAAATGACAGATGAACAAAAGATGTCGATTCTCTTTCGTTTCTACGGCGTTCATGCTAAGCGGGCTTTTAACAATCCCCTTCACTTTCTCTTTTGCCTCCCCCCTCACCTCCCCTTCCCCGTCTCCCTCCCCTACTCTCCCCCTCCCCCTCCCCTCTTCTCCCCCTTTTCATTTTTCCTTCTCTTATCTTTTTCTCTTTCTGCCTTCTATGTTGAATGTTACGGTTCTTCATGTGAGTAAACGATCAAGTATAATATGTACGTGTGGTTGTGTACCAGACGGTGGAGCTGCAGGGTGGTAAGGTGCTGGCCACTGCCACCACGACGCTGACCCTGGAGCGCGCGCCCACCGGCCACGACCTCAAGCCGCCCAACAACTTCGTAAGTCATAACTCTTAGCGCCCATCAAAGCTTTTCACACAACTTCAATTTACTAACTTTGACAACCCGAATGGCGCAACGGTATTGAGGCTCCCTTACGTTCTTAGGGTCCCAGGTTGGAATCCCGGTAGGAGCAAATGTTTGTGTAATAAGCATGGTCATTTGTTTCCGAGTCTTGGATGTTTATAAAGGGTGCAAAAAAACCTCTCAACGAAGCCTAAAGGCACTTGTTCTTTCCGTCATTACATGTATGTATTTACAAACAAAAAAAGTATCTACGTATATATAGTACAACAACTATCTGCTGTCTACGACACAAGCCTCGTAGCTTAGTGTGGCACTAGATGGCACTGTGTGTAATGTCCAGCGATCTTCATAAAAGTATGAAGTAATCTGTCTAAGCCCACGCTCACACGAGCGCTTTACAACGTGAAAGTTTTTTACCGAGCACTGAACAAGTCCCAGCTTTGAGTCAGGCAGGCATAACAAAAAGTCTAAGATACAATAACATACTATACAATTTTTCTTTAGAAATTACCCATTTTATTTATTCAAACTTCCAGCAAACAATAAAACTCACATAGCTTAATATCTTTATTATTAGATATTAAGGCATTGCAAATTTTACAACAAACAGTAAGCCCGCGTTCCCACTTTTGTCGTGACAACAGATAATCGTGTAGTTTTAAGTGTCGTGGCTTGTGTATTTAAATGGAGGTGTTCACATATAGGACGACACGAATACTGTCGTCCACGACTTTTGCCAACCAAAAACCAACGATAAATTAATTGTCACGACATAGTGGGACCTGACGGCTAATTCACGTAATTTTATGACGCGCCGATGAAGTTGTAGTGCAGTTGCAGTTAAGTTCGAGTGAGAAACGGTATTCTTGTAATCTTTGAACTGCGCGTAAGCTGCGCGTGAACTGCACGTCAACTGTACGACAGCCAAACTCTACTAAATATACTTATGTAGAGAAAAAATATTACTCACTAAAGAATCGAATAGAATCGATGAATATGACGTTTTTAAAGTGTTAAAATAATACCCCAGTACAGATTTTAGAGCTTTTTCTTACTTAGTAGAATACCGATCATGTTGCGTTCCGAAGCACGCACCAAAGACGCGCAACAGTAGAATGCCGTTATTGCGCTCGCGTGACGCGAACTTGACGCGAGCGTGTCTGACAGCGGTAGAGAATACGAAAAGCGTTGTTTTGATCGAAACTTAACTGCAACTGCACTGCAACAGCACTTCTTTAGTTACGTGAATTAGCCTACTGGGCGTAATGTGCTCTATGTAACGGCCAATAAGATCGGTTTCACATTACGTTCGATCCGTGCCTGTGAAAATACACTACAATATAAAATCGGATGACGGAAGCCAGATCTAGTGCGTAAACTACCCTAGAAATAGTTCTACGACTACTTCGGACCGGGTTCGGATCGGACGTAGTGCGAAACCACTCTAAGGCCGGTTTTAGTGCTCGACCGATCATCGGTGCCTACCATCGTTCCTGACGATACGCATAACCGATCGTCAGTATGTAAAGTCCAGTGCTCTCCTGACCAACCATGCTGGCCGGACTGGTACAGTCACAAACACGTACACGAAATGGGTTAACAAATTACGGTATATAATACGGTCGGTCCACGGATCGGTCGTTACTCGACATGTTTTTACGTGCACCCTTAATTTGTATGGAAATATTAGTTCCAACTAAATTTGACAGCTCTAAATTACATCCGTCTCTTTCTCGTTTTATTAGAGAGAAAAAGATAGCAATAGCCTATATTAAGTTTAGTTTGTGCACAACAGAATCGACACCAATATGTCTCTATAGCGCGTCGGTCGACCGACGGCACGCATGCGACCGCGCTTGACCGACGGTCCTCGTACGCAGGGCGTAGCAAAATACGCGTGCATACGGTCGGTCGAGCACGGTCACGACTTGTGAATTTTCATACAAATGACAAGCGCGACCGACGTACGCACCGACGGTCGGTCAAGCTCTAAAACCGCTCTAACTCATAACACCATCTCCGTCCAGCAACCGATCTCGGAGAGCAGCGACGAGGCCCCCCCAGCTCGCAGGACGTCAGCGCGCCTGTCGGGCCGGACGCCGCACAAGGAGGCCTGCACGCCCACCGCGCCCTCCGCGCCGCCACGCACGGGTGACTTTACTTTTATTTGTATTTTATTCTGCTGCAGTGAAAACTTAACGTTACCATTATTTACGAAACTCGCGGCCCGTCCCGGCTTCGCACGGGTGGATAATTATTCTCCTCTCAACCCCCCCCCCTCCTTTTTTCCAGTAATAAATATAGCATATGACATGGCTTTCTATTGGTATAAGAATTTTCAAAATCGGTTCTGTAGATCCAGAGATTACCCCCTACAACCTCACAAACTTTACCTCTAATAATATTAGTACAGATGGCTTGTATTGTAATCAAGCAGCTAATAAAAATACACTGATTTATTTGAGTCTACTAATGCGACTTAAGATTCAAGAAGTATAATGGGTTATTTGAACAATTACATAAATTGCTGTAGATGTGGCCAAATTCTGGTTAAAAACACAAAAAAAAAAAAAGTTTGCCGTCACGGGACGCCTGGCAGATGTGAAACATCGAAATTATTTTGTACAAGTAATATGCTTAAAAAATAGTAAATATAAAAAACAAAACACTCGATTCACAAAAAGAAAATCCTTATGCTGGAATCGAACTCTGAAGTCACGACATTGTAAGCCAGCGCTCTGTGCCCCGAGACCAGCTGGCTTGTTGTATATCGTGGCGAATATCATGTAGATCTTATGCTGCTTCAACAGGTCGGTAATGTTCGGGGTTGTTCGGGCCGGGTTCTATCACCACGCTCGCAACGAATTTTTCATCTGTTTTTTTGGTTTACCCGCGCCTATAGATGTTTAACATCTAAAATAGAATCCTTGACATGACGACGAAGAAGAACCCTACTAAACCCCGGTTCCCCTACAGACACGGAGTCGGGCTCGGAGACCCCTCGCGCAGTCCCGCAGCGCACTCCGTCGGTGCTGTCGGCCGCGTTCGGGGGCTCCCCGCGCGGCAGACCGCGACAACACAACTTCGTGGCCAAGAACTTTTACAAGAGAGAAACTTGCGGCCCTTGTGGGAAGACGTGAGTATCGATGAGCATTCACGTGAGTCATCCACTCAGCTAGGGTTGCCAGATGGTCGGGATTCGTCTGGATTCTCCGACATTTTAAATGTTCTCCAGACTCCCAATAAAACTCAATACCTCCAGACAAACAGTTTCTGGGAAAGTTCTTTACAAAATAATAATTTAAAATTTTAGTGGGAGAGAGGGCTCCACGGCTCTACCTTGAACATTTTTGTACCTATGCATTTCCGGATTTATAATGAATTATATTCTTGTTTCGTCCTTTTGACACCCCTTTTTAACGTAGTCGGATTATAGTTTTTTATTTTACATTTTTATTTTTAATATTTATTTTACCCAACAACAATCCTAAAATCCCGACATCCCTAACTGCAGCCCGCGTACCAAGACCACACATTCACACATCTTTCGTTTGACAAATCTTTTGTTCATCTGTCACTTTGTCGATTCAACGACAGTAGAATAAAAGATTTGTCGATTCTTTCTTTGAAGAAATCCGTTTCTACAGTGGACTTAGTGTCCCAGTCGTTATGACCCCGCAACATACTACAGTTCGTAGTTGGCAGTTTATACTGCACAAACTTTCAAACTTAATGTCTGTTAAACTTGTTCTGTAAAATTTGTGTTAAACTGTGGTCTCCTGTAATTGAAGGCACACTCTTAAAATAAAGTTATGTATAACTGTGACCTATATTGTATCTGTATATCTTCATCATCATCTTTATTGGAGAAATAAATAGTTTGATTTTTCTATATCCAGCATAAAGTTCGCGAAGCTGGGCGTGAAGTGCGAGTGGTGCCGTGCGCAGACGCACCCCGAGTGCCGCGCGCTGCTGCCGCTGCCGTGCGTGCCGCCCGGGCCCGGCCCGCGCCGGCTCAACGCGCCACAGGTAACCCACAGGTTATCTGTAGAGCCGTCAGTACCGTCACGGGACGCCTGGCAGATGTGAAACATCCAAATTATTTTGTACAAGTAATATGCTTAAAAGAACAGATTACGACAGTGTGTGAGACTGCCCCAGCAGACTCACGATGTCCGCGATTACGCGGAGCCCTAATCAAAACAATACTTGTCCAATTGACAAGGGAAAACAACTATTCAACTATTAGATATAACTTACACATCACGTTGGAACCGGAGATGTGGCGTAGTCCCTGGTCACGTTGTATCTGGGTGGGGTGTAAGTGTAAATGTGTTTTGTGTTGTGTATGTGAAGTTATGTAGATTCGACGGTAACCAAAGGACGCCCCACAGCGCGTACCGTCGACTCCCTGGTCAAACCTTCAGATCACACACGTGGCACTTTTCATCAATGTCCAACTGAATTTTATCCCGGTTTGCTAACCCAATCGGGGATGTACAATAGTCCAGCACTGAATTTAGGAAGTTACCCGGCGTCCAAATGACAAAGGCCGGCTACATAACCAACAAATTACTCGCGGTCACGACCCAAGGTGGCGAGATCTCTCAATTTTCACTCAATTATCAACAAAATATCAAACACCGATCAAGATTGTATCGGATTAACATTAACTCAAAGTTTCAATCAATAATTACACGAAAACAGCGTGCATCAAAAAAACGAAGACAATGGAAGCAAGTTTCTTCCCAATCAAAATGCACTGACAAGCAAACGTCATCGCACTGACAACTGAAACGTCATCTGTCAAACGTCAAAAAGGTGCGTTCAGAAACTTGGTGGATGAAACATCTACCCCCCCCGGACGGGCCGTCCCGTCCGCTAATCAATTGGCAGTCTTGACAAGGTTGCGACCGCTCTCTTCATAACCGATCCATCCACCAAAACCTCAGCAAAACGAGGTACCCCGTCGGTGCCAGCCACCAAATTGAGAATGCGCCCCCGGCGCCAATACAGAGGCTTAAGGTTGGCATCCTTAATAAGGACGAGGTCTCCTATCTTGGGCGGATGAGTTTTATCAGTCCACTTGACGCGCTGCTGGAGGATGTGCAGATACTCTAAGCTCCAACGCTTCCAAAAGCTCTGAGTGAGCTGTTGCACCAACTGAAACCGCGATAGCCGATTTTGGCTCACATCAACAAAAGGGTACTCAGGCAGAGCGACAAGTGGCTGTCCAATCAAGAAATGGCCCGGGGTTAGAGCCTCCAAATCGTTAGGGTCCGAAGAGAGCGGGCACAATGGACGCGAATTTAGTACCGCTTCAATGCGACAAAATACCGTAGCTAATTCCTCAAAGGCGAGAACGGTGTCTCCCAACAATCTCCGCCAGAGTCCCTTTGCTGCTTTCACCGCGGCCTCAAAAATACCCCCCCAATGGGGGCAGGCTGGCGGGTCAAACAACCAAGTGACCCCTCGACGGGCCAATTTGTTACCAATGTCAACCTGGCTCTCATTAAGAAAGTCATACACTTCTTTCAAATAGTTACTTGTACCCTTGTAGTTGGTACCGCAATCAGACCTGATCAGAGAAGGTAACCCACGGCGAGACGTAAATCTATCCAAAGTTGCCACAAAGGCCTCCGTCGAGAGGGAGGATACCAGCTCCAAGTGCACTGCCTTAGTTGTCAGGCAGACAAATACGCACAAATAAGCCTTGACAATTTTACTATTGCGAAGGGTAGACGTCTTTATCGAAAAGGGACCAGCAAAGTCCGTTCCTACGCCTGCAAAGGGCCTCGCCTCATTGACACGATCAGCAGGCAAGTCTCCCATCTGGGGCTGCATCGTTGGGGCCTTAGTCCGATAGCACGGTATGCAACGGAAGACGATGCTACGAATGGTACGACGAGCCGACAAAATCCAAAACTCTCGCTGCAGAATGGCCAACAGCGCATTGCAACCGGCGTGCGAGTTCTTAATGTGACGATCAGTCACCAACAATTTAATCAAATGGCCCGCCTTGGGCAACAAAAGGGGGTGACGGACCCCATAAGGAAGGCTAGAGTGCCTCAACCGTCCTCCAACACGCAAAAGACCCGTTTCATCCAAAAAGGGGTTCAACTTACTAACGGCTCCCGACAACTTAACTCTACCGGACTTCAAGGTCTCGATCTCCTTCTCAAAGTGTACGGCCTGCACAGAGCGAACCCACAGGAGGAGTGACTCCTGTCGCTCTTGAGGAGAGAGAACCGGTGACAGGCGCTTGTCCCCTGGATTCCTAGCATTGTGACCAAAACGCCTGATCCACGAGGTAACGTTCAACAATTTGTCGAGGGAGCTGTATCGATTCAACAAAATATCAGGATCAAACGGAGGGTCCTTCGTCCCAACAGCGAGCACCTTAAGCCCGGGCAAAGGATCCGACATCAAAATTGGCGTTCGAGGCCAATCATCCTCGGGGCGAGTCAGCCAATCCGGTCCCCACCAAAGGGGGTGCACAATCAGGCGGGGGGCCATGCACCCACGTGAGGCTACGTCGCCGGGGTTTAAGTCTCCAGGCACGTGCCTCCAAATCAAAGGCGTTTCGGAATTTTGTATCTGTGACACTCGGTTCGCCACAAAGACCTCCAAGGAGTGGACGGACGTCTTCAACCAGCACAAAACAATTTGACTGTCCGTCCAGGCGTAAGAATTCCGAATGTTCACAGATCCACCTAAAGTTTGAGCAACGTGATTCAAGAGACGCACAAGAAGCGCCGCCCCTGACAACTCTAGCTTAGGGATGGTCAATGCCGTCCGGAGGGGGGCCACCTTGCTTTTGGCCATGATCAGTGACAACTTCACCTGGCCTGTCGCGCTGACGGTGCGCAGATAAACAACAGCTGCATAACCGTGCGAAGATGCGTCACAAAACCCATGAAGGGTTGCAGTATAGTTCCCAGGGGGGAGGATAGCGCGTGGTAGCGCGACCTCGTTGACCGCAGGAAGTGCGGATACAAATTGGAGCCAATCTTCCAAAAGGGTTTCCCGAAGTGGCTCATCCCAACCAAGTTCTGCGGTCCAAAGGCGCTGGAGAAAACATTTCGCCCAAAACAATACCGGGCATATCCAACCATTCGGGTCAAAGGTTCTCGCGACAGTAGACAATACCAGTCGTTTAGTCCAAGTGTGTGGTGACTCCAAATCGACATCATACGTAAAGGTGTCTTGGACTGGTCGGTACTGAACGCCGAGAACGGCCAACATAGCAGGGTTGTCAGCATTTTCAAACAAATGAGGATCCTGCTTATGATCCTCTTCCACATCTTCCAACAGTGCTGGCGAGTTGGACACCCACTTACGCAACTCATAGCCAGCGGAATCCAAAATTTGAACCAACTCGTCAAGCAACAGGATAGCCTCCTCAACCGTGGAAGCCCCAGTGCAGACGTCATCAACATACAAGTCCGTTTTCAAGATGGCGGACGCCCGAGGGAACTTCAAGCGTTCTCGGTCCGCGAGCTCCCAAAGCGAACGAATAGCAACAAAAGGGCTCGATCGAAGGCCGTACGTATTCGTGTTGAGCTCATAAACAACCATGGGGTCCCGGGGATTCTCTCGCCACAGGATCAACTGATAACGTCGGGCATCCCGGTGAATAACCGTTTGCCGGAACATCATTTTGATGTCAGCCACAAAGACTACTTGATGACGTCGAAAAGACGTGATGACATCACAAAGATCCCTCGACAATTTGGGGCCGGAGTGCAAGCAATCATTCAAAGAGACACCAGAGGAAGTCCGCGCAGACCCATCAAACACTGTGCGCAGCTTACCGGTGGATGCCTTGAGGACCGCGTGATGCGGCAGAAAGTAATGCTCAACTGAGCGCCAATCCAAATTTGACACCGACATGTGTCCCAAGTCTGCGTACTCACACATGAAATCTAAATATTTCTGCCGTAGCACCGGATCCCTGGCCATACGGCGCTCCATCGCCAACAATCTCTTCTCGGCCATAGGTCTGGACTAGCCGAGAGGTGGTCGAACTGCAACAAAAGGCAACCGTGTTACGAGCCGACCGGAACGGAGTCGACCTGTGTTGTTCTGATAGAACAACTCGCACTCCTCATGTTCCGGGTTCAAGCGGGCCACTTGCGGTGGCTCCTCAACCTCCCAAAACCTCTGAACAGCGTCAGAGAGAGCGGAGCCACACGCCAGCGCAAAATCAGGCTCAGGTGGAGGGGCAGCCTTCAACACTGGGCCCATCACCGCAAAGCCAAAGATGGTCGAGTCGAGACAGCCACCAAACCGTTCGGCTGCAAGACTTTCATATTACCCAACAATATTCTCCCTAGTACATCGGAACCCAATATCAAATGAGTTGTATTAGGGGAATCAAACCGGCGGTCAGTCAAATCCAGGCCTGACGTCAACCGGACAATATCAGGCGACAGCTGACGTTGGGGGTGACAGCCCAAAATACTCGTCAGAACAATAGCCGAAGGAAAAAACTTAGGGTCCAAACAACTCACAGGAGTGAGCCCAAATAAGGTTTGTCCCTCAACAGTCGGGATAGGTGTTTCGCCTATTCCATTAATCGTGCCTGAAAAGGCACGGACATCCAGGCTCACCCGACCCGCTAACCAAGACGACAAAAGGCAACCCTGGGCTCCCGTGTCCATAATGGCACGGACCACAACAGAGTCCCCCGAGGGTCCCCAGACCCTGACCGATGCCGTTGGCAACAAAACCGTGTCGATCTGGGGAGGTACGTTAGCGGGACAGGCGCCAATTTCCTAGCAATGCCTGGGCGGCGACCGATCGCCGCATCCAGGCTGGGGTCTATCCCGATGAGGATAGTAGTCAAACTCCTCATCCGCGCGATGTCCCGAGCCGCGCGCCATCGCTGGAGGGGCATATCCCACTTGACGCCTGAGTGGCGGGGGGCGCGTCTCCAAACGGGGACGTTCCGCCAACGGAGGGGAGGGAAGGCGGTGCTGGTCTGGCCAACGTCGCCTACCAGCAGCTGCATACTCGCCTTCACGAGGGGAGGTCAATCGGCGGTCGCGCGGCTCCCGATCAACTGGCGCGGGGGGTGGAGTACGGCGGTCAAAGTTGCAGGCCCCTCCTCGATTCTGATCCGGCGAGCGAGAAGCCCGGTGCTCATCTCCATCATACCCCCCCCCCCTGCGCGAACCCCCATCAGAGGCTGGTCTGTCAGAGCGGTTCGCGTTGGCGCACAAAACTTCAAGATGTGAGCCCCTACAAATTGAACAAGGGCGGGGGTTGGGGCAATCCCGATGAAAATGATTCCCCAAACAAGAAAAGCACAGACGGCGTGCATTGGCAACTCGGCGGCGGGCACTCACGTGCAACTCCAAGAAGGCCGCGCAAGTTGGTACGCCATGTCCCGTGGCCTTACAATAGCCGCAAGCAGGATTACTCTGGGTGCCACCAAAACGGGGGGCAGGGCGGCTATCACCAGGCCCGACAGTCCTAGTCCGTCCCTGGGCCCTCGGCCGAGAGGGCGGTTGGCTTGACCCCGTGGCACCACGAGCGTTGTCGAGGAAACGACACTCATCCTCCAAAAATTTGACGAGGTCTTCAAAAGGGGGAAGATGGGTGGCACTATCCCCACCATACTTCTGCTCCTAACCACCCCTAACCACGCTCTGCTACCAGTTGTGTGAGACTGCCCCAGCAGACTCACGATGTCCGCGATTACGCGGAGCCCTAATCAAAACAATACTTGTCCAATTGACAAGGGAAAACAACTATTCAACTATTAGATATAACTTACCCATCACGTTGGAACCGGAGATGTGGCGTAGTCCCTGGTCACGTTGTATCTGGGTGGGGTGTAAGTGTAAATGTGTTTTGTGTTGTGTATGTGAAGTTATGTAGATTCGACGGTAACCAAAGGACGCCCCACAGCGCGTACCGTCGACTCCCTGGTCAAACCTTCAGATCACACACGTGGCACTTTTCATCAATGTCCAACTGAATTTTATCCCGGTTTGCTAACCCAATCGGGGATGTACAATAGTCCAGCACTGAATTTAGGAAGTTACCGGCGTCCAAATGACAAAGGCCGGCTACATAACCAACAAATTACTCGCGGTCACGACCCAAGGTGGCGAGATCTCTCAATTTTCACTCAATTATCAACAAAATATCAAACACCGATCAAGATTGTATCGGATTAACATTAACTCAAAGTTTCAATCAATAATTACACGAAAACAGCGTGCATCAAAAAAACGAAGACAATGGAAGCAAGTTTCTTCCAAATCAAAATGCACTGACAAGCAAACGTCATCGCACTGACAACTGAAACGTCATCTGTCAAACGTCAAAAAGGTGCGTTCAGAAACTTGGTGGATGAAACAGACAGGAACTAAATATGGCTTATTGAAAAAATAAAATATTACAATTTTTTTCCCTGAAAAAAAAAAGTCAATATGAAAAACAAACATAAAATAAAAACAAAATGACTCGATTCGCAAAAAGAAAATCCTTAGTCTGGGATTGATCTCGAAGTCACGATATTGTAACGCTGCGCTGTGCCGCGAGACCAGCTGGCTTGTTGTAAACCGTAGCGAATATGTAGATCTGCTGCTTCAACAGGTTGGTAATGTTCAAGATTGTTCGGGCCGGGTTGACAACTTGACTGTTGGCGACGCGTCGCCACGGCATTTTTTGGTTTTACCCGCGCCTGTAGATGTTTCACATCAAAACTATTATTTTACTATTTATCAAGATTGATAGTGGGGCAGCATTTGTCCGTATTGTTTTCTGTAACTGACACTGCACAGCTTTTGTTCAACATCAAAACGAAAGTATCATGTTAGGTACACTGAACCCATAATTAGATGCGATCGTCACGTTCATTCGTTACTCCTTTGTTCGAAAAATCGGCTAGCCCTGCACAACAACTCATTGAGGTTCGCGAAAGTGAATGTTCGCACGAAGATCACTTGGTCGGGACGCAACTGAACAAAATGAACACGACTTTCACATTTTAGCAGCTGGTATTCTTGTCTAATTATTGCTCCATTTCCAGGAGGGTTGCATCTCAGACTACGCACCGTCTACCCCCCCGATGGTGCCCGCACTGCTGGTGCACTGTATTAATGAGGTGGAGAAACGAGGACTGAATGAGAAGGGCATCTACCGCATCAGCGCCACTGACAAGGATGTCAAACGACTCAAGGTTCGTAGAGAAAAGATAGATATACCTATAAATACATTTTAATTTAACCCACGAGAAAACTATATACTTTACTTCTATTTATTTTCTCGCAGCCAATGGTAAAAATTTGGGTACACGACTTGTGAAAAAATAATTCATCTTGTTTCCCTCGCTCCGCTTTTACTCTAGAATCGCTTGCTACGCTCGGGATTCTACTCTAGAATCCATCGCTGCTTTCGGGATCCAACTTAGACCCTCGAATTACATTCCCTTTTTTGTCACTTGTTGTATAATCTACTATTTCACCATTCCATTGACAGGAACGTTTCCTCCGCGGCTGCGGCTCTCCGTCCCTCACCAACGAAGACATCCACGTCCTGTGCGGCTGCATCAAGGACTTCCTGCGCTCCCTGCGCGAGCCGCTCGTGACGTCAGCGCTGTGGAGCGACTTCATGGAGGCCGCGCGCGTCAGCGAGCCGAGCGACGCTACCGGCGCCATCGTGCAGGCTGTGAGCCAGCTGCCGCAGCCCAACAGAGACACGCTAGCGTTCTTGGTGCTGCATCTGCAGAAGTGAGTCCTTGTCTAACTAGAGCGACGCTACCGGCGCCATCGTGCAGGCTGTGAGCCAGCTGCCGCAGCCCAACAGAGACACGCTAGCGTTCTTGGTGCTGCATCTGCAGAAGTGAGTCCTTGTCTAACTAGAGCGACGCTACCGGCGCCATCGTGCAGGCTGTGAGCCAGCTGCCGCAGCCCAACAGAGACACGCTAGCGTTCTTGGTGCTGCATCTGCAGAAGTGAGTCCTTGTCTAACTAGAGCGACGCTACCGGCGCCATCGTGCAGGCTGTGAGCCAGCTGCCGCAGCCCAACAGAGACACGCTAGCGTTCTTGGTGCTGCATCTGCAGAAGTGAGTCCTTGTCTAACTAGAGCGACGCTACCGGCGCCATCGTGCAGGCTGTGAGCCAGCTGCCGCAGCCCAACAGAGACACGCTAGCGTTCTTGGTGCTGCATCTGCAGAAGTGAGTCCTTGTCTAACTAGAGCGACGCTACCGGCGCCATCGTGCAGGCTGTGAGCCAGCTGCCGCAGCCCAACAGAGACACGCTAGCGTTCTTGGTGCTGCATCTGCAGAAGTGAGTCCTTGTCTAACTAGAGCGACGCTACCGGCGCCATCGTGCAGGCTGTGAGCCAGCTGCCGCAGCCCAACAGAGACACGCTAGCGTTCTTGGTGCTGCATCTGCAGAAGTGAGTCCTTGTCTAACTAGAGCGACGCTACCGGCGCCATCGTGCAGGCTGTGAGCCAGCTGCCGCAGCCCAACAGAGACACGCTAGCGTTCTTGGTGCTGCATCTGCAGAAGTGAGTCCTTGTCTAACTAGAGCGACGCTACCGGCGCCATCGTGCAGGCTGTGAGCCAGCTGCCGCAGCCCAACAGAGACACGCTAGCGTTCTTGGTGCTGCATCTGCAGAAGTGAGTCCTTGTCTAACTAGAGCGACGCTACCGGCGCCATCGTGCAGGCTGTGAGCCAGCTGCCGCAGCCCAACAGAGACACGCTAGCGTTCTTGGTGCTGCATCTGCAGAAGTGAGTCCTTGTCTAACTAGAGCGACGCTACCGGCGCCATCGTGCAGGCTGTGAGCCAGCTGCCGCAGCCCAACAGAGACACGCTAGCGTTCTTGGTGCTGCATCTGCAGAAGTGAGTCCTTGTCTAACTAGAGCGACGCTACCGGCGCCATCGTGCAGGCTGTGAGCCAGCTGCCGCAGCCCAACAGAGACACGCTAGCGTTCTTGGTGCTGCATCTGCAGAAGTGAGTCCTTGTCTAACTAGAGCGACGCTACCGGCGCCATCGTGCAGGCTGTGAGCCAGCTGCCGCAGCCCAACAGAGACACGCTAGCGTTCTTGGTGCTGCATCTGCAGAAGTGAGTCCTTGTCTACGCAACTCTACCAGCTTGTGTCGGTCAGAAATACCTTTAAGTTAATGCAATAAAGGTGAAAATCAAGTCATTCAGCTCGTTTAAGGTGCAACGATACAATACCGCGTCTGACTATTTTATTGTTTTGCATGCACAGAAAGGTTTTTCTGAACGACTCAAGCCGGTACGTGTCACCGGTCGTGATCACTCGCTTATGTTTACTTAGTGCAGTCAAAACATTGTGAGGAAAACAGCATGTTCTTATACCAAAAAATTTTGAACATGTGACATCCACCAACTCTCATTGGACTCTCGTGGATTACGGCTCGCTGCCTCTCCAAGAAGCCCATGTTCTAGCAGTCGGGACATTATTTGCCCAGAATAGTGCCCAGTTGATAACAAAAGATCGCTCCCTATTACCTGGGATTTACGTTCTAACTACGTGGTCTAGGCGAAAAGAGTAATTATAAGGTTCTTAGCAGACTGACGGCGTTCTGTAGCTTCGGCCTTACCCCTATTGGCAAAAGTCGTGCTTTTTTGTATGTGCAGTCACAAGCACGAATATGTAAACACTTAACAACTTTTTAGAACTGTTTTTCTCCTAATGTTCTGATTAAAATTTCGTGGTGTTACGAACATAGTATTTTGGAACTCATATTTTATGAAAAAGATCTTATCTCCTAGTTACAATCGTTATTTCTCTTTAAAATTGCTTTTAAATTTAGGAAAGTGTAATATATTGGTGCTTGTGAGTATGTGTGTTTTTTAGGGATTGGCAAAACGTAGCTGTGAAATCCACTTCTAATTTGCTCTTCGGTTTTAACGTGATGATATCTTACTACTTCTTATTTCTTTTCTTCAGGGTAGCAGAGAGTGCGGAGTGCGAGATGGGTATCGACAACCTGGCGAGGATCTTCGGGCCCACGCTCATCGGCTACGGGCTGATGTCGCAGCCCACTGAGATGTACAACGCTACCACGCAGATGTTCGCTGTAAGTTAACAAAGTATTCTATTGTGTTTACCTATTTAGACTAAAACTGGTAGCCCAACTGGTAAAGTTCTAGTGATCACCTACGCTTATGGACAGCTATACCAAAAGCCCTGCAGTTGCGTCGCCATTTGTAGGCATGAGAAATTTGTTTTTCTGCCTGTAATTACATCGGCCTTACCTTTCACGTAACATAGCTACGCTGCCTAGCGGCAGAAAATTAGTAATAGTTTTTGAACAAAAATAATAGTAGAAATTGTATGTACAGTCCCCGGCACGTACCTTGGCAAGAGTCGTTAGATGCGCAGAAGTCGTTCTTTAAGTCTCTTTGGTGGTGGCGCGGGACGCGGGGTATGACGTAGCGCCGATCAAAGCGCGCGATTGGTGCGTCAGTCGACCCTTGCCTCCCGCACCTCGTCTACATTCCGTCCGCTCCCGATTACACTTGCGTGCGTACGTTTATTACATGCCAGCTCAGGTGGTAGTTCTAATTTGATGCCAGGGGTCATTATTAACCGATAGTGACGACGAGAACCTATAATTTTTAATAATAATATTTTTTTTTTACTTAAAAAAAAAATAACATATTATATTTTATTTATAACACCTAATAATAATAAACAATACAGGCTTATAATAATAATAATAATAAATGTCTCGAATTCCTCTGCTTTGTTTAACTACATGATTAAAAATAAATTATGGTAATAACCATAATGACAATCAATAAAAGTGACCAGTTTTTTGTTCCACTAAAGTGCACGATGCGCGAACTTGCCCCCACTACGCCAAAACTTTGCCAACTTACGTGCCGGGAACTGTACAACAAGTGAAAAAAAGGGAATTTAATTCGAGGGACTAAGTTGGATCCCGAGAGCAGCGAAGGATTCTAGAGTAAAATCACAGAATAAGTACAGAAGCGGCACTTCGCGCAACAATAAATAGGAATAGCGACTCTTGCTACTAAGCAACAAAGTGCAATTCTGCTCGCATAAGCGCTCAGTGCCTATCGCGATATTCACCTAAACGTTGCCGCTCTCTTTTAACGCGTAACTCTGTCGCTGTCTGGCGCGGAGTGACGCGCTAGCTGTGGCGCTAGGGTTGTCGGCTTGCGCCTGCTGCTATTATTCATCGTCCATCTACAACCTAGTTGTACCTAGGTACTTGACCACGTAATCTATCATGTTTGATGCGTATGGTTACACGGTCAATTAGTTAGTTAAACAACGAATTTAAAGTCCGTCATTTGTACATTTGTACCTAATTTAAAAAAATGAAAACAAACTAATCTTTAGGCTTCCTAGATACCTCTTTGTTTAACATTCCTCATTAACTTACAATAATAATACATATTTTCACATAGTTCGCAGATCAAAAACATCAAAAATTCTGGTTGTTTACATTTTCACTATCCTAATTCTTAATTATCTCCTAAACGCCTACACCGATTTACACGATTAAAACGGATAAAATGGTTTTAGACCTAGACCTTTCATTTGACACCAAAATCGTTAAGACTATCGTCTACCGAGCGCTCGTCCATACAAAAAGAGAAAACGTTTTCCTACCCCAAAATGTTATCCTATCTCAATGATTTTTTAGAATGCTTCTGACACAGTAAAAAACTAGGTTTATAGGTTTTCTTTTTTTCAAAATTTATAATAGTTTGAAAGTTACAGGCGCCTAAGAGTTACTATTTTTATGACAAAATCTTCATTGAAGTAAAACCTTTTTATTTTAAAAACAAAGAAGCTTTAGAAAAAAAGCAAACCCTAGAAACCTAGAATATAATATGCTGAAACGATTGAAACCAGAATCTAAGAGATTGGTCGTGATTTAGTATGTGAAAAACGTTTTCTCCCGAGAGACAAATTTCATATAAAAAATACTTACAGTCAGTCGCGAGCTGCAACGCTCTCTATCGCACGATCGGGGGTCGGGTAGGTGTCGCGAGCGATAGCATGAGTTTTTCTAAATACCTATTTTTTAAAGTGGCAGCCGCTATACTATCCTCTTAAGATATCTCAACAAACAAAAAAATCATTTTCAAGTTGCTCTCGTAATTATCCAACATGTATGAAACGCGTAACAATTCTTTTTAAAACTATCTTAAAAACGTTAAACATATACAATTTTATTTGCGAACAACACGATAATCTAAAATCTCTGCGCGCGAACGGTGACAACCGACTGGCGGAGTGGCCACGAGGCCACGCGAAAGTGTAGGCATTTATCGCTGTAGGTACGGCCGAGTGAAGGGGCCCTGGTAGAATCCCGAGCGTAGCAAGGGATTCTAGAGTAGAATCCTGAGCGGAGCAAGGGATACAAGAACCGAGATGATTTTTTTTCACGCGTTGTGTACTCTACTTTTTACCATTGACCGCAAGAAAATATATAGGAGTATAGTATTTATTATTCTCGTGGGATAATAAAAACAGCCAATCGGGTCGATCTTTAAGGTTAAGCCACGCTTACCAAAGCTGGTTTGTGGATGGGTGACCACTAATTCATTACATACAGAGTTTGCTCCGTGCGTCGGAAAGTAGCTAACACTACCGTGTGCAGGTGATGCAGCTGCTGCTGCGCCTGCCGTGCGACTACTGGGCGCAGTGGGCGTGCGCGCACGCAGAGGGCTCGCCGCAGGCCGGCACTCTGCCCTCTTCTTGTATAATCTGGTATTAGCACGCTAACACTACCGTGTGCAGGTGATGCAGCTGCTGCTGCGCCTGCCGTGCGACTACTGGGCGCAGTGGGCGTGCGCGCACGCAGAGGGCTCGCCGCAGGCCGGCACTCTGCCCTCTTCTTGTATAATCTAGTATTAGCACGCTAACACTACCGTGTGCAGGTGATGCAGCTGCTGCTGCGCCTGCCGTGCGACTACTGGGCGCAGTGGGCGTGCGCGCACGCAGAGGGCTCGCCGCAGGCCGGCACTCTGCCCTCTTCTTGTATAATCTAGTATTAGCACGCTAACACTACCGTGTGCAGGTGATGCAGCTGCTGCTGCGCCTGCCGTGCGACTACTGGGCGCAGTGGGCGTGCGCGCACGCAGAGGGCTCGCCGCAGGCCGGCACTCTGCCCTCTTCTTGTATAATCTAGTATTAGCACGCTAACACTACCGTGTGCAGGTGATGCAGCTGCTGCTGCGCCTGCCGTGCGACTACTGGGCGCAGTGGGCGTGCGCGCACGCAGAGGGCTCGCCGCAGGCCGGCACTCTGCCCTCTTCTTGTATAATCTAGTATTAGCACGCTAACACTACCGTGTGCAGGTGATGCAGCTGCTGCTGCGCCTGCCGTGCGACTACTGGGCGCAGTGGGCGTGCGCGCACGCAGAGGGCTCGCCGCAGGCCGGCACTCTGCCCTCTTCTTGTATAATCTAGTATTAGCACGCTAACACTACCGTGTGCAGGTGATGCAGCTGCTGCTGCGCCTGCCGTGCGACTACTGGGCGCAGTGGGCGTGCGCGCACGCAGAGGGCTCGCCGCAGGCCGGCACTCTGCCCTCTTCTTGTATAATCTAGTATTAGCACGCTAACACTACCGTGTGCAGGTGATGCAGCTGCTGCTGCGCCTGCCGTGCGACTACTGGGCGCAGTGGGCGTGCGCGCACGCAGAGGGCTCGCCGCAGGCCGGCACTCTGCCCTCTTCTTGTATAATCTAGTATTAGCACGCTAACACTACCGTGTGCAGGTGATGCAGCTGCTGCTGCGCCTGCCGTGCGACTACTGGGCGCAGTGGGCGTGCGCGCACGCAGAGGGCTCGCCGCAGGCCGGCACTCTGCCCTCTTCTTGTATAATCTAGTATTAGCACGCTAACACTACCGTATGCAGGTGATGCAGCTGCTGCTGCGCCTGCCGTGCGACTACTGGGCGCAGTGGGCGTGCGCGCACGCAGAGGGCTCGCCGCAGGCCGGCACTCTGCCCTCTTCTTGTATAATCTAGTATTAGCACGCTAACACTACCGTGTGCAGGTGATGCAGCTGCTGCTGCGCCTGCCGTGCGACTACTGGGCGCAGTGGGCGTGCGCGCACGCAGAGGGCTCGCCGCAGGCCGGCACTCTGCCCTCTTCTTGTATAATCTAGTATTAGCACGCTAACACTACCGTGTGCAGGTGATGCAGCTGCTGCTGCGCCTGCCGTGCGACTACTGGGCGCAGTGGGCGTGCGCGCACGCAGAGGGCTCGCCGCAGGCCGGCACTCTGCCCTCTTCTTGTATAATCTAGTATTAGCACGCTAACACTACCGTGTGCAGGTGATGCAGCTGCTGCTGCGCCTGCCGTGCGACTACTGGGCGCAGTGGGCGTGCGCGCACGCAGAGGGCTCGCCGCAGGCCGGCACTCTGCCCTCTTCTTGTATAATCTAGTATTAGCACGCTAACACTACCGTGTGCAGGTGATGCAGCTGCTGCTGCGCCTGCCGTGCGACTACTGGGCGCAGTGGGCGTGCGCGCACGCAGAGGGCTCGCCGCAGGCCGGCACTCTGCCCTCTTCTTGTATAATCTAGTATTAGCACGCTAACACTACCGTGTGCAGGTGATGCAGCTGCTGCTGCGCCTGCCGTGCGACTACTGGGCGCAGTGGGCGTGCGCGCACGCAGAGGGCTCGCCGCAGGCCGGCACTCTGCCCTCTTCTTGTATAATCTAGTATTAGCACGCTAACACTACCGTGTGCAGGTGATGCAGCTGCTGCTGCGCCTGCCGTGCGACTACTGGGCGCAGTGGGCGTGCGCGCACGCAGAGGGCTCGCCGCAGGCCGGCACTCTGCCCTCTTCTTGTATAATCTAGTATTAGCACGCTAACACTACCGTGTGCAGGTGATGCAGCTGCTGCTGCGCCTGCCGTGCGACTACTGGGCGCAGTGGGCGTGCGCGCACGCAGAGGGCTCGCCGCAGGCCGGCACTCTGCCCTCTTCTTGTATAATCTAGTATTAGCACGCTAACACTACCGTGTGCAGGTGATGCAGCTGCTGCTGCGCCTGCCGTGCGACTACTGGGCGCAGTGGGCGTGCGCGCACGCAGAGGGCTCGCCGCAGGCCGGCACTCTGCCCCGCCCGCGCGGGTTCTTCTTCTCGCCCGCTGACACTGGGTAAGTTGTTTTCATATTACCGTACTGTGTGCTGTATTCCTCTGTCGACCCCTTAAGGTAATATTGGCGTAATGCTTATGATGCCCCACCTGCTGGAGTGTCCCAGGTGTCCGTTTACCTGCACTCTTGACCTGAATAACGCATTTGTTCATTATTGTCGATGTAATACATATTTTAAGTTTTCTATTTGAAATAATTTTTGTCAAGTTTTTTTTTTCTAATTGTACTCGGCTAGATACTTTCATCCTGATTCGAGTTCCATCTAGTATGACCCCTAATGATAACCAATTTTCATTACATCTTTTTCGTTCATTTTGCAGCGTATCCAGAAAAAAGAGGAATTACTTCCAGTGACATTTGTAAGTTCAACCGTAGTGTTAGCTTGTTAGAGTAACTTTTCGTTTGTTCATGAAGAGAACATTTATGTTAACCATTACTTTTGTAAATTGTAACTTCATATTTATAACTTCGTTATTCATACTAATTAATATAATTTTGACTAAATTAAGTTATACAACAATAATAACATTAGTGACATTTTCTGTAAATTAGGTTTATTTTTTATTATTTTTTTAGTTAGGTTTTCTTGAATAAATTCGGATCCACATAAGTGTGTTTATTGGAAAAAAGGAACAAAAAAAAACAATCTTGTATTTCATCAAATATACAGGTGACTTTTTTATCACTTTACAAAAAAAATGGGTATAATAGGTGAATGGAGTAGAAGCAAATGGCATACATAGGTTTTTTTTTGCGTAAGGAAAAATTCAAAAAACAAAAAAAATCGTATGATTTGAAATTCCATTTTTTTTTCAAAATTTCTCTTTCTTTGTTGATGATGGATCAATTTTTTTTAAGCTGTGGAAAAAAAAAATAAGCTTCTACTCCATTCACCTAATATACCCATTTTTTTGGCAAGTGATAAAAAGTCCAGTATGTATATCAATTAATCCAGTCTGCTCGTTGCACGGCCACAGCCTGTTTGTAGTATGCCGCCACTCGTTGCTGGACTTATCTGCCACCTCCCTTAAGATCCCTAAAAACAAAACAAAAATACATCTGAAAATGGTATCTTTTCTTTCTTCCCGTTTCCTTTTTGTAAACAATGTCATAACTTACATTATGTACTTAATTTTGCTTTTGTTTAGTATTTTGTGAATAAAATATATGTCGGGTTGGTCAGGATTTTATTTCGCTAGGCTCGAGCTTATGTGGGCTGTAGACGGGTTTCGTGCTAATGAAAACACACTGGATGCGATACACTATTTTATTTCACATTGCACGGTTCGGCGTGGTAGTTTCCATGGAGAAGAACCGGCAAGAAACTCCATGGTTACTCTTTTCAAACAGATACACTGAATCTAACAAATTACTTGACATTATACTTTCACACAATAGCAATGACACCCAATAATACAGTAACACATTAATTCAGACAAAAGAGCAACAATATACAGAGAAGCAGAGTAACAATATTTAAGAGTAATACAACCTGTGCACCGGGCCACGCCTGAAGTCAGAATGTCCATTCGCCGCTGTGCGGCCCCTTTTATACGCTAGTTTTGGAGGTGGGGTAACGGTGTAGCGCGCTACGACGTAGCGTGCATTAACTCCGCCCCGCAGCGAGGAGGTGGGAGAACAACGTAGCATGCTACGACGCCGACGTAGCGCTCACTTAGCTCCGCCTCGAATGACGTAGCGCGCTACCGCGTGGCCTGATACACGTGTTGTTTACAATGTGACGCCGACACGGCCATTCTGACGTGCGGACGCCCTCGTTCGCTCAGCTTACAATATTACATCTGAAACACGAAAAACTGATCAAGTATCGTTTGGTCATCCTGATTTTGTTCCTGGACCGGTCTACATAGACCCTTCAGATATTTGAACACCTGGTCCAGTCAGCTATGACTCAAAGACTTACAAGATCAACCCCCCTAGTCTGGCAATTCTTTTTTTGCCCTTCAGGTGTGTCCCTTCAGTTAAACTGGACCGGACTTAGCTAGGCCGAACAAGTATCGTTCCTTTAGCTTTCAATTACGATCTCACTTAACGCACAACAGTTGATAATGTAAGCTACAGGTGCATCAGAATCGAAAGGAACCAGCATCGTCTGCATACTGGGTGTCATGCGACGGGGTGTCATACTATCTGCTATTTCTTTTTTAATCGATTTTATACTACTAGCCAAAAAAAATTACATTTGTGCCTGTATTAAATTGCCGGCAGTCCCAGATAAAGGTGGGAGTGGGTCTTATCCCACTTCTGATGTCGGGTTGGTCAGGATTTTATTTCGCTAGGCTCGAGCTTATGTGGGCTGTAGACGGGTTTCGTGCTAATGAAAACACACTGGATGCGATACACTATTTTATTTCACATTGCACGGTTCGGCGTGGTAGTTTCCATGGAGAAGAACCGGCAAGAAACTCCATGGTTACTCTTTTCAAACAGATACACTGAGTCTAACAAATTACTTGACATTATACTTTCACACAATAGCAATGACACCCAATAATACAGTAACACATTAATTCAGACAAAAGAGCAACAATATACAGAGAAGCAGAGTAACAATATTTAAGAGTAATACAACCTGTGCACCGGGCCACGCCTGAAGTCAGAATGTCCATTCGCCGCTGTGCGGCCCCTTTTATACGCTAGTTTTGGAGGTGGGGTAACGGTGTAGCGCGCTACGACGTAGCGTGCATTAACTCCGCCCCGCAGCGAGGAGGTGGGAGAACAACGTAGCATGCTACGACGCCGACGTAGCGCTCACTTAGCTCCGCCTCGAATGACGTAGCGCGCTACCGCGTGGCCTGATACACGTGTTGTTTACAATGTGACGCCGACATATATGTTTTACGGTCATATTTATCCACTTTTGACAATAAAAATAGGCGTGAATTCGGTACCTTCTCTGTTCTTACAGTTATTAACTTTATGATGTAAAAAAACATTTCGGAAACTATTAAACAAAATACTTTTTAAACTATATCCAAAAACTAAATAATTAGCTATTTTCATTAATTGTGAACAAAAGACCTGTTGAATTTTTAACTCTAAGAACTCCTAGCAGCACGGAATCACACTTGTCTATGCGGCTTTGACGCAGAATGTGCACTTCGCAAAATGTCTTTACGAAAAATGTGCACTTCGCAAAATGTGACTTGACGAAAAATGTACACTTCGCAAAATGTGACTTGACGAAAACAGTGCATTTCGCAAAATGTGACTTGACGAAAAATGTGCACTTCGCAAAATGTGCATTTCGCAAAAACTGAACTTCTCAAAATAGCACTTTTCAAAATGAGCACTTATCAAAATGAGCAATTCTCGAAATAAGCACTACTCAAAGTGAATGTGAATTTTTTATCACAATAACTCAAAATAAAAACAGTTTGCTTATTTTTTTTTGCGAAGTGCAGATTTTGCGAAGTGCACACTCTGCGTCAAACCCGTCCATGCTCCCATCCTTTTCTGTCACTATGAATTAATGCTATCTTACGCGGCAGCATCGACGCTGCGATCGGCAGCACGCTCTGTTTCTCGCTCTAGCAAATAACGGTTCTGAGTGACAGAAGGAGCATGGAAAATGTAATTCCGAGTTGCCAAACGAGGCGCACCTCGGTCACCTGTCCTTCCATGTCCTGCACGTCACTTGCCCTTTGAAAGATTATGGTAGGAACTAATCATATTTGAAGTTACCTGTAAGAATTTGCCCTTAATATTAGTTTTAGTTAACTTACATTATGTATTATTTAAGTTCTTGTTTCCGTTATCGTGACGTCACGCTACCGCCTACGATCAACGACTTTGTATTATATCTATCTGCTTACTTGTATTCGGAACTTTAAGTAAATATCAAGTTTTTTAAACAAACGTATGTCTTACTTGACATGGTCCAAATTACAATGCAAAAATCTTTGCATTGCAAGTCATTACTCAAAAATACTGAGACCACATTGAGTAAAAGTGGCAATAAATAATTAATGTAATTTATTAAGATTCTGAATTCAAGTTTAGCTATTAAAAACTTGGTGGAACTCTTCTTTTTAAGCGCAAAAGCTTGGCTTGGTTTTTCCATACAATCAGCATCGTTGTTTGCAAGTACGATAGATACCCACCTCGTATCATTGTTAGGATAATTTTTAAAATTAACTACTTCTGGGAAAAAATATTAAAAATAATTATTGATTTAAGTTTTCATAGTCCAACATCAGACACTACTGTTGTACTCTTGTCTCATAATGTGCATTATGTTAATAAATTAAAATAGGGTAGATGAGACCATAAAACATTTAATTCCAAGACACCAATCTATAAAAAACACTTTATTTCGGGCCTGAAAACCCGACTTATTTTCAATTAATTTCCAAATTCGATTTTTAGTAGCTTGGAAATCCATAACTAGTTGAGTCATTGAGTTGAATAAACAGTGACGTCACAGTTTGCTATTGCCATAAAAATCTATGAGAACAGCATTTTGACAGCTCTTAAAAGTATCTCAATTGATTGGTGTGTCATCTACCCCAGCGGTCGGCAACCCGCGGCCCGCGGGCCGCATGCGGTCCGCGGACTTCTTACTTGCGGCCCGTAAAAGTTTTGTAAATAAGTTATAATTATCAAAATAAAATAAATGCATGAACGAACCACAATCGACCGTATAGTGTGGATCTAGCCTTAAGGTGACACTAGTCGATATTTTTTCCATAGAAATTTCGAGAGGGAATTACTCCACTGTTGGACACTGTTCACTGTACATCCAAACTCCAAAGTTATACATGATATCGTTTTGTCTCATTATTAATTTTGTCTGTGCGGAAACAGAATAGTTAAATAATAAAAAGCCATTAAAGAGTTACGAGCTACCAAAGATTCGTTTTACTTTTTATTGCCAATTTTAACGCAACTTTGGGCGTAAATTAGTTATAAAAGAATTGTCAAATTTCAAATGCTGTCTCAGTTTCTAAGAGATTTTACTCGAAAACGACAAACTGGAATTCCAATTTACACATGCAACAAACATATGTCCCTTTCGATGCATCTATGTTGTTTGCTTTACCTTTATTTTACTTTATAACACATACTATAGTTGGTGACAGTTAAGATGAGAATAGCGGTCATTGACCCACCTACATTTATTAAACTTCATAACTTTGAAAACCAAAAATAAGCCTGTTCAAGTCTTGAATCGTCGTCTATCGTGGTCTTCAACATTTTTTGCAATGAAAAACGATACATGGTTTATTTATTTTGGTTCGTACGAAGAGATATTAGGGAAAGGGCAATGACCGCTATTCTCATCTTAACTGGCACATGGTCATTTTTTGGTTATTTTACCTTTGCTATGCCTCATTCTCAGGAAAAACGAGCTTGCAGGACTCCAATATGTAGCTGGAAAATATCTGAGAAAGGACTGTAGAAGTAGTATTATTTTGTTTAAGCAATCATACGTCACATTTTGTTTATTCGGCTGAAAATTGTGTTGCATCATTCAGCCGATCATCACAACACGTGTGCCTAGTCACAGACTAGTATTTTAGTTTTACACAATATTGTGTACCTATGTTAGATATTTAATTAGTCTGTAATCATTGACTGTAAATGAAATAAATTTGTCTAACTGATTTTTGTGTTTTTCTTGTTTGATCGGGTCTTAGTTTAGAAGATAATAATAAGTTTAATTATTATGGTATAGTTCAAGAGATAGATCATAAGCCTTTACAGAGTTATAAATAATAATAAATATCCCTGGATATTACACACAGCGCCATCTAGTGCCACACTAAGCAACGAAGCTTGTGTCGTGGACATCAGATAGTTGATATACTACATAGACATACTTTTTGTTTGTCATACTTATCTATACTAATATTATAAAGAGGAAAACTTTGTTTGTTTGTTTGTAATGAATAGGCTCAAAAACTACTGGACCGATTTAAAAAATTCTTTCACCATTCGAAAGCTACATTATCCACGAGTAACATAGGCTATATTTTATCCCCGTACGGGAACGGGAACTACGCGGGTGAAACCGCGGGACGTCCGCTAGTAATACATATAAACATCCATGACTCGGAAACAAATGTCCATGCTCATCACACAAACATTTTGCTCTTACCGGGATTCGAACCCGGGACCCCAAGAACGTAAGGCAGCCTCACTACCGCTGCGCCATTCGGGTCGTCAGTTCATTTGATCTAGCTTCTTTCTTCTTCATTCTAGCTTGGATCATTAGTCCCGGAGATTACCCATACATACAACCGACTGCGTAAAAAATTACTAATAATTTTAAATAAAAACTGAAAAGAATAAAACAAGTTCAGGAGAGTCTGTTGCAGTCAATATGTCCTGTCTCCTGAGCTTGTTTTATTCTTTTCAGTTTTTATTTAAAATGATTAGTTATTTTTTACGCACGCGGGACTTTTTTTAATTTTTTTTTTTTTTAGTTAGAAATACCATTTTAAAATCATGATCCCATAATCATCCCTTTAACAAGCCGTTCTGAGCGTGCCAAACATTTGAATTTTGCGCCAGAAATCCGCCATTTTGTTTTTTTTTTATTTTGATATACCCAGTGTTACTCTCACAGTAAATACGAATCTAACGACACCTTTTTTTTTTTTTTTTTTTCGGATGGGAAATCATCAAATAACTCCTCCTGCTCTGGGCGGAGCAGGAGGGAGTGTCAGACTTTTACTGACTAAAACCCATCCATGTTCCTTCATCGCCCTTTGTGTTCCGGGGCCACGGTATCTCTTTCGAATAGTCCCGCAACCCCGGCAGGCATCGGTCCTTACGGACCCCTTCCCTTTTGCTGACTCTCTTTGAGGCGCGCGTGGAACACGAACGCGCCGTCGACACGGCCTGTCGTCATGAGACGGATGGACGGCGAGCTAGCCCATAGCCCACCGTCCACAGGCCCGCGCCTACGGTGGCCGGGGGTCACGTGGTGGTGGCCCCCGACGCCCGGGGCGTCTCCCGCGGCGGCCGGGACGTTGAGAGGTTCTCTCCCTCTCACGTTCCGCCACCTCCTTCTCTAGCATTACTGCTTCGCAGAAGGAGGTGACGGCGTCCCATTCCGTCTCGCTCCGGACCATGGCTTGCACCAGGGCCGGACGCGAGAGGTCGCCGCCGCCGATCGCCGCTTCGAGGACACGGCGGTGCTCCGCCCACGCGGGGCACACCTCCACCGTGTGTTCCACCGTGTCCTCCGGTCGATCCTCACAATGGAAGCACCCGGGCGTTTCCTCCCGCCCGATTCGGTGCAGGAACCTCCCGAACACTCCGTGCTGGTGAGGACCTGCGTCAGGCGGAAGGTGAGGACGCCGTGGCGTCTCTCAAGCCACTCCTCAAAGAGGGGACTTATCGCCACTATCGTGGCGTGCCCTATCTAACGACACCTCAAGCTAAAATCCATCGAGCCGTTCAGGCCACAGCGTGCCAAACAATTATACATACATACATATATACTCTCGAAAAACATGACCCTCCTACTGGCGCAGTCTGGTAAATACCTCTTTAAAATATTAAGTAGGTTTACAAGTATAGATAACCTTCTCAGATAATTTCTCTTTTCTATTTGTGAAAACCGTAGCAAAATCTGTTCAGTATTTCCTGAGATTATCAGTGATCACACTTGAATTATATTGTGTGTAAACGATAAGATAAGATAATTTATTCAATGCAAGTGAGTGAGAGATGCATACAATAACGTAGGTATTGAATAGATAATAATTGTTATAAAGTAGAAGTAGTGAGGCCGGCTTCGACGACTCGTGACTTGTCGTGTGTACGCGCTGCCGCGAGCAGTCTACAATAAAAAAAAAAAATAAAGAAAAATTGATCGTAGATCGTTTAGCAATGTATACGTACACTAATATGCTGCAGGCAGAAGGTCGGGTGATGGATCGACGTTTCTTTTTAACGCTGGTGATTGGGATTTCTGCTGGATTTAGTCTTGCATTCATACTATTAACATCGACTGGATTCTCTCGAGACACTGCTTGGCATAACTACAGGTAACCCTATCTAGAATTTTGCATGTCGCATGACTTCTTTTCTTTTTTAGGGTAAAAACGGGACCCTTTTTCTAAGACTCCACTGTCCGTCTGTCTGTCACCAGGCTGTATCTCATTAACCGTGATAGCATAGACAGATAAAATTTTCACAGATGATGTATTTTGATTGCCGCTATAACAACAAATACTAAAAACAATAAAAATAAATATTTAAGGGGGGCTCCCATACAATAAACGTGATTTTATTCCGTTTTTAGCTCGATATTAATAACGGCAACAGGTAGACGCTTGAAATATTCACAGAATATTTAGTTGTATATTCACTTAAAAAATAAATAATTAAAATAAAATAAATATTTAAGGGGGCTGCCAGCTCCCATACAACAAACGTGATTTTTTTGCCGTTTTGTCTAATGTATAGATAATGGTACGGAACCCTTTGAGCTCGAGTCCGACTCGCACTTGACCGGTTTTTATTTTGCATGAATTTGCATGGCATGTTTGTGATTTTGTAAGCTAATTTAACAAAAAAAGAATTTTGTAAATAAGTAATGTAGCCACTTCCGCGCTATCTGTCACACATTGTCTATCGCTTGTTTACATACATAAGCGCTATCTGTCACACTTGTACTACGCGCACCCGCCTCCCAAAAAACTGCATTAAAAACCGTCTAAAACTGTCTCCTCTAGAGCTTATACCTCTGTGTTCAATTCGTTACTAAATTCCTCAATAATAAAATCGAACATCGCAACACTACTCCATAGACAATTTGCCGAAAAAAAAAAAAAACTTTCATTTGACAGACGGTGAACACTCGAATTTCCCTTCGCAGCAAATGTCGTGATAACTCTGGTATTTTTAATGGTAGCTGATACTATTATATATCAAAATTATCCTTGTGAACCGTGCTTTATTATTTTGTCAACGTAAATTCGTTTTGGAATCTCGAAGATGCAATATTTCGCCCGTGAAAAGGTAGTTATTATATGTACCTATAGTGATTGTGTTGTGTGAAGAAATACGTGATTTAGTGACTAAAACGTGTGTGAAATGGGAAAAACAGTGCTTAATTAGTGAGGTGATTAGATTGTTCAACTATCAACACCAAAAAACATGTGGGTTTGTGTGTTTTTTCATCCAACACCGGCTGGCAAAAATTAGTTCCCAGATGTAAACAAACAGTGAGTATCTAGTTTCATAAGTATATTTAGATATGATGCTATTGAGCTATAAATGAGATTGTGGTCTTGTTGGAAAGGAAATATAGTCTAGTTTATTTCTTTAATGTTAAAATGGATAAAAAACTAAGAGAAAACTGATATTTCTAGCGAAATATCAGTTTTTGTAACTATTTTTTGCTATACATTATGACTTGGAGTATATAATTAAAGTATTTCATTTTGATTTCTAGATAAGTAGATTCCTTATCTAATCAGCTTGACAACAGTATTTTTGAAATTGCTCTAGGACTTGTAGTTTTTGAGCTACAGGTGTTTTTATCGGATCGGGCAGAAAATGTTTTGAAAACTTGCAAAAATTTTTGCATGTTAGCTTTTCGGGTGTGCAATTCCGCGCGTTTAGCGTCGGAGAGGGTAGGTATTTTTATTTTTTATTAGAGCAAGTTTTAGAAATTTTGATTGTACACATTGGTGCCGATTCCCTTGTTTACAAACTAAACCAAATTTGAGTTCAGTGCATCTTTTTCTTTCTATTTCATTAAGAAAAGGACAGAAGATAAATTTTAGTTATGTTCTGTCAAATTAATCAGCGCCATACAAGTTTTAGACGCGATTAAAAAGTTGACTACTAAAATTACATCAAATTACGTCAGGTGCTGACTAATATGACAGGATTAAACTAATATTTATCTTCTGTCCTTTTCATAATGAAATAGAAAGAAAAAGATGCATTCAACTTAAATTTAGTTCAGTTTGTGAACAAGGAAATCGGCACCATTGTTTATAAATTTAAAACGTAAATTGATCTTAATGTGCCGTTAGAAAGTTCGGCTTATATTTGTTAAAATTCTCTTCAATTGGTCTTTCCATCGTCCTTTAAAGGTAAACGCAGACCTGGCCGCACCGCACGCGCCGCAGTCGCCGCATTCGAATTCTTCGTATGACGTTCAATGCAACCTCGCACACCCAACCGCGCCGCAGTCGCCGCAGCCCCTGAAGCGGCCGAACTCCCCAGCCGCAGCTGATGACGTCATCAACGCCGGCCCGCCCGCTTTGGACGCTGCGGAGCGAGAGAGAGAGAGAGAGTATTAATGTTTTGTGGTGCGAAGCGTGCGGCGACAGGAAGATTGCGGTACTGCAGCGCGGACAGGTGTGCGAGGCCACTAACAAAAGCGATGACTGCGACGCGTGCGGAGCGGGCAGGTCTGCGTTCACCTTAAAATAACGTTCTTTGGACACTCGGCTCAAACTTTAACACGAAATCATTTGAGTTAGTTTTACTACACATAGGTATGTACAGTCAAAGGTCAAAATTCCACTTCCACCGCAACGCACATTATCGTTTGCGCTATACGGGCTGCGGTGCCTATACACACATACGCATATTTATCCGTGTGAGTGATGTTCCAACGCTAACAAATTAACATGTCGTGTAGCATCGCTACGAGTAATAATATAGATGTGGTCAATGTTAGACAAGGATGACAATAGCAGTAACTTCTTTTTATCACCGTCTGATTATTTTTTTCATAGTAATGCAAAATTTTGACAAGTTTGCGTAAGTTAACAATAGCTAGATCGGTAACGAGGCTAGTGTGATCGGGATAGATGTGAGTTCGAATCCAAGAAGGACCGGTTTTTTATGTTTTATTTAATTATGTTTAATAATTTATTTTTGTAAGTTATTTTGAACAAATAGATATTATAATAAATATATTATAAAGGTAATTTATTATTACAATAATGATAATAAATGAAACAAACAAGTAATATTATTATTTTTTTTATAAAAGAAGTCCTTTACACTTACTTATGTTATTATTGTAGTATAGAATGTTAAAAAACATATTAAGGTTACATAATATAGATATTATGAAAATTCTGACATCATTGAGGTTAAATTTAACTATTCATTTTCTCAATGAAAAGAGGATTGAAACTTAACCTCAATTTTACAATAATATAAATACTAATTTGTTTAAGTTACGGTCACTATGTCCCCTGACATAAAATTACCCTACCTGTTTAGGATTTACATACATTTTCTATAGGGTTTAAGTCAGGGGACCGAGCTGGCCAAGGAATAACTTTAATTTCTGGATGATTGCTAAACCATTCGCGAACAATGCTGGCACGGTGAATAGGACAATTGTCTTGCACAAAACGTATCTCTTCTAAGTCTTCTGCGGGGTAGATATTACGCACCGTAGGCAACATTACATCATTCAGCACTTCCACATAGTTGGCACTGTTGGCTCGCGTCGATATAAAACTTAATTCACCGGGCCCTTGAGCACTTATCCACCCCCACATATTCACACTGATTCTGCCTGATTCCGTATTTGGTCTTGAAACCATTCGTCTCATATTCAGCTACCATATAACGTCGCTGAGGCTGGCTAATAAGAGGTGGTCTTCCGCTCCTCTCACGACTCTTCAGGCTACCTTCTTCCTCAAATCTCTTCACCCAGCGCCTAACAGTCTCTCTCTAAAAAAAAAGTCTATATTACACAATTGCAACAAGCGATTTAGGTCTACCATTATATTTTGTAGGTATCATCACATAAAATTTTAAAAAAATAAACTTACGCATAAACTGGTTTCATTCGATATTTGAGATATATTAAGGCCATTCGAATATAGGGCCACAATATTTGCCTTAGCTTCAATTCTAATATTAGCCTGCATATTGAATTCAGAAGAATACTAAAATAGCAACAGCAAGATAACACAAACGCTCGTAACTATGTTCACCAACCAAGAACAGCGAATAGTGGAATAATTTATGCGAACTAGTAAAGTAGTTAAAATATGCAGGTAGATTTGAAACAAAGTGAACTTATCACTTTGTTTCAAATCTACCCTCATATTTTAATAACGACGCTAAGATTGAAAATTATTGTAAAACGAAAGAATCTTCGTTTAGTTGTGGAATATATTTTAACATTATATTTTGTTAACAACTCGGCATTTATATTTTACATGTAATACTTAAAAAATGTTTTTCATGTTTGATGTGAGACTCGAACCCGAACACTCGCCATGCGAGGCGCAGGCGCAGTGCTAACCAATTTGGCCACTGTATCACTTACACAACTCATTGAAATTTGTAATAACAATCTTAAGCGGGCAACAAGTTGCTAATGTGTAAGTGTTGTCAAACGTTCTTATAGAAGAAGGTCATAAGTACAACTAATATTGCTTTGCCATTGTGTTGCGAGATTGGCAGTCGACTTCTGACTGTTATAGTACAAATACTGTTGTGACTATTATTGATCGAAGGTTGTGACAAACGCTTAACTCAAGTGATATTTATGATTATTATCCACCACTTTGTGAATGTTTACGTCATGCTCCTTCGAGGAACTACTTTTGCTTTAACAAGTATGTATAATGTTACATAAAAAAATCTTTAGAATGTCTATAAAATTGTAGTCCCAATAAAAAAAGTATCTCTCTAGTTTCGACGTAAACTTAAATTTAAAGTGGTTGCGCTGCGGAGCATCCTTCCCGCCATTATATATTTTTAGGAATTTAAATAGATTTTTATTAAAAAAAAGATAAATATTAACACAATCAAACGTATATTTTATAATTTAAATTAAATTTTACAAAACAAAAGAATAATTGTAACTAAATAAAATGACACGAAACGATTCCTAGGTCGATGTTCACGAGCGCACGCCTGTCGGCCAAAGAGAAGGCGCGCTGGTTTCCGCTGGCTTATATAGGGCTGATGACTCGTAACTCCCTCTAGACTGACGTTGCAGCTAACACGGCCTCTCCTGACGGGGCAGCGTCCTCGATGCCCT
Source organism: Xestia xanthographa (assembly GCA_905147715.2). Taxonomy (NCBI): domain Eukaryota; kingdom Metazoa; phylum Arthropoda; class Insecta; order Lepidoptera; family Noctuidae; genus Xestia; species Xestia xanthographa. Next base: position 26,472,173 of record LR990649.1, read on the forward strand.
CTGCAGACGGTTCTTGTTCTGGCTCAGCAGTCTCAACCACCGAGTCTTCATAATCTGGGGAGGCAGACAACATACATGTTAGATCTAACATACATCATGCTCATCAATAGTTTTTTTATACTTGGATGGGTCAAGATGTAGCAATGCGTTGGTACATATTTACATGTTATGTTTCATGAAATAAATTCATAAGCGATGCCACACAAGGCCTTACACGCTGCATATCGGGTACAATCTCGATGCCACACAAGGCCTTACACGAGGTAGATGGGACGCAGTTTCGATGCCACACAAGGCCTTACACGAGGTAGATGGGACGCTGTTTCGATGCCACACAAGGCCTTACACGAAAACAAAACAGTACAATGCCTTATGCCGAAGCCATCCAGGCCTTACATGTATGTTACAGCACAAACATACTTGTTTGATCCCAGTCAACTCTATGCCACACATGGCCTTATAAGAGTTTTGATCCAGATCTCCCTGATATCCACATAACATATTTATGTAGGCAAGATAGAAAATAAGTACCCACATCGCCATAGCAAACATAAGCTCTAAGCATGTACATGAAGGAAACAGAAGCCTTATGCTAAGCAAAATAAGAATTAGTAATCTTACATTCGAAGAAGGATGCACAGGTCTCGGGGGTCCACTCGCCTCACCACGGAATCATATATTCCGCGGCTGCCTGCGTAGTTTTCCCGTAAGAGCCCGCCAAGAGCCGTAATTCATATCGACTATTTGGCAACGCATTTATAATGCGATATGGGCCTCGGATGCCACTGTCGAGTTTATTAGTAGTTTGAGATGATTTAATAACAAAAACCAAATCGTCCACAGCGAAGGCTCTAGGTGCCTTTCTACTTTTATTGACACACGCATCTTGGTTAGCCTAATTTTTATGTACGTCAGAATCGCGGGTGTATTTTTTAGATCAGCCTAAATTTATTGCAGTTATTTGGTACCTTCTGTGTACCTTTACGTACCTCTCCTGAAAATCTGTGTACCTACACACGTGCAATGATATTTTGAAAATTAGGTACACCCGCCATCCTGATGTCAGAACCGCGGGTGTACTGCTTATCAATATATGTAACTAAGTACACTGTATAAGTAGATTTGGTACCTCTAGTGTACCTGCAGAAACACGTATTAAATGAACAAAATACTGTAAGGTTGCTGCGAAAAGTAAAAAAAAAACGATTTTATTTCGTTGACGTCGTAAAAGTGAGGCCACACAACACGTTAATGGTGCGGTGCGGCACCGCACCGCAATTCATTCGGGCTATAGGGTGCCACACGGGTGGTGCGGCACCGCAGTACAACGCGGTTTACCGCGGAGCCGCGTCAAGGACCCGATTCCCGATGAACGTGAATGATGATTTGTTGTACCTGTACCAAAGATGTAAGAAAAATCAATAAATTAATATTATCGGTATTCACAGTGTTGCCAACTCCTATAATTTCAAGTCGCTAGACTCAATATCAAAACTCACCAGAAGCGGACTAAGGTTTTTGTTCTGGGAGGGGCACAAGAAGCTAGTGGCGGTATTTACATACTTATAAAATAGGTACTAATGTTTATTTATTGTATTAACATAAATTTCACAATTTCAACAATCGAAAAAAAAAAATGAATTCTTAACAAATTCAACTTTAAATAAACATGAAATTGGCGCGCAAGCGCGTTTTCTTTTTCCTTTTAAATCTCGTGGCACTGTGTAATTCTGTGTCGAGTTAAAAAAAACGTATATAGTAATGGCCCTAAAATTGTTCTGATTTGTACTCCAAAAGTCGTCAGATAAGTCGCTAAACCGTTTTAGTCGCCAAATCTTTTTTTTTGTCGCTAAGACATTAACAAAAGTCGTCATTTCTAGCGACAAAGTCGCTAAATTGGCAACACTGGGTACTCATCCTAAAAACGATAAATATTAATTTAATAAATTGTAGCACACAACATGACTAAACATGTGCGATACACTAACAATACTGTGGTGGCTGCACGTTGTTATTCCAGCGCTGCAGCGTATCACCCCTCTCCGGCTCGTCTCGCAAGTCACAAGCGCAGCGCGCTTGCGGTGCGACGCCGCATGGCGGGCCAACGCAACGTTTGACATCGTGTAGTGATTTGTATGTAGGATAACGTTGCGGCGCCGCTCCGGCATCGCACCGCACTGCCAACGCGTCTTGTGGCCTCGCTCTTACTATTTCATAAAATAATTATAGACGTCAAAAAAATAAAATCGTTTTTTACTTTTCGCAGCAACCTTACAGTATTTTGTTTATTTAATACGTGTTTCTGCAGGTACACTAGAGGTACCAAATCTACTTATACAGTGTACTTAGCTACATATATTGATAAGCAGTACACCCGCGGTTCTGACATCAGGATGGCGGGTGTACCTAATTTTCAAAATATCATTGCACGTGTGTAGGTACACAGATTTTCAGGAGAGGTACGTAAAGGTACACAGAAGGTACCAAATAACTGCAATAAATTTAGGCTGATCTAAAAAATACACCCGCGATTCTGACGTACATTAATTTTTGAGCCAACAGATCCTCAGCCCTTTGTCGTCTCATTTCACGCCAAGCTTCGCGATTTGGTGTGGAACCGTCTACAGTTATATCTCGGATCAGAGCATTTATAGCAGGGGTTGTCGTGTCACAGCCGATAAGCAGATTGAATGCTGAGCATTGAGTACTTTTCTGCTTATTAATGTTCAGTACCAGCTGTAGCCTCCAAAGTACATTGGACCAGGACTCGTGTCTATAATTTACATGTATCCTAACCGCTAACCCAAAATGCTCGCTTTAGTTCCGCGCTTTCTTGTTTATACATAGGATACAGAAAACAATATTTCGTGAAAGCGTCAATGATATTAAGAATGTATCTATTTGTACCCATTAGATTCAGGTAGAAGACCAAGTGCATCTATTTTTGTACACTCGGCCGAACCTGACCCTTACTGATCGTCCTCCCAAGATACTACACTTCAGTGGTAAGGAAGGTGTATTTTCTTAAACTGATAGAAAAACCCGTCCTCATTAGTAAGCCGAATGTGCACCTCTCCGGTATTTACGATGGTTGTCGCTGTCTCACTGAGAAAATATTTTGAATACTTGTTTAGCACTAACGATAGACGCGTTTTTTCATCACCACAATAATTGTGTGTTGATAGAATTCAGTTGCACAGTCGGTTCACTATCTGCCAGGTTGTTTACAATTGAACTATTTCTAATTATTCGCTGCAAATCGCCAGTTCGAATGTATGCGATGCCTTCCCTATTTAGTACATCTGTACCAATAAGCACTGGCGCACTAAGGTAATCACGGGGTACAACTTATCTACCTCTAAGGTGATGTCACAAAATTCTATTAGCAAAGTTACGAAGCAATAGGAACGCATTTCTATTACACATAAACCACACAATATCTGTACACTCGGGTTCGTGCGACATGAGACATGTTTGACAAGATCATTTGATATTAAAGAAAAGAAATACTCGAACCATTAACAATCAGAATATCGGTGGGTACTCCACTGATCACTGCTGTTATGACATCCTTTTTAGTACGATCGCACGTTATTTTACAACAAAAATTTAAATTACTTAGATCTATTTCGCGCTTCAGAACGTTCTTTCGTAAAACAAGTATTCTCCGTGTGACCTACTTTCTTACAAAATGTGCACACAACTTTAGCATCAGATTTGTTAGTTGATTCGGGGGTAGTCTGGGATTTATTTTTATTAGTTTTACCGTCATCATCGGTCTTATTTCGTTTTGAACAATGTTTGCTTTTATGCCCGGTTTGGTTACAATTATAGCAACGTGTACGTACATCTGTATTTATGGCAGGACGCTTGTGGAATCGGTCAGTGGAGGAATGAGATCGGCTATTGCGTGTCGTAGTATTATTATGTACACTTGAACAATTTGGTTTCACGTAAATTGAAAGGAACTCCACGATAGTTTCTGGTGTTAATTTCGCGTTCGTGGCGGCTGCACGTATTTGTGGATCTTTTATACCGCGCACAATTATGGCACACAATAATTCGTCGCTTAATCCTTTCACAATACGTAATCGTAACAATGATTTTCGCGCGTAGTCTGCATACGTGGAGTACCTGTCAGATTCTTTACACATCACATCAAAAAGAATATTTGCGACGTCGATGCGTCGTGGACAAAGTGATTTGAGCTCCGATTTGAAATTTGACCAAGTACGATTGTTACTGGTCCACTCGCGCAACCAGGAACGTGCGTCGCCTTTTAGAGATAGTCCCACACGGGCTAGGCACTCTTTTTCATCCCACTGGTTTTGCGATCGAGCACGATCCACTTCGTCACACCACGCATATGCGTCATGAATGCTAGGATCGAAATCAGACACGTAATAGTGGTTGGATCTCACCGGGTTTATGAATTTCAGCGCGTCGATAAGACGCTCCGTGATGTCCGTTGAAGCCGTTGTGCTGGCCACGCTCTCACCACGTGGCGCGCTCGTTGTGGAGGCTGTCTCCGGCTCGGTGAGGGCAGGCAGAGGCGGCGTGCTTGAACGTGTTTCGGCGCGCTGCTCTAGCGTTGTCAGGCGGTTGAGGATTGCTTCCATCCCAGCTGCTAGGTTACCTAAATTAGGCGAAGACGCGCGCTCTCGCGGTGGTGCACGTTTTCTACTCGACATTATTATGGAACCAGAAATGACTTGAAGCGGCTATAATAGCATTCAATCCCACTTCTGATTTTAGGAATTTAAATAGATTTTTATTAAAAAAAAGAGAAATATTAACACAATCAAACGTATATTTTATAAATTTAAATTAAATTTTACAAAACAAAAGAATAATTCTAACTAAATAAAATGACACGAAACGATTCCTAGGTCGATGTTCACGAGCGCACGCCTGTCGGCCAAAGAGAAGGCGCGCTGGTTTCCTCTGGCTTATATAGGGCTGATGACTCGTAACTCCCTCTAGACTGACGTTGCAGCTAACAATATCTATTATGTACTATACATAGTACCTATAAGGAAATAGATAGTGGTGTCCATTCTGTTGTGGACAAATTAAACTTTATTTAGGCTATTGCTATCTTTTTCTCTCTAATAAAACGAGAAAGAGGCGGTAATTTAATTAATAATTACAGTAATTAACAGCTGTCAAATTTAGTTGAAACTAATATTTCCATACAAATAAAGGGTGCACGTAAAAACATGACGACTAAAAACACGGTGAAGCGCAAGGCATAAACTAGTTTGCCATCTGCCGTCCTTTCCTCGCACTGCCTTTTAACAAAAGAGCAATAGCATAAATTAAGTTTAGTTTGTGCACAACAGAATCGACACCAGTACCTATCAAAATAATTTTATATTGGACTAGTACCCCCAAATCCTTAAATCTATTTATATATGTAGGTATACGAACAAAAAATAGGTAAGTATAAGAAAAGATTGTGAATGATTACGAATTATGGATTATTAATTATGGAAGAAAAAGATTATGGTGGCGTAAGTTCTCTTACAATACATTAAATGTGGGTAGTTGAATTTAATAAAGTTCCTTAAAACTTGCTAAGAATTATAATCTAGGCGCTTAGCGACTATTTCGAAAAAAAAATTGAGGCATCGTTTTGTTCGTGTCGTAAGTTCTTTTATATTCAATGTGGGTAGGTAGTTGAATTTAATTAAGTTCCTTAAAATTTGCTAACAACTGTAATCTAGGCGCTTAGCGACTATTTCGAATAGAAAGTTTGAGGCATCGTTTTGTTCGATAGGTATAAATTAGATTGAGGATTTGGGGGTAGGTATTATAGCATTATACTTATTAAAGCTAAAGTGGTTCCGCCAGGGTGCAATAATCCTAAATATTTTTGAGTGGTATTTTGAGACCACAAGACAAAAAAAGTTAGTACCGTTATCAAAAAAGATGAAATAATTGTGATCAACAATTACATGAATTTTTCTTATTAGTACCGGTCCCTACAACATAAAGGGTAATATTATTTAGTGGAAGAAATGGGGGAGGCAAATATTTATCATTCTCTTATTTTATTTCTTTAAAAGTGTATTAAAAAACGTCGTTTGACACACGTGGACATTTGTTATTGCAGTTCTCGGCTCAATAACACCCTCGCTTACGGCTCGTGTGTTAATTCCGCCTCGAATACAATAATAAACTTTATCCACTTGTATCAAAATGTACTAAGCCCGAGTGCTGTTTTTTTTTGTATATGTTACAGAGAATATTGTTAAAACTAATAACCAACACTGCCTTTCACCTGACACCGCCCGCCCATTGACGGCTGCCAGACACTTTAAATCGCGGAAAAAGTAACGTGAAATATCACGTCAGAGTATTTTTTTAAATATTTGATATTCACAGGCCCGGATCTATGGGGGGGCAAGCCAGGGTCAATGCCCCGGGCGGCAAATTCAGGAGGCGGCAAATTCAAGGTTGGCAGACGTATGGTCTAAGTTGCGTTAAAGATACGTGATAGTGATACATAGACACTGCACAGACTGTATATAAAGTGAAATAGTGATAAATAAACTGATAGTTATAGTGTTTTGTGTGCAAGACAATGATGACGAGTGTTCAGCTATAGAAATAGATAGTATAGGGTACATAGGCACCGATAGGAATGTAAATAAGCATTACAAAATGTTAAATTAATAGTTTAGTTCATAGATTTATAAATTATAGTTTTTTGGATTTTGTTTTGTGTACCTACATAGTAGACTTAGCGTTAGGAGTACATAAGTTTATTAAACATAATAAACTTATGTAGGTACTCCTAACGCTAACAAACAAAAAACATAACAATGTTTTTTGTTAATTTTATATTTTTCCAATATAGATAGTGTTACGTAGAAGACAATAACACATAGTTTGTATTATGTTTACATAGGAAAAGATACTGAAAAACGCGAATATTGTCAAGTGGTTCTCATTACAGTGAAGTTTCTCAGTACTGCACAATGTTTTCCCGCTTTTTTGCCTAGTTTTCATTGGATTTTAGTTTTTCCCGCGTTTTTTGGAAATTTGTTATTGATTCTGATTGGTCAATCACTTTGGAAATTTTGTATAAAAATAGGGCCATTTTGTTAAGTCGACACAGTAGTCGGCAAGCTCTAGAAGAAATTGAAGAAAACACTCCTCCAAATAAAGAAGCAAGAAGCTCATCAGTGGTTTTATATGCTGCTGAGCTTTTTAGCCCGAATCGCCACCCTGAAATCTTGACGTTATAGGTAGTACTTACACAGATAGAGCACCTGATGCCTCGCCATGATGTCGAGGTGTACAGAGCTGTGCGTCCTAGTCCTAGTGGTGGAATGAGAGGCTCGTGCAACGAAACACAGTGCGCACATTGCACACCACTTTTACGGCGATAAGACCCGTGACGAAGAAATGGATTAAGAGACGGCATCCCTCTCATAGAGAGGAGGCCTGTGTCCCAGCAGTGAGAACATTAATAGGCTGATGATAATGATGGAATATTAGGGAATATAATAGGATGATGATAATGATGCGTGCTTCGAAAAGCACTTGTGCTCGGGAACCGCCGCCCTGTTCACTACTGTGGAGACTGCTCCGAAGGCAACACAGAACTTATTAAAAGTTATTTCATATGTCCTACACGTCCATGTGTGTATATTTGTAAATAAATAGGGTAATAAACACAGATAGAGCAGCGCTGGACGCCACAACGACCTACCTTGTGGCGTTCTATCCGCGAGGCCTAATTGTCTATCAATGATGATAAAGGTAAAAATATAGACGGGCGGGGGCGGCATTTTTCAGTTTTTGCCCCGCCTCGAAAAAATTCAAGTTTTATCTTTGTCAATATTCATTGATATACCTACCTACAAAAACAAAAAGTACGAGGCCATTATTTTCCAATACTCTGACGGACTAAATAGATTTGCAATTTATTGATGATGGAAACTATTGTAGGGTCGACTCGCAAGTCATCATTTTTGTATTGTTCAATAAACCAATGCGCTCATACAGCGAGATTTTAATTGTGTCTGGGGGATGTTTGGCCCTACTATGATTGCTCTGGCTCAAAATAAGTAGGTACTTACTGAAATGATTTCCTGAGAACCAAATATAAAAAATTAAGTCTCAGATCGGTTAAATAACATATTTTTTTCCGTGCTTCGAAGTGCTTGGCAGAAATTTCTGCCGACCTGAAGCATCTGGCAGTGTTCATAATTAATTTTGTAACAATCTTCTTTACAACATAATACATATTGAAAAATCAGTAAGTACCTACTATTATTTTTACGCAACTTTAGAACTTGATATTTAAAATTGGCCGTCGGCGTCGTCGGCACAAGTTAGCAGGAGGTATGCATACGTTCACAGGTACACACCAGGGATTTTACAAAGCTTCGACTCCGACTCCGATACGTCGGAAGTTCCGATTGATTTTACACCTCCGGTTCCGACTTCGGTTCCGATTCTTATAAATCGGAGGTCGAAGCAGATAGCTGCGGGTGGCAGGCCGGCGACGACGCGCGGTGGCTGTGGTCAACGTGTACGAACAGGTTTATGCATGTCGCCCGGGGAACACAGCACTCGTTCTGTCATCAATTCATAATTCACTTTTTTATTTTATTGCCTGCCCTTAACACATTTTTCTTCTGCCACCATTTCTGACTCCGCCTCCGACTCCACCTCCGACTCCGATTCCGGTTCCGGTTCCGACTCCGTAACATCCCTGGTACCTACACACTAACACTACTTGGTGCCACAAATTATGTTTATGAGAAAATAAGTAAGGTCTGGCGGCCCTGGGTCGTTGCTCTATTAGGTAAGGCCATGGTTGGGGTTATTGGGTAAGGACTGACTGGTTGTCTAACACTCCATTCGATGTTTTGGGTTCCCTTTGTAACAGATATCAAAGAAAATCCCAAAAGCTTTCACTAGCTCTTTCAAAAATTGTCTTTTAAAAAGATGCCAAATAAAAACCAAGGTTAATTAAACCTTGACACAGAAATACACCGGAGTCTAAATAGGTACCTGCTTTTCTAAATCTTCATTAATATTTGTCTTAACATTTCAGGGCATCAGTAAGGGATCTGGCCAAGCACCCGATCATTAGTATCGGAGAACACAGCCAGGATGAGCCGGCACATAAGGATGAGGACAGAACATTGGCTGACGAGCTGCAGCAAAAGGTCAGGGTGCTGTGCTGGATCATGACCCAGCCCGATAACCATGAAGCCAAAGCTAAACATGTGAAGGCGACGTGGGGCAAGAGATGCAACAAACTGCTTTTCATGAGCACTGCAGAGGGTACGTGGATCTTCGCATTTCCTCGTCAACTGGCGGTCCTACCTACCTCTAATACGAAGGAAGGAGATGGACTTATATAGGACGTATATCACGCATTTCTTTCCCACACTGTTTCGAACACTCAATGACTCTGACTCAACCCCTGTTGACTCTGCTTTCGTTTGAATACACATATACAGACACTGTTCACGCCTATGGATCTGCCCAGCCTTTTCCCAACTATGTTGGGGTCGGCTTCCAGTTTTACCGGATGTAGCTGAATACCAGTATTTTACATGGAGCGACTGCCTATCAGACCTCCACAACCCAGTTAGTACCGGGTACTACGATACCCCTTGGTAAGACTGGTAAAATAACACATAGGAATAAAAACTAAATAAATACAATCATCATCATATGATGATGATGATTAACAATAATAATATTATTATCAGCCCGGAATCACCCATTGCTGGGTCTAGCTCTCCCCTTTTTCTTGCCTAATTTCCCGGTTCTGTACGCCTCTTATTTAGGTGTTTCCATCGGCCATCTTCACGTCTAGCCAGATGTCCTGCCCAGGTCCACTTGAGGCGCACCGCCCGTTCCCCGACGTCGTAGACTTTAGTCTGACGGCGGATTTGAGCGCACTCGATCTCAGAGGGTTATGCCAAGCATGGCTCGCTCCATGGCCCTTTGTGCCACTCGTACTCTGTGGACAGTCTCCTTTGTGCCCAAGCTACGTGTCAGGGCTCCAGAGAGAGGAACCTCCTAACAATACGAGCCGTGTCCAGGAGTACCGGTAACACGTAACCGTATTACCGTATGCGGTGATGTGATTCTTGATATTCACCTTTTTTTTTGTAACAAACAATGATATTATTATGTAGATGATTTTTACTTCCAGACGTATCCCTTCCAACGGTAAAGTTACCGGTGGGGGAAGGACGAAACTTCTTATGGGCGAAGACGAAGGCAGCCTTCCGATACGTCTACGAACATCACAGGAGAGAGGCCGACTGGTTCATGAAAGCCGACGATGATACGTAAGTTTGCAGATGCTTATTTACAAGCAGTGTGTTTGATAGAATTCCAAAAAATATTTACATTTTGGATTGTACAATTATTAAAATGCACAAAGCTTGTATCACTCATTTTTGTAAACAACAAAGTACATAATGCAATACTAATATCGAACAAAAATGGCGGGATACAACGTGAATTTGAATTAGCCCAGAAGTTTTTTTTTTTAATTACGGCGCTGTGGTAGTGAATCGCACGTGCTAGACAATGTTCTTTATTTAAAACGAGTTGCTTAATGAAATTTAGTACAATATAATATTACCGTGGTACAACATTATAACACCCGTTTGGATAATGGTTATTTATGACACTGGCTGTTTTAATGTTGGCAATAAGGTAACTGTTTCAGATACTTTTATAGAGGATTTATAGCATGGGTGTAGATAAAATAATATATCAGTTTTAAGGCAGTATTTTCACTTTACACTTTTGACACACGTCAATATTGTGTTCACGACAAATTGTATTTTTTTTTTGCATTGTATGCACTGTTTTGTCATCTGCCTAGCTTTTTCCCAACTACTTTGGGGTCGGCTTCCTGTCTTACCGGATGCCAGCTGAATACCAGTAGCTGCCAGCTGCAGCAGCTGAGCGACTGCCTATCTGACCTCCAGAACCCAGTTAGTACTGGGTATTACGATACCCCTTGGTAAGACTGGTTGTTTGACTTCAGCCGGAACCAACTCAGTACTTACGTAATTGGTGGTCACTCATCCACGGACCAACCTAGGTATTTGCGGCCTAACCTGTAGATAAACCCAAGCGACGTTTAGCTGCGATGCATTGATCGTGAGGCATCTCCTGGATAGCTGGCTCGTTTGAATATTCCACATAGGTAGTCTGCAATCTCCTCTTCCACATCACTTATGACTTTGTCTGGAGTCACACAGTCTTCTTCTTTCGGTTCTGTATGACACGGGTCCGAGTCGATATTTTCTAAAACAGATGACATGTCTGCCGCATTCAGTTTTCGAGAGGATACCGTGTTTTGCCATCATCTACAAACACACAAAAAAGTGAAAAATAACTACGAATTGAGAACCTCCTCCTTTTGGAAGTCGTTTAAAAATAATATTTATCGTTAGATATAAAAGAAAATAAAACGTTCAATCTCATAAAATAGCAATTTCAAAATTCGAAAACGTATGCAAAAGTTACATAAAGCCCAAACATTGGTTAAATTGACCTACAACATAACGATAACTCGGAAATGGAGGTAGGTACTTAACAAAGTGATGCAGACATCTCCTGTTAGCTCTTGGTGGCTAAAAAGTTGGTTTGATGAATCACGACGATCGAAGAGTGCTTGCAAAAGATATCGCAAATATGCGTTTGCGTTTAGGTCAAAATTACCTAGATTTGGGCTTCTAGGGTTAACATTACATGAATTATCAACGTTACAATATCATATTATCAACGTTACATTATATTACATTATTATCATTACATTATGAGCATTACATTATTCACATTACATTAATTTAATTACATAAATTTAATAACATTACATTCTTACTATTATTTATTTATTTATTTAACACTTCAAGCACAAAGTACAGAGGCGGACTTAATGCCATAGGCATTTTCTACCAGTCAACCTTTGGGTGATGCAGAGACAAGCAATGGTAGGTGTACATCTGAAAATAATTAATTAATACTAAGGTAAAATAGAAGGATATATAAAAAAAATTAAATTAAAATAACAATATTATAAGTATTATTATATTATTGTATAATATTAATATTATATATATAATAATATAAAATACTATAAATATATATAAATACTATAAATATATATCAAACTATACTACGCGGGTGAAACCGCGTGACGTCCGCTAGTTTAAGATAAAGTCGACCTCAAGGTGTTGTTAGACAACTATCTCTTTTTAAAACTCGATGGTGGTGAATGTGTAAAAATAAAGCAAGTTTTTTTCAGGTATGTGGTGGTTGAAAATCTTCGGTACATGTTGGCAGACTACGACCCTAGAGACCCTTTATACTTCGGCTGCAGATTCAAGCATTTTTCACCACAGGTGTGTTTTTATCTTCTGTACCAGCAACTTTTTGTTAAGTAGATACAGGATAGTTTTTCTTCAGGAGTCATAATTAAGACTCCTTTCAGCGTTTCTCTTTACTCTTCAGAACCGATTCCTACGTTTACATATTGATCTTAAAATCCCCACGTTAGCTCTGTTTACGAAGCGCCTCTCCAAGCGCTTCTTCGATTCTGCCATTAAACACCGTAACCCCCTGATCGCAGCGGCCGCCCGTTACAAACCCTCGCGAATTAGTCAGATCCGCCGCCCAAGGCATACCTTAGTCGATCCCGATGACGCTATTACCTTCCTCCAGTAGAGCAGAAAGGAAACTAGCACGCTTAGAAAGCACAGACGCAAACAGCCGTCATTCCGTCCTCGCCGTCGAGGGCCGTCGCGACGCCCCGATACAAACCCTACCCGTCCCTTGCTCGTGTCAGCCCGCGTTGCTGAGCCTGTAGTCCAAAATCAGTCCCTAATTAATGACACCACTCAGATCCAGCCTGTCCCTTTGCTGTCCTCTCCCAGCGACGCCCTAAGCCGAGGCCCGTGCCCCGCAGGGGGTGCCCTTAGCGTGTAGTCGTTTAGTTTGTAAGTTTTATGCCCTGGCTGAAGGCCTTACACTTCAGGTACCCACAGGATTGTCCGGTTAAGCAGACGATAACCTCTCTAGGTTGAACTACGAGATGCCATTTCGAAAAAAAAAGTCTCCTTACTTAAACTCAGGCGCGGATACAGGGGGGGGGAAATGGGTGCAATTGCCCCCCCCCCCCTGAACCGGACCGAATACGTCATTAGCCAAGCTTGAACTAGTTTGCCGGAATTGAAAATAAAATATTCTAGTCGTATTTCTTGTCATGGGCGTCGCCAGGAGGAGGCAACTGCCCCTAGAGGCTCAGGATTTTTAAAAGTTACAGCTTTTCCTGCCTGATGTCATAGAATGGTATTGTACGTAATAAATTGTTGTAGCGTAAAATGGAATCACTCAAATTAAAATATTGTTTAACCCTGCGGAAAAACATTTGTCAAAAAGGCTCCTTTTTTACCCGACTGCGTTCTACCTCTGGATTGGCACTCTAATTGGATTTTTGCATGATTGACCGGTATAGACAGAGCCTGAAATAAATTAGGAGCCCCTTGCCCTGAGGCCTTATAGGCAATTATAGCATAATTATCTTAGGCAATGATGTAAAAAAATTGCGAGCTCGCTTCGCTCGCTCTTGCAACCTAGTTTTTCTCGAGTCTTGACTTTGTCTATACGAGGCCCAGGTAACTCCAGTAGGTCGAAGCAATTCTAACCTGTTCAAGGTAGGTAAAGAGGTAAAGTGTGTTTAAATTTTCCTCCTCCCTCTACTTTCTCTTCAATTTATCTAGAAGTCGACCAAGTAACTCCTATATGAAGGATCGAAACCATTCTAACCTGTCCAAGGAAAGGTGTCATAAGAATTTCGAGCTCGCTACGCTTGCTCTTGCAGCCTCCTCTTGAATGTTGCCTTTGTCTGAGAGTCGATCTAGTAACTCCTGTATGAAGGGTCTATCTAAACAATTGTAACCTGCCCAAGGTAGAGTGTTAAAATTTCGAGCTCGTTTCACTCGTTCTTGTAGCCTTAGTTCCATTTTGTTGGTAAAATTGTCGCCCTAAGTCGATCAAGAAACATCAATTTTTTTTTAATGAATTTTCCGTAAGATAGGTAAAATCAAACAAAAATTGCCCCTCCCTAAAGGAAATCCTGTATCCGCGCCTGCTTAAACTGACTTGAAAATACAGGGTATGATAATGTTACCTATATCTCGAGGAGGTGAGCCTACCCGTCATACTAAACAACTCTCCCAGTGAAACAAATATCCGACTCTAGAAATAATAGAAACAAATTCCCATACAACAGTAGAGACTGACAGACTATAATATCGATGCATGTATGAAAAGCTATTTTTGTTTACGTTTACTAATAATATTGGGGTCGGCTTCCAGTCCAACCGGATACAGCTGAAAATAAACAACTTTTACTATCGGACCAACTGAAGGATATCAAAGAAAGATCTGGTGTTCTATACAATTCGCCAAGTGCTAAACGCACTGAGCAGATGTTTTTTGTTGTTATTTATTTTTATGAGCACTGTACCTCGTTATATATACCCAGCAGCTGCTGGGTATACCCAGCAGTGGGTGATTCTGGGCTGATATGATGATGACACCTCATGAAATTATGTTCCTCGTTGAACCTTTTTTAACCTATATTGTTCCACTGCTGGACAAAGATCTCCCCCATAACCGTCCACTCTTCTCTCTGTGCGGTTTTCTCCGACCAATCTCTCACAAACGCATCAATGTCGCTTCCTTGGACTCCTGCGGCGACGATCCCGTCTTTTGAAACCCACTGTATGACTACTCTACCCCATCGGTCCTGTTGCATTTTACGGACGTTGAACCTATTCTTCATTAATTAGTACCTAAGTACTCGGTTAACTGTTAATAGACCGACAAGCTTACTCTTGTCTTAAACTTGCAGGGCTTCATGAGTGGCGGTGCGGGATACGTGCTCAGTAGAGCAGCGTTGGACCTGTTTGTGATCAAAGCGCTGCCGACGCCCGCGCTCTGCCGCGACGACGATCACGGAGCTGAGGATACTGAGATGGGTAAGACTGTCATACATAAATAAACTCAACGAATTCTGACCGGAATTTGATGGGAGAAAGGCGAGGTTGCATATAATTCGGGACCCAGTGATAGGGGTAGCGTACATTGTGGAAACTTATGATTAGCTAAAGAACGACTTAAGCCTAACAAAAAGCAACAACTAACTTAAGGCACGGACTTTTTGGTTATTAATTATTCAGTAGTAGAATGGCATAAAATAGCATTTATCCGTATTCCACGTAGCCGTTTAACACAAACAATGGAATGATCCACAGACTATGTGCACAGATGAATTTGACACTGACATTCCATTTCTCAGTTGTAAAGGAGAACGCAGACCTAGCCGCACCGAAGTCGTCGCATTCGAATTCTTCGTATAAAGTTCTGTGCAATAGTCTGTGTCTGTGTGAAATCTGTGTCTATTTCTGTGTGCAAGATTGCATAGAAAAATTCGAATGAGGTGGCTGCGGTGACTACGGTGCGGCTAGGTCTGCGTTCACCTTTAAGCGCAGGCCACACCGCCAGCTAGTGGGCGGGGCGGGCGAACATCGTTTCACCTCTTTACATACTTCGGTTCACACCGCGAGCTACCGAAAAAGCCGAACGAAGTATGAAAAGGGCGTCGTTCGCTTCGCTCGCCCGCCCGCTAGCTGGCGGTGTGGCCTGCGCTTTAGAAGTAAGGTACGCGGTTGCGTTCGGAAACTGCAAGATGACTTATTTATAAATAAAAAAACCATTCGTAACTTTTAATTCCCATCAACTAGTAACTCAATATTTTTTACAAAGAACTCTGATAAACTCTTTACTATAATTAATATAAACTAGACCGTGCACGGTGCTCCGTTGATTTTGAAATCACGTGGGTCCAGTAGGGCCATTACGTATCTTTTTGATCTCCAATGACTATCAAGCTTCGGTTGTACACCAAACTTTGATGACAACTGAGAATGTCAAAATATTGGTATTACGTATTACACAGAGTGGATATCACTTTACGGTGACTAACAGCCCGGGTACGGTGCAGGTAACGTCTTTAAGCCACTTCAAAGTCAGTTGTCATCAATTTGATGTCCACTATGCTTACATAATCGCAATATTAGAAGAATCGATATGAAAGCGTCTGTCAAAATGAGTTACGGTGACTATCAGCCACGATAGTCACCGATGACGTCATATTTGATCGCGACTGGTCATATAATACGAAACTGACCTTTTCGTACCACTTGCTCAAAAAAGTGACATTCTATGCCACAAAAAGCGAACATAACAATAGTCATTTTTAATCTGTTAAAAACAGGGAAAGAAAAGTGTACTGAATTTCATTCATCCTCTAGGGGGAGAATGTGATTTCAATTTGGAATACTTACCGAAGTTTATACTGAACTACATCTGTGTTTACACCATTGAGTTTGTATATAAAGCATTATACATCTTTTTGAAAAAGGAATACGCATTTATTATGCAGATAGGATGATTAAATAAAATTACGAAAACCGACGAGGCCGTATGAGCTTGATGCCTTTGCTTTTCCGACAAAAAAATATTAGTCTAGGAATTTGCCGCGTTTTTGTTTTCTTCAAATACATAAACGTTAAGTTTATTTTAATTTATTTTTATAAATAAGTTACAAAATACTCAAATCAACTCATCAACAATAAATGTACCAAACAAAAATGTAACTCTCTCTATCAATAATTGGACCAATGTTTCGAATGTTAACTTTTACTTTTAATTGTCATTATTTTTAATAAATGCTTATCTCATATTATTATTGTTATTAGAAGAGCTCATGGCTAAATAATAACAGCCGCTCGGGCCGATCGTTAGGTTAAGCCGTGCTTGCCTAGGTTGGTCTGTGGATGGGTGACCACCCATTACATACCGAGTTTCCTCCGTGCCTCGGAAAGCACGTTAAGCCGTTGGTCCCGGCTGTCATTTGTAGATCTTTGACAGTCGTTAGGTAGTCAGAGGCCCAAAAAGTCTGACAACCAGTCTTACCAAGGGGTATCGTATTACCCGGTACTAACTAGGTTGTGGAGGTCAGATAGGCAGTCGCTCCATGTAAAATACTAATATTCCGCTGCATCCGGTAAAACTGGAAGCCGACCCCAACATAGTTGGGAAAAGGCTAGGCAGATGATGATGATATTATTATTGTGTTAATTTTTTCGCAAATGGTACGAAAAGTAGAGTACTTTCCTCGGTGATAAAGCCTCAGGACTCGTCTTAAATCCCTCGCTTCGCTCGTGACGTAAGTTTTTAACACCCTCGCTCCGCTCGGGAGTAAACCTCGAGTCCTTCGTTACGCTCGCGATTTAAATCGTCACCCGCGACAGAAGACACTGCTTTATCCCCTTGGTTAATAATCTACTATTTGACAGTTATTTGATGGTCACTGAGCCCAGTTACTATAATTTCGACCTGTCAACAGGGACACGTAATAGGCCTGCAGCATCGCCATTCTCCTTTGGCACGCAGATAGTCTATAAACTAGATTAAAGCATAGGATGGCTTTTTATCCTGGTAGTACGATCCGGTGGGACATTTACCGAACTCCGCGCGGGCGAAGCCGTGGGCATAAGCTAGTTCATTTACAACTATTATTTTCCATATGATTCCAGGTAAATGCCTCTACGAGATTGGTGTGCGTGCGATGGATTCCCGCGATGGACACCAACGAGGTCGCTTTTTCCCGTTCGTGCCACAAGGCCATCTGTTCCCTAATAAGGACAAGGGCTTCTGGTATTGGAACTACACCTTTTATCCTACTGTTGAGGTTAGTCATTTCAAAAATTTACGTTTAATCTCCAGACAAACTATTTTAAAAATGTTTACGACAATGTCCTTGTCATCTGTACTTTTATTTGAAAGAAAGAGTTTTTGAATAATTCTGATTTTAAGCCGGACAAAAAAACGTTCAGTTATTTTAACCATCTTTTTTTCCGTACCCAAAGGGCAAAAAGGGGACCCTATTACTAAGACTCCACTGTCCGTCTGTCTGTCCGTCTGTCTATCACCAGGCTGTATGTCATGATCCGTGATAGCTAGAAAGTTGAATTTTTCATAGATGATCGATGTATTACTGTTGCCGCTATAACATTAAAAACTAAAAACAGAATAAAATATATATTTAAGGGCCCTCCCATACAACAAACGTGATTTTTTTGTCTAATGTTGGTATAGATAATGGTATGGAATCCTTCGTGCGCGAGTCCTTCTCGCACTTGGCCGTTTTTTTTAATATAATTGTTGCGTTTTAACTGGTAGCAACCATAGGACTAAAAGTTTAGAGACATTCCCATTGACATATATATTACTGCGTAAGGACTGGGTGGACCGCATGTTACAATGACGCCTCGAACGTGGTCCCAAAATGGTCTTCCCTATAGCGAACTAAACTAGAACGCGTTCGGCTGTCTTCGGGAGCGGTCGTAAATTTTACAAGCAAAAATGCCAAGTTGTGTCGTGAAGGGATGCGTGAACTACGATAAAAAGCACAATAAAATAAATGATAACATTTCTTATCACCGGTAAGTTAAAAAAAAATTTTATATCAACTTCTAACATTATTTAAAACAATTTTCTTTCGTATTTGTCTCAACGTTTGGCAAAGACGACTCGAAGCCGCGTAAAAGTTAGACATAACTTTGCAGCGGCGCGCGTTTTAGCCGATGAAATGAAAAGATTTAATAATTCATATCATAAAATTAATTTTATATGTATAAAATTATTTTTATTGTTTATTACAAGCAAATTAAAATGTGTTTTTATGTACTTACTAGTAAAAATCTATAAGTACAGTGAAAATACGTATTTAATTTGCAGATTTCCTACTGATTCGGTGCGAAAAATACCCGCTCTTACAAGGTTACGTCTAGGGGCAGACCACGCCGATTGACATCGTAGTTCATAGTAGTTCTAATAGATGGCGTTAGTGTTTCTGTATGGCGACCGCGTTCTGCGAACGTTTGGACGACCGTATCTTTACTATTTAAATCAATGGACATTCCATAGACTTTTTATGTAAATTATACTTGTTAAAGCAAGTGGTTCCGTCGGGAACATGACGTGATAAATCCGCACATAATAATAGTAATAAAGTCTGTGAAATTTCGCATTTTCTTTTTTAATTTGACCCTTTGCCTCTGATATTTCACACGAGCCTTTTCACAATTATGTTGGGGTCGGCTTCCAATCTAACCAGATCCACCTGATTTCCAGTATTTTACAAGGAGCGACTGCCTATCTGACCTCTACAACCCATTTAGTACTGAATAATACGATACCGTTGGTGAAACTGGTTGTCAGACTTTCGGGTCACTGACTACCTATAACGAGTGTCAAAGATCTACAAATAACAGTCGGGACCAACGGCTTAACGTGCTTTCCGAGGCACGGAGGAAACTCGGTATGTGATGGGTGGTCACCCATCCACGGACTAACCTAGCCAAGTGCTGCTTAACCTAATGATCGACCCGGCTGTTATTATTAAGCCACGAGTTCCTCTCACGAATATTAGTAATATTGTTAAATCCTACTTTCTACTCTTTCCAGGGTCTCGACTGCTGCTCAGACCACGCGGTAAGCTTCCACTACGTGAAGCCTCAGTTCATGTACGAACTGGACTACCTAATATACCACCTGCGACCATACGGCATCAAGCCGGGCAGCGGCACTCTGCCCAAACTGTTGCGAGGTAACGATAATACTACCGTCAAGGAGATCGCACGACGTTAGAACTTTTGTTTAATGTGCTTATTCACATTATAGATTCATCATCATCATCTACAGTCCGACTTCACCCACTGCTGGGTATAGGCCTATCTTTGTTTGTACCAAGCTCTAGTACCAGCCTCATCCAAGTTATTCCCGCAATGACAACAATGTCATCTGCCCATCTCGCCGCCGGACGACCAACACTTCTCTTTCCATTCCTTGGACGTCACTCGGTCACAGCTATACTCCACCTGCCATCACCGTGTCTTACTAGGTTTCCTACCTAACTCCATTTGACTTCCAGAACGCGATTTCCAATATCGAAGACCAAAGTACTTCTCCGGATTTCGACGTTTGGAACTCGGTCTAATATTTTTATTCCGAGCATGGAACGGTCCATGGCTCTCTGTTCTACTATGAATCTGTACACAGCCTCCTGTGTGAGCGTCCATGTCTCAGCACCGTACGTCATGGTGGGCAGAACACTGATTATAGAGACGGGCAGTGTGGAATTTTGGCTGACTTCAGAATGTCGTTCAATTTAATGCAGCCCACCCTAGCTGAATTATTTTCGATATCTCCGCTGTTGTTGTTTGATGTTCCTGGCCAAACGAAACAATATGGCCAAAATATACATAACGGTCAACCTTCTCCAACCTTACATTTCCGACCTTAACAAAAGGACTAGAATTGCTGGAGACAATTGCCATAATTTTCGTCTTGGGCATATTTATCCTAAGTCCTACTTTGAAAGAGGCATTATAAAGATTTTGTAGCATCTTCTGGAGATCCTCGAAGGTTTCAGTAAAAAGCACGAGGTTATCTGCAAATCCTAAGTGAGACAGGTAAGCACCATTGATGTTAACACCGAAATAATCCCAATCTAAATTTTTGATGATGTCTTCAAGGACTGCTGTAAAGAGTTTCGGTGAAATGGTGTCGCCCTGTCTCACTCCCCGCTTGATCGGTACGGGTTGGGATAGGGTATGCATGCGAACCTGCAGAGTGGCCATGGTGTATAGTTCACACACAGCACATCCACGTAATGGGAATCGATGTGGCAGCGATTGAGAGCGTGGAACACGGCCCAATGCTCGACATTGTCGAAAGCCTTCTCGTAAACGATAAAAGCTATGCATATGAGTCGGTTGTATTCTTGGCATTTCTCCATCAGTTGTTTTACCGTGTGGATAATATACGGTCGATCGATGGTCGAATATCCTCTGCGGAAACGGGCCTGCTCGTTGGGCTGGGCTTCGTCAAGCTCTCGGGTAAGCCGAGTTGTAAATATTTTAGCGAAAAGCTTGTGAATCTAAACGAAATCGTTTTATGGTGGCTGCAAAATGATTTGTCGTGCCATACTTTTTTTATCAAAAATTAATTACAATTAAGAATGTATTCCTCAAAATCCTGTTATATTCAGTGTTCGAAAGTGAAGATCGATTCCTTTTTCAAATTATTTCAAAACATTGAAAAAACGGCTGATTTCGCATCAACTCTGAAAAAAATAATTGTTTGAGTTTTTAAAAATTAATAGAATAACGAATTTAAGTTATCAAAAGGGTCTAATGTTTGTTACGGTACGTACGGTCGGGTGTAAAAATATTTAATAAAACCGTGAAGTGCTTCCTTCAAGCTAGATATCTCGTAATTGCAAATTGGTCGTGATTGCTGCAATCGCTTGGATGTTTATGGTTTATACAACATCATGACGTGTCATCACGCGTCAGATTTAATGTCTATTATATTGAAAAGTTCTCAAAATATATATATATAAATATCGCTGGACATTACACACAGTGCCATCTAGTGCCACACTAAGCAACGAGGAGAATAAGAATTATTTGAATGATGATGACTCGGAAACAAATGTCCATGCTCATCACACAAAAATTTACTTCCACCGGGATTTGAACCCGAGACCCTAAGAACTTACGGCAGCCACACTACCGCTGCGCCATTTGGGTCGTCAAAATGGAAAAAAATAAAAAACTTTTTTGCAAAAATTAAAACCGACTTCAAAAACACAAAAATGTGAAAAATATCTGTTGCTTCAGAAGTCGGTGACATTTGTTTGTTTGATTCAGTTTTTTTTGCCACCGACTTCTGATTTTGTTTTGTTGTTATAGTTTATTCGGCTGTAAATTGTGTTGCATCTTTCAGCCGATCATCACCACACGTGTGCCTAGTAACAGACTAGTATTTTAGTTTTACATAATTGTGTACCTATGTTAGATATTTAATTAGTCTGTAATCATTGACTGTTAAGGCTGATGCTCCAGGGTAGCCCGCGAAATTCAAATTTTCTTACGTTTTTGGCAAATTGCAGGCCAGTGCTAGGTTGTATGTTGATTAAAATATTGGACGCGATTGTAAGACGTATGTAGTTACAGAATTATAATCATCAAAACCATCAATACAACCCTCCAACTTCATAAAGGTCGAGAAACAATTTTTTCAAGGTCAAAGTCATTGCTAGACCTTTATGAACTTGGAGGGTTGTATTGATGGTTTTGATTATTATAATTCTGTAACTACATACGTCTTACAATCGCGTCCAATATTTTAATCAACATAAAACCTTGCACTGGCTTGCAATTTGCCAAAAACGTAAGAAAATTTGAATTTCGCGGGCTGGTCGAAGCATTCACCTTAATGAAATAAACTTGTCTAACTCTATTTTTTGTGTTTTTCTTTTTGGAGCTTCCACTAGGTACGGTCGAACAAGCTATTTGGTTTTCATTTTACAATGTAATTTGTGCGTTAAAGTGTAAACCAAATAGCTATTGTTCGACCGTACCTATCTATAAAAAAATTGATACCTAGTACCTAATCCCTTACCTATTTGTCCCACTATTAGACAAAACTGTATTCTTCTATGGTTTGAATTCCGCCTCGCGCAATTTCGCGACTGGGTCGAGCGCCTCTTCGCTAATGCTTGCGAGTCCTCGAGGATTATTGTCTCTATACTATAATCTATACATATAATATATATAATATTATAAAGCTGCAGTGTTTGTTTGTTTGTTTGAACGCGCTAATCTCTGGAACTACTAGTCCGATTTGAATGATTCTTTCAGTGTTGGGTAGTCCATTTATCGAGGAAGGCTATAGGCTATATAACATCACGCTACGACTAATAGGAGCGGAGCATAAGTGAAAAATGTTGCAAAACCGGGGAAAATTTGTTCCTTTTGAAAGCTTTTTCTCTCTTATGTGACGCAGACGAAGTTGCGTGGGTCAGCTAGTATTGTATAACGGGCTGGTGTCCGTGTCCACGTCCAAGCGCAGTCCTCAAGGATACCCGAGAAAGCGCGAGCAATAGGCTTGTCAACTGAAAAAAATCGAATTAATCCGTCAGATAGATTATCAAAAAATATTTGACACGTAATTTTTCTTTTGTTACGTGAACCAAAATTGACGAAGATACGACGCTTTTAAAATTCTCAATACGTCACGCCGTGGTATAATTTTTAGTGCGTTCTGACGTCACGAGCCCCCACTCCCGAGTTTTGATGCGTTTTATCTTTGTCAATATTCATTGATTTACAAAAACAAAATATACTTGTCCATTATTTTCCAATACTCAACTGACGGACTAAATAGATTTGCAATTCATTGATGGTGGAAACTAGCCTACTTATGACGTGCTCACATTATCGGTCCTTACGCTTTCGGTAATCGCTTTCCCTATTGTCCCACCGCTGGGACACAACAGCCCATTTCCTCTTTATGCCGTGAGGCAAAATTAATAAAATAAATAGTATTCCCTCTGGTACTGAGTAGGTCGGCATCCGTTGTATGTCGTATTAAACACGAGTTTAACGTACCTATAAATACTTAATGTTCTTCACACAATGAAATAAATCTTCACCAGATTTAGCCCACGATCTGTCCATAAACCAAAAATTGCTCGTTTAGGGCCTGCGCAGACGACAGACTTGTGCGAGTCCGTTACCCCAGCCAGATGTTGTCGAAAATGGTCATTTGAATCTTATACATAATTAGTTTTGCGGCTTCTGTAATTGTTGCGCACATTTTTAAATTTGTTGCGCTTATAGTTTTTTAATTATTTCACAAAAACATTTCCTGCTGGGGTAACGTTACCCCAGCCAGACCTTTTTCTTTCTAATGGGAATATTTAAATAAATACTAGTTATAAAATTAGTTGTCTAGATGAAGTAAATGTTGTGCCTTATTTTGTATTTGTTCTTTCTTCGGTTGCGAAGTTATTCGAGTTTTTGCTGGGGTAACGTTTTTGGTTTTGCTAGATCTTTGAAATGGTTAAGCGGATTCTTATCATATTTTGTACAGGACTTCTTAGGAATTAGTTTAAATTTGTTCTGCAATAAAAATAACAAAATAATACATAGCTTAAAGGTTATTCCATTAAATAGAAAAACACTTCAATTGGTCCCAGCACTCTCAATAAGAGGTCTAAAGACTTACTTTAAACATTATTTTGAGGCTTGTAACTGCCTTCAAATGTATGTGAAGTTTCATTAGTATCCTGTAAGTATTTAACAAGTTATGATGATATTCAGTTCTTCACGAGCACGGTCTTGATACGCGCGGTGTTATTTGGCCACTGGATTGGATATATGAACTGAATGTTATGTCAATTATTAGTTTTTTAGTTCAGTTGTATATCAGTAAAATTTCAGCTCAGTACATTGGATAATTAATGAGATAATACGATTAAAGTCATTAGGAAGTGAATGACCGTGGTAACCCGACCAAGTTTAGGTGGTTACGAAAAAGCGAAAACGCAGAACATTATGGTACCTTCTAAAATATGTAGGATAGTGTTACAAATTTAGTACAGACATGTACACAAGTTTAAAAAAAAACTACATGATTATTAAAGAATTTTTATTAACAGGTAAAATAATCATTTCAATTGAACTTTTAAAGTATTAATAAACTTATACTTAAAAACAATCACAGATTAAAATTACAGATAGTAATTTTGCTAAAAAAAGAAAATAATAAGTAAGTTCCTAAATTCAAATATTTAAGCCTTAAAAAAAATACAGTTTTAGATAAGTACCTAACAACATGTACATATTAATAATAATTTTGCTACTATTTCTGTAGTTACATTATGCAAGCTTACCTTGTTCGTGAATTCATCAAGCAGCCCGCACTATAATTATGATCATCAATAGAAGCACTCCACATTAGCAGTACCTAATTCGCCACACTTATTATTATATAATAGCTCTCACGCACTCGATAAATATTTGCAAAAACAGGAAACGAAACTGCCGAAGCGCACGCGCACTCTACAAGATGAATTATGTGATTATGGAGCATGTTTAGTGCCCTTCACCCCACCCCTCCCGCGTCCCACCGAACGACATGTTATATCGGTGATTTTTGATAAGTTTGTGCAAGTGGAAGATAATAATAATAATGTTTTCATAGTACATATATTATTATGTATTTAACAGTGTACGCGTCTGTACCGAAATTGTAAGGTGTATTATACTAAACATTTCAAAAGATAGTATAATGTTCTGCGTTTTCGCAACCACCTAAACTTGGTCGGGTTACCACGGTCATTCACTTCCTAATGACTTTAATCGTATTATCTCATTAATTATCCAATGTACTACGCTGAAATTTTACTGATATACAACTGAACTAAAAAACTAATAATTGACATAACATTCAGTTCATATATCTGTGGCGCGATTAATTTTACTTCGATCGCCACCTTTGATTTCGGAGCGAAACCGCTCCGCTTATGAACCTTGTCCCACACTCAGAAATCATACGATGTTCTTGTTTGTCATCGAGTGCGAGCGCACTGCCGCTTACACGCGCCGCACCCATTCACTGCGCGCGTGATAATTGTACCGGCGACGACGGCGTGCACGCAGGCGATGTGTGAGGGAGCCGAGCAGCGAGCGCCAGTCCACCGTTGGCTACCAGCCCATCTACTCGCGCCGCGCTTTGCTTTATATATAGATTTACTTTGCTTTTCATTTTTGTTACTAGTTTCAATTTTTAATTCAATATATTAGTTAGTCATCATCATCAGTCGTTGTTAATTCATAATCCTCATCCTACTTAGCTTTGCAAACTTACGCTTGTGCATAGCGCATAGTGCTTATTAGCTTTACCATACGGGTTAAATTCCCGTGTGGAGTTAGTACAGTTATTGTGCACATAACGTACTACATTGGTGACCCCCGACGCGCGCATACGGAGGACTCAGGTGCAGCTGTGCACAAGCATTATCGGTGAATTAAGAAGAACAGTGATTCAACACTTCAACAGGAGCCAAGTTTATCGACAAAGGAGGTTGGTTGTGGTCCAAGCATAAGCGGTGAGCGATTTGATTTTTTTTAATAAGTGAAGATGTCAGATGCCGATGAATTTTCTGACGCTGATAATAAAGACGCAGTAGTGGTGCCACCTGGAGAAGTAGCTAGAGTGGGGGTACGTTGTCCACCATTTTGTCCAGAAGAACCGGCATTATGGTTCGCGCAGTTGGAAGGACAATTCGTCCTCTCAAAAGTAACCAGCGATACAACTAAATATTATTATGTTACTACACAGCTGGAAACTAAATACGCACTGCAGGTTAAGGACATCATAACGAACCCACCAGAAACAAATAAATACACGAAACTTAAAACAGAGCTAATCAGTCGCCTGTCTGCATCGCAGGAAAAGCGGATACAGCAACTGCTAGTCCATGAGGAGCTCGGTGACAGGAGGCCGTCGCAGTTTCTTCGGCATTTACAAAACTTAGCCGGACCCTCCGGGGCATCAGATTTTGTGAAGAGCGTATGGACTAACCGTTTACCGCATAACATTCAAACTGTCATTGCTTCACAGATTGCTGAATTACAGGTGGAAAAACTAGCCGAGATTGCAGACAGGGTGCACGAGATAGCCCCGTCAACTCCACAAGTAGCGTCTACCAGCGCAGATAATACCGACTTAGCCAAGCAAGTAAGCGAGCTCACGAAGCAAGTAGCCATGCTTACCACGAGGATGAACCGAGGGAGAAGACACTCACGTTCCCGCTCACGCTCACAGGCTCGATACAGAAGGTATGACCGCTCTAATAGCTCTAGATCACAACAGCCACCACCAAATCACCCGCACTGCTTCTACCATTACAAGTACGGTGATAAGGCGAATAAATGCAAGCAGCCCTGCACGTTCACGACGGAAAACGCCAAGGGCGGTCGCAAGTAGCGGCTAGCGACTGCCCCTCTTCAACAGGCCGTCTATTTATAACCGACCGGACAACAAAAGTCCAGTTCCTGGTCGACACAGGCTCGGACTTGTGCGTTTTTCCCCGGTCGGCAGTCAAGACGCCAGTACTACAATCGAAATTTGACTTAGTGGCTGCCAACAACACTGTCATTCATACTTTTGGACCCATTCAGCTACAGCTAAACTTAGGTCTACGAAGGAACTACACCTGGAAATTCACGATAGCTGACGTGTCGCGAGCGATAATAGGGGTAGACTTCCTTAGCTTCTACAACCTACTAGTTGACTGTCGAAACCAGCGCTTAATAGACAATGTAACGTCACTATCAGTGTCTGGAATACATTGCAGGTCAACAGACGACATAGCATCAGTGAAGGCTGTAGTAGGAGACACAGAATACCACCAAATTCTGCGCGAATACCCCGAAATAACACGGCCGCCAGGAACTCACCTACCGGGTAAGCATAGCACTATGCATCACATTAGGACGACGCCTGGACCACCTGTATCTTGCAAACCCCGACGTCTGGATCCCACTCGTACCTTGGTGGCTAAGAAGGAGTTCGAAGACATGCTGGCGAGCGGTGTAGCCAGACGGTCGGAAAGTGCATGGTCAGCCCCTCTTCACCTAGTAAGGAAAAAGGACGACGGATGGAGACCATGTGGTGATTATAGGGCACTCAACGCCAGAACAATACCAGACAGGTACCCCATCCGCCATATACATGATTTTTCACACCAGCTGACAGGGTGCGCAGTTTTCTCTACGATAGATCTAGTTAAGGCATATAACCAAATAGCTATCAACCCTGATGACATCCCAAAAACCGCCATCACAACACCGTTTGGTCTTTATGAATTCAGGTACATGACTTTCGGACTGCGAAACGCTGCACAGACCTTCCAGCGATTTATCGACGAAGTGCTGCTTGGGCTAGAATTTTGCTATGGGTACATCGACGATATATTAGTATACTCGAGAACTCCCGAACAGCACAAGCAACATTTACGAATACTGTTCGAGCGGCTGAGAGACTATGGTATAGTAGTGAACACAACAAAGTGCAATATTGGACGCACAGAGGTAACCTTTCTGGGA
This sequence comes from Xestia xanthographa, assembly GCA_905147715.2. Classification (NCBI taxonomy): domain Eukaryota; kingdom Metazoa; phylum Arthropoda; class Insecta; order Lepidoptera; family Noctuidae; genus Xestia; species Xestia xanthographa. The sequence goes on from LR990649.1 coordinate 26,500,267, forward strand.
TACTGTGTGTCAGCAGCAGGTACGAAGCCTCTAAAATCAAAAATACAGGCCATCCAGGATTACCCAGCACCCAAGACAGTCAAGGAGCTACGACGATTCTTAGGAATGGTAAACTTTTACCACCGATTCATTCCTCAAGCAGCTAAGACTCAAGCGCCGTTAAATGCTATTCTCGCTGGCCCCAAAATTAAAGGAAGCCATCCTGTGGTCATGACTCCAGAGCTACTAAAGGCTTTTGAAGAAACCAAAACTTCACTTTGCAACACAGCTCTACTGGCTCATCCAGATCCATCAGCTGAGTTGGCAATTGTGACCGATGCATCAGACACCGCCATAGGCGCCGTGTTACAACAGCGAAACGGTAACGACTACCAACCCTTAGCCTTTTATTCTCACAAGCTCAGTCCCGCACAGAAGAAGTACAGTCCGTACGAACGCGAATTATTAGCGGCGTACGAGGCTGTGAAATACTTTCGCCATATGATAGAAGCCAGAGTCTTTGCCATATTTACAGATCACAAACCATTGGTGTACGCATTCAAGGCAAACAGGGAAAACTTACCACCAAGGCAATTCCGGTACCTCGATTATATCGGACAATTTACAACTGACATCAGGTATTTGCCAGGAAGAGAGAACGTGGTCGCTGATGCCTTGTCACGGGTGGAAGAAGTGTCACCAGCAATCAACTACGAAGACCTTGCAAGATTTCAGAGCAAAGATTCAGAACTGCAAGGCCTCATCCAAAACGGCTCATCCCTCAAGCTGGAGAAGGTTACCACTCTGAACTGTAACAAGCACATATTTTGTGACACTTCCACGACAAACCCTCGCCCATATGTGACACCACAGCTGAGGAAGCAAGCCTTCAATTCTCTACACAACTTACACCACCCAGGATGTTCTGCTACAGTGCGACTGGTAACTCAAAATTTTGTATGGCCTGGGATTCGCAAAAACTGTAGAGAGTGGGCTAGACAATGTTTGCAATGTCAAACTAGCAAAATTACCCGCCATACCACATCACCTCTTTCCACATTCCCAACTACATCCTCAAGATTCACCCATATCCACCTCGACATAATAGGGCCCCTAACCCCTTCTTATGATTTCAGGTACTGCCTCACCGTCATCGATCGATTTACTCGGTGGCCTGAGGCGTACCCATTAAAGGAGATCACCGCTGAGGCCTGCGCTGCTGCCTTGGTGTCTGGCTGGATAGCTAGATTTGGCTGTCCCGCACGTGTGACTACGGACCAGGGTCGCCAGTTCGAGAGCCACCTGTTCCGAGCCCTCACTACCCTGGTTGGTGCGCGCCATCTTCGCACCACTGCCTACCACCCTGCAGCAAATGGCATCGTTGAGCGACTACATCGTCAGCTCAAGGCAGCCATTATGTGCCACTCCTCGTCACAGTGGACAGAAGCCCTACCACTAGTACTACTCGGCATGCGGAGTTCTTGGAAGCAAGACATCCAAGCTACGCCTGCGGATCTGGTATATGGAGAATCAATACGATTACCAGGTCAATTCCTATCTCCCACAGAGCAGTTCACCACAGGAGATGTCACACAGTATGCCACGCGTCTCCGAGCTCACATGGCCAAACTCACTCCGAGGCCAACATCGTGGCACACGACTTCGCCTTTCTTCATTCCACGAGACCTCCATACGACTTCACACGTCTTCCTTCGCCGTGACCACGTACGAGGTTCACTGGAGCCACCTTATGCTGGACCATACAAGGTCCTAGAAAGGAAGCCAAAGTACTTCACGATAGAGGTAAAAGGAAAAAAAAGTAACGTTTCTGTTGACAGACTCAAACCAGCCTTTATGATGAAGGAGGAAGAGACGAAGCCAGAGGTAGCACCAACACCTATAGTCGTTACCACCTCTGAAACGGCGGACGAAGAAAAGAGAACCAGAAGCGGGCGGCGCGTGAGATTCCCAGACTATTATCGACCGTAGCAACGGTCTGGCAGGGGGGAATTGTGGCGCGATTAATTTTACTTCGATCGCCACCTTTGATTTCGGAGCGAAACCGCTCCGCTTATGAACCTTGTCCCACACTCAGAAATCATACGATGTTCTTGTTTGTCATCGAGTGCGAGCGCACTGCCGCTTACACGCGCCGCACCCATTCACTGCGCGCGTGATAATTGTACCGGCGACGACGGCGTGCACGCAGGCGATGTGTGAGGGAGCCGAGCAGCGAGCGCCAGTCCACCGTTGGCTACCAGCCCATCTACTCGCGCCGCGCTTTGCTTTATATATAGATTTACTTTGCTTTTCATTTTTGTTACTAGTTTCAATTTTTAATTCAATATATTAGTTAGTCATCATCATCAGTCGTTGTTAATTCATAATCCTCATCCTACTTAGCTTTGCAAACTTACGCTTGTGCATAGCGCATAGTGCTTATTAGCTTTACCATACGGGTTAAATTCCCGTGTGGAGTTAGTACAGTTATTGTGCACATAACGTACTACATATCCAATCCAGTGGCCAAATAACACCTCGCGCATCAAGACCGTGCTCGTGAAGAACTGAATATCATCATAACTTGTTAAATACTTACAGGATACTAATGAAACTTCACATACATTTGAAGGCAGTTACAAGCTTTTAAATAACGTTTAAAATAAGTCTTTAGACTTCTTATTGAGAGTGCTGGGACCAATTGAAGTGTTTTTCTATTTAATTAAATAACCTTTAAGCTATACATTATTTTGGTTTTTTTATTGCAGAACAAATTTAAACTAATTCCTAAAAAGTCATGTATAAAATATGATAAGAATCCGCTTAACCATTTCAAAGATCTAGCAAAACCAAAAACGTTACCCCAGCAAAATCTTGAATAACTCCGCAACCGATGAAAGATCAAATACAAAATAAGGCACAACATTTACTTCAACTAGACAACTAATTTTATAGCTAGTATTTATTTAACCCGTATGCTCCCGGCCGTGCCTCCAGAGGCACGGTGCATTGTTATTTTAATTGTGTCTGTAATTGCGGGTATTGAAGTGTTAAATATTCCCATTAGAAAGAAAAAGGTCTGGCTGGGGTAACGTTACCCCAGCAGGAAATGTTTTTGTGAAATAATTAAAAAACTATAAGCGCAACAAATTTAAAAACGTGCGCAACAATTATAGAAGCTGTAAAACTAATTATCTATAAGATTCAAATGACCATTTTCGACAACACCTGGCTGGGGTAACGGACTCGACTTGTGCACACAAAATGTCTGCATGGCATACAAAAAGTCCGTCGCAGATTTTATGCAGACTTAACGCACACGACGCACATCTTCGATCATTGTATTCTAGTGAAGATTGCATACTAAAAGTGTGCGCCGTCTGCGTTAGCGGAAGCAAACGCTCTATTTTTTTCGCGCACTTTTGTGCGGAGCGGCGCGGCTTGATCTGCCAGAATGACACGGATTTTTTGGCCGCTGGACTTTTTGCGTGTAGTATGCGTTACTGCATATAGGTAGGGGGGGGGGGGGGGGGGTAGGTGGGTAGGTAGGTTTAGGTTCTATTTTCACAGACTAAACGTGCGTCACGGATAGTCTGTCGTCTGCGCAGGCCCTAAAGGTGTGGTAAGTAAATAAAATACCGATTTCCAAATCTCATGTCACGTTGGTCTTTATTTGATAAATAAACACATTATCACAAATAAATTACATGTACGTATTAGTTTTTGGATTCGCACATTTTTATCTATTATTTGTCATATAATAAATATAAAAATGATTTTTCTAAAATCAAAACGATATCAAATTACAGCCAGTTCATATAAATTATTATAATGATGTCTTACATAAAACTAATTTCAAACATGCCACTGGGTATTTAACTAACTATTTTTTTTTAAATGTGTAATTCTAATCTACTTAAATATAATTTTCATTGTATCAAAGTATGTTGCCAATAAATAATAACATCATCAAAATTACAACACAGTAAAATTCTATTAAAAATATCGATATGTTCAATCGATATTCCTAAAACTAAAGATTGACTACAGACAGACCAAAGAAGAAGATAAAAGAATAAATAGATTCTGCACGGTAAAATAAAAATGTCTAAACTTGAATTCAGAATCTTATAGAATTGTCAAGCATTGGAAACGCCACACAGATTGGCTTGACAAAGCTCAAATTCCAATGCAGTCCATTGTCATTTTGTTTACTTTTTCCTTCTTGATTTATATTCGCATCTATAAAAATCTAAAGGGAAATTTAATTCAATAAAAGGTCGACGGAGACCTTTTTATGAACCATAATTAGGTGATTTTTCATGAAAACAATTTTGGCAGTTCGTTTTTTTTTATCAAGTGCGTGTTGCCAATTACTCAACACTGTATAGTTGAGTTCGTAGACAAAGACATTGATTCGTAGGATACGGTAGGCACAAAGTTGTGAAATAAAAATAGCAGGACAGGATATATCCGCTACTAGACGCGGCATACGAATATTTACATAAGTTACACTTGATAACACTTAAGTGTAATATTTTAATATTAACTTTTTTACGCACTTAAAAAATACCTAACCCTAGCTTTACTTTTGTTTTAATGGAAGTAAATTAATTAGTATTCTGAATTCAAGTCTTGGCCAGAGGTAAACGCTGAGATTACGACTCAACAAAGAAAACGTGGCGAGTACGCCGAACAAGAAAATTGATCAAAAAAGAAAGAAAATTATGAAGTTTATTATTTTTTACAAAAACAACGGAGTAGCAAGCAACTTGTTGGTGTGTGTGAGTTTAATCACATATAACATTGTATTTAGCAATAAGCAGCCTTATTCTAACGAGTATAAAAATCACTGTTATTTGACAGACTTGTCAGTGTCAGCAATCTCATTGCAAAACTTAACACATTTTCAAGTCAATCGAACCCGAGAATAAAAAGTTTTATAGAAAATTCAACACCCCATTTCACCCTCTTGGGGGTGGAATTTCGTAAAATCCTTAGTGGATACTTATTTTTCACAAATATTACACTTTCCATGTCTCTAAGACCAAAGGTTTGGGCTGTGAGTTGTAATATCAGTCAGTCAATCAGGGCTTTGAATTTTATATGTAAACTAGCAGATACCCGCGGCTTCGCCCGCCCGCAAATTATATACTAAAACCTTCCTCTTGAATCACTCTGTCTATTAAAAAAAACCGCATCAAAATCTGTTGCGAATTTTTCAAGATCTAAGCATACATAGGGACAGCCAGACGCGGCGGGGGAGTTTGTTTTTTATAATATGTAGTGATGATAGATTTTCAACGTTAATATTATGTTTTACACTCAACAGCAAAACTATTTTTTTTTTCATAGTATGTTAATGAAAAACAAAGCTCGCTGCAGTTTCACGAAAAACTCTTAACTCAAAAACGAAATATCAAATCATTTTCGGTGAAATTTTTTTAAGCTTTACAAACCTACATTTTTCAGAATTTTGCTCCTTCAGAAATTGAGTAAGGAACTTTTTCGTAAAACTGCAGCAGTAACATTGACGTCAAAAGCTCCGACCAAAAAGCCTGGGCTCTTTGGTCGTAGCTTCTGCGGCCAAGATTGTGGGCGGTGATACGACCAGTCGTAGCCGTGCAGTGGTCGAGATCCCTTTTCTTTCTGTTCTATTTTATTAAGTAGGTAGTTAGTCGTGTGGTATCCGGCAGAGTAGAATAGAACCAACCCATTACACTCACGGGTGTCGTATAAGGCGACTAATGTCTGAGGCAGAACAACTTGCGCAACAACTCCGTAGACCTGAGAATGGGCAGCAGCGTTTCTGTTAGTCTTTCATCACTGCGATCTCCAATCCGCCTGCCAAGCGTGGAGATTACGGCAAATTCCTCCCATCATGGCCGGCTTATGTCCAGCAGTGGACGTTATGGGCTGTTGTAGTATTAAGTAGGTATTTTATTTTTAACAATTATTTTGAAAAGTACATTTTTATTTAATAATGTGAATGTGAGGACCATGTGGGTCACATTTTTATTTTGTGTGCATAGGCCTCATGTAAATTGAGCAAGATTATGTCTGAACTTCAAAAGAGACTATGACCTCTGAGTTTGTTTCAGCTGTTTCTTCTCAGAGTAGTCAGGTACGAAACACCGGCCCCATCTAGTTTAATAAAAATGACGTAAAATTTTTTGTAAAAACCTACTTGTAAAATAAACATGATTTATCATTTATTGTAACTGTGATTGGGCATCACTGTCACAATGACATTAAGCTTTATGTTCGTTCCAATAAGGTTGCTGATCGATTGCTGCCACTGACAAGTGTGTCAAACAAAATTGTTTCTTCTTTTCATTACAATAAGATTGTTGTTGGGTCGCTGTAGTACTCACTACTCCGTAACACACTTATGTATAATGGTAACTATGTGATATGAAAATGCTACGGCCGTGCATCCGCAGTGTTTCTACATTTTACTCCTAAATCTATTAAGATTCTTTGGTAAAGGTTACAAGTATGTTTCATACAAAATCTTAGGCCTCAACACCGAACGACGGTTTGTCATCGATGAAAAATAAAATAGTCTATACAGGGTGTAAAAGACCTCATCACGAAGCCGTCAACCAAGCATTCTGTACATCAAACTAAGTAACTTTACGCAAAAATTATTGCTGTGAAACGACTTTTTTTTGGGGTGAAAAATCATGTTTTGTGGTAGAGCTCAATGTAACGCACTCAAAACATTGTGCTGGTGGATGGATTGAATAGTACGGGGGTCGTTTCGGCTTCGTTAAGAGGTGTTTTACACTCTTTATACAAGGCTTTGCCTTCTTTCCTTTGGTATAAAAAGTTAGTTCTTAATTTAAAATATTTTTTCGTCAAACAAAGTTTTACAAACAAATGTTGGAAAAGAATGTTAACATTATTTCTTGAAAATGGCATGTTTTCACTAACATACACTTAAACAGCGCTTCTATTTAGGGGGCATCCTTTGATCACATGAGGTATTTTAGGTCACTTTTATAGCCCCACAAATTTTAACGTGTATTTTTGAGTATTGAAAAGATGCAACTAATTTTAGAATTTGTTTTAATAAAAAAACGATTTTTTAGAAATACATGCTTTTGTCACACTAACCTAAGATACTGGTGCCGATTCCCTTGTTTACAAACTAAACCAAATTTAAGTTCAGTGCATCTTTTTCTTTCTATTTCATTAAGAAAAGGACAGAAGATAAATTTTAGTTATGTTCTGTCAAATTAATCAGCGCCATACAAGTTTTAGACGCGATTAAAAAGTTGACTACTAAAATTACATCAAATTACGTCAGGTGCTGACTAATTTGACAGGATTAAACTAATATTTATCTTCTGTCCTTTTCATAATGAAATAGAAAGAAAAAGATGCATTCAACTTAAATTTAGTTTAGTTTGTGAACAAGGGAATCGGCACCACTGTGTACCTATAGTGATTAATCGCAATTTCTTTCAGAACCCTACCCCACCCCCGTTCGAACCTCACGTGATGTAAGGAAGACCCCTTAGTGCCTTAGTGTGTTGCCTAGTGTTAAAGTTGGTACCAGTCAAGATGAGAATAGCGGTCATTGACCCACCTACATTTATTAAAGTTCGTAACTTTGAAAACCAAAAATAAGCCTGTTCAAGTCTTGAATCGTCATCTATCGTGATCTTCAACTTTTTTTCTAATGATAAACGATACACAAGTTCATTTTCTTTGTTTCGTAGATAGAGATATTAGGGAAAGGGCCGCTATTCTTATCTTAACTGGCACCAACTACAGTAAAAAGGGGCATTAAAAGTCGTGAGACTTTTACTAACTATTAATAGTTGTTAGTCTATTTTTTAAAAACTTTCAAACTGTATTAATCTACATATTTCTAAAAACTATAGTGCTATAGTCCTTCAGAACAGCAGTTATTTTTGTAGAAAATGTACGCTTTGTTATTTGTTTACATTCGTATGAAAACACACTACTTAGGTATGAGACTAGCTGACTTATAATAATTTACCATAAAAGTGCCTCGACGTCGGAGTTACTCTTGGTTGAGCAACATTTTGCAATTAGAGGTTTTCCTTTTCAGATATTAAAAAAAAAACTTCGTTTCCAAGAACTCTATAGATGGCGTTGAACTGACTATGATTGTTGGTGCCAAAGCCAAAACGCTTGGGAAAAAAAACATTGAGTCACGTCACATACGCTCGTTGACTGACAGTTTCGTTTGCTTAACCTTCCGAATATAACCTAGTTTTCTCGCGCTTTGTTAAAATCAGTTTTTTTTTTAAGTTCTGTTCCTTTCTTATCATACTAAGTTCAGCGCCATCTATCCAGCGACTAGGGAAGAGCTAAAAAGAAAATCCCTCATTCATAACTTTCCTTCGCTTTTACGGCTTTTACTAAAACAAACATGGGACTTGAGAGCGTTTATACAGAAATTGGCCAACATCGCAAATAGATGTCAAATATTTCGCAGTTTTGATTAATTTTGCAATATTACTGTGTGGACATATGAAATATGGCATACTAGAAAACTAAAATATTGATTACGAAATGAAATAATTAATATTGTAACACCGAATAATCAGTTTTAGATGTAAAAAAAAGTATTTAGAAACTTGATTTTCTACACCTAAAACGGTTACAACATCAAATCCAGTGTTTTAATTCATCAAATTCATTATTAATATTCTAGTTCACTAGTTAGCTATATTTCTTATTCCATACAGTAATAATTATTGTCAAATTAATTAAAATAGGTAAATATTTTACAGTTATTTGCGTTTGCGACGTGGCCAATTTTTGGATGAACGCTCTTAAACGTAATAGCTGACGAAACGTAGGTATACTATCTGTGTACCGTGTATCTCGTTCAACTCTGCCTACCCCTTCGGAAATTACAAGCGTGGTGTTTTGTTTTTGTAATTCTTTGTTGCCCACTAACATTTTCAAACGTTGCTCCACAATAAGTAACTTCAACGTGGATGCGCCTTTATATAACACTACTTTGGCTGAGGCATTCAATTACAAATTAATTTCACACTTTATCTTAAATAAATTATAGTAAGGAACATTTAATATGACTTACATTTAATATAGTCACTGAATTGGAGCATTCAACAGCTATCTTGGTCAAAACTAAGATTTACAAAATCTTGAGTCGGTAACTACCATGTATTTGTCGTTAAAAAATAACCACGTAATGTATTAATTTAAAACGGTAGGTACAGTACGATTCAAACTTATTGGCGGCTCGGAACATCGTACATTCCGCTGCGCAGATCGCAATGTTAAGGTATCAGCGGGACGTAGAGGGACGTGCCGGCAGGGCACACCCCCGCGCGCTCTCTCTCTCACCCGCACTCGCCCTACGCGTCTTCGCTTTAGTGTGTGAGTTACGTCCGTATGCTGCACACACGCGCGAATTTCTGCTTACGTACAGTCGAGCTCATAATAATTTGTTGTTGTTTGTTAACTGTATTGGTTTTTTTTGTTATTGTTTTGTTAATTTTTTTTTGTTATTATTCCGTTCGTTGTTCGTTGTCACAAAATAAATTTAAAATTCATTATTTATTCATTTTTTCATAAAACCTATTTTATTTTTCCTTGAACTCAAACTCAAAACATTTATTTCAATTAGATCATCACGGCACTTTTGAATATCAAAAATACAAAAAAGAAAATCAAAGCTACAATCCCAGTCACAAGGCATAATAACTTGAGAAAGTACTGTAGTTGCCCATTCCCTAGCGTAGATCTCCATGGAGAAGAACGGGTAAGAAACTCCATGGACACTATTTAAAAATCAAAATATTGTAACAAAATCTTGGTTACATAATTAATTTTGAGATTATACATATTACGTGAGAACGATGTAGAAAGACGTGCATACTAAGTGCGTCCAGAGAAAAGATTAGATCAACAATTTAAGAATAAAGTAATTAGAACTCTCTCTGTACTTAACAAACTAACAAATAAATACGTACCATATAGCACTAAAACATTCACAAAAATTTCAATTATAAAAATAATTAAACGAGCATAATCAAATTAATGATTTTCGACTTGACTGTACATGCGCGTACCTGCACTGGCAGCTAACTTCCGAGCCGCCATTAAGTTTGAATCGTACTATACACTAGGTACGCTAACAGAATATTACTTGTAAAATATGCTAGTAAAAAGCTCCAATACTCAGTAACTTCAAAATGTGTTCTTTTCGAACGCTTTCTTAATTTCGAAGTCAGTGTTCACAAAAATATACAAATGATACATAATTTATTATTATACAAATAACTCGAATTAAATAAAACTCGTTTATAAATGCCAAAACAAAACCCTGATATAAAAACATCTCAAAATTATTATGACGATTTTTATTTTTTTAATATTATGGCAAGAAACCTTTAACTTAACCGTAACTTATTAAAAAAAACTATTATTTATAATTTATTGTGATAGTGAGACTTGCTCGTGTGATGTGAATTTATCACGTCATGTAACTTTTAAATTCAACAGTGTGAATAGTGACGTATAGGACGTAACATTTTTTACTTACTAATCAAAGGCCATACTAACTACCAGTACAGTCAAGTGTAAAAAAAAGTAATAAGATATTTTCTACTAAGGAGGAATTACGAGATTTTAGCTTGAAGGATATTTTATTTTTACACCCGACTGTACTTACCGTAACAAATATTATGCCCTTTTGGTAACTTAAATTCGTCATTATATTAATTTTCTAATATTATACAATAAACACTCCCAAATATACATAATATACACATAATTATCTACAAATTATCCAATTAGATATTATTTCAGACTTGATGCGAAAGCAGTCGTTTTTGGAATGTTTTGAATTAATTTGAAAAAGGAATCGGTCTTCTCTTGAATGAATATAACAAGATGTTGAGTTGTTGACTTGTAATGAAATTTTGATAAAAAAAGTATGACACGACAAATTATTTTGCAACCATCTTAAAACGATTTTGTTTAGATTTACAAGCTTTTCGCTAAAATCTTTACAACTTCGCTTACCCGAGAGCTTGACGAAGTCCAGCCCATCGAGCAATTTCCGCAGAGGATATTCGACCATCGACCATATCCACACGGTAAAGCAACCGATGGAGAAATGCCAAGAACACAACCGACCACTGGGCATGGCTTTTGTCGATTACGAGAAGGCTTTCGACAGTGTCGAGCATTAGGCCGTATTCCACGCTCTCCATCGCTGACATATCACATCGATTTCCGTTACGTGGATGTGCTACGGCTTCAGGAACAATACACCATGGCCACTCTGCAGGTTCGCATGCATACCCTAGCCAAACCCGTACCGATCAAGAGGGGAGTGCGACAGGGCGACACCATTTCACCGAAACTGTATACAGCAGTCCTTGAAGACATCATCAAAACTTTAGATTGGGACTCTATCGGTGTTAACATCAATGGTGCACCTGTCTCACTTAAGATTTGCAGATGACCTCGTGCTTTTTGATGAAAACTTCGAGGATCTTCTGAAGATGCTGCAATATCTTTATAATGCCTCTTTCAAAGTAGGACTTAGGATGAATATGGCCAGTACGAAAATTATGGCAAATGTCTCCAGCAAATCCAGTCCTTTTGTTAAGGTCGGAAATTAAAGTTTAGAGAGGGTTGATTGTTATGTCTATCTTGGCCATATTCTTTCGTTTGGCAAGGAGAATCAAAACGATATCGAAAATTATTCAGCTAGGTTGGGGGCTGCATTCAGCAAATTGGACGACATTCTGAAATCAGCCAAATTTCCACACTGCCTGAAGACCCGTCTCTATAATCAGTGTGTTCTGCCCACCATGACGTACGGTGCTGAGACGTGGACGCTCACACAGGAAACTGTGTACAGACTCAAGAGTAGTACACAGAGCCATGGAGCGTTCCATGCTCGGCATAAAAATGTTAGACCGAGTTTCAAACGTCGAAATTCGGAGAAGTACTGCGGTCTTCGATATTGGAAATCGCGTTCTGGAACTCAAATGGAGTTGGGCAGGACACCTAGCAAGGCGCGGTGATGGCAGGTAGAGTATAGCTGTGACTGAGTGGCGTACAAGGATTGGAAAGAGAAGTGTTGGTCGTCCGGGGGCGAGATGGGCAGATGACATTGTTGTCATTGCGGGAATAACTTGCATGAGGCTGGTACTAGAGCTTGGTACAAACAAAGATAGGCCTATACCCAGCAGTGGGTGAAGTCGAGCTGTGGATGATGATGGTGAATCTATAACGTGAATAAGCACATTTAACTAAACAAAAGTTCTAACGTCGTGCGATCTCCTTGACGGTAGTATTATCGGTACCTCGCAACAGTTTAGGCAGAGTGCCGCTGCCCGGTTTGATACCGTACGGTCGCAGGTGGTATATTAGGTAGTCCAGTTCGTACATGAACTGAGGCTTCACGTAGTGGAAGCTAACCGCGTGGTCTGAGCAGCAGTCGAGGCCCTGAAAAAAGTAGAAAGTAGAATTTAACAATATTACTAGTATTTGTGAGCGGAACTCGTGGCTTAATAATAACAGCCGCTCGTCGATCATTAGGTTAAGCCGTGCTTGCCTAGGTTGGTCCGTGGATGGGTGACCACCTATTACATACTGAGTTTTCTCCGTGCCTCAGAGGCCCTACTCTGTAACGTCCGTCCATCCGTCACTATCCATCTCTCTCGCGTACGTCTGTAGATGAGTGCGAGTGAGAGAGACGGATAGAGACGGACGGACCGACGGACGTTAGGGAGTAGGGCCCCAGGCACGGGATAAATTTAAGAGGCGTCGGGCGGAGGTGAGGCGCGGGCGTGGCGCCGGCGCAACGCAGAACAGGCGCGCTAATGGTGTTGGAAAGGCGAGGCGCGGGCGAACACAGGGATGCATTTGAGGAATTCTAGTGTTTAAAATTCTATATCGTCACGCATTTTCGCCGCCTCGTTCACCCCTTTGTACACTGTCGGCATGCCGCTGCTAACTGCAGATGCGCCGAAGGCGAGGAAGTTGCGCCCGCGCCGCGCCGTCTCAGTATGTCTCGCGCCTCACCTCTTCTGTACATTTTGTATGAAATTTCGCCGACCCCCGACACCTCTCTATTTGTCCCGCGCCTCAGGAAGCATGTTAAAGCGTTGGTCCCGGCTGTCATTTGTAGATCTTTGACAGTCGTTACAGGTAATCCGAAAGTCTGACAAGCAGTCTCACCAAGAGCTAATAGTCTGAATTATTGAAAAACTCTTAATTTCAAGTAAAAGTACAGAATGACAAGGATTTTGATCATAGATTAAAAGTAAATTTTTATATGACTAACCTCATCACTAGGATAAAAGATGTAGTTCCAATACCAGAAGCCTTTGTCCTTACTGGGGAACAGATGGTCTTGTGGCACGAACGGGAAGAAGCGACCTCGCTGATGTTCGTCGCGCGAATCCATCGCACGCACACCAATCTTGTCTAGGCATTTACCTGGAAACAAATGGAAAATAATAATTATATGTGAACTAGCTTATGCACACGGCTTCGCCCACGCGAAGTTCGGTGAGTGTGCCACCGGATCATTCTACCGAGACAAAAAGCTATCTGTGTCCCAAATTTCCTCCAAATCCAGTCAGTAGGTCTGGTTGTCAGGCTGTCGGGACACTGACTACCTGTAACGGACTGTCAAAGACCTACAAATTACAGGGCTCGGCGCTTAACGTGCATTCCGAGGCACGGAGGAAAATTGGTAAGTAAATGAGTGGTCAACTATTCACGGACCAACCTAGGCAAACGCGGCTGTTATTGCAACGTTATTGTATTTGCAACTTTTCAAAGTTTCAATTCAACAACTACCTCAATGTTCCTTAAGGGGATGTCAACACCAAAATGCGCACACTGTCTATTTGTATCGGAGTAAAAGAGAGCGAGAGAGTTCCTGGGCGGCCAGGTTTTAGTAGAAAATAATGAATAATTATTTAAATAAATCAAAAAAATATGTCCGTGTGGTGTCGGACGTAAAGAATAACACCATCCCATATCTTCCCGTGGGTGTCGTAAGAGGCGACTAAGGGACTTACCAGAGAATGGGCAGCAGCGCTCTCTGTGTCTTATGTAAGAACTGCACTCACTGCGATCGCCAACCCGCTTGCCAAGCGTGGCGATTATGGCAAAACCCCCCCATGAATAGCGCAACAAAGAAATGGCCCCTAGTGCCCGGCAGCCCGTCTACCCTCGACTACGGCAGCGGTCGAGGCTACGGCGTGGCAAGGGGTGCGAAGAATCTCCGGAAGGGATCCGGCTGCCAATACCAACGACTGGACCTGGCAACATATAACACGCGCACACTCCGGACCGACGAGAAGATAGCGGAACTAGAAGAGGAATTGAGCAGGCTGCGATGGAGTATTGTGGGATTATCTGAAGTCCGAAGAGAGGGGGAGGACACGATAATCCTGAAATCCGGTAACCTGCTCTATTTCCAAGAGGGTGACCGGCAGTCCCAGGGTGGTGTTGGGTTTATCGTCCACAAGCCCCTTGTGAACAACGTGGTGAAGATCGAGAGTGTGTCGACCAGGGTGGCGTACCTTATACTCAGAATATCCTCAAGATATTCGCTGAAGGTCATACAGGTCTACGCCCCGACCTCGGCACACCCCGACGACGAAGTGGAGACCATGTATGAGGATATATCTAAAGCCATGCATGGTTCCAAAACTCACTTTACAGTTGTCATGGGGGACTTCAACGCGAAACTGGGCAAACGAGACGGGGATGAGCTGCAGGTGGGGCAATTTGGAGTTGGACATCGGAATCGCCGGGGTCACCAACTGGCTAGTTTTATGGAGAAGGAGGGCCTCTATATGATGAACTCCTTCTTCAGAAAGCGTGAGCACAGGAAGTGGACCTGGCAGAGCCCCGATGGTGCAACTAGAAATGAGATCGACTTCATCATGTCAACCAAGAAGCAAATGTTCAATGATGTCTCTGTGATCAATTCGGTGAAAACCGGGAGCGATCACCGCATGGTAAGAGGCACATTGAACATCAATATCAAGCTTGAAAGGTATCGACTGATGAAGTCTACGCTCCGTCCAGCACAGATCCAAATCCAAAACCCCGAGAGCTTTCAGCTTGAACTCCAGAACCGTTTCGAGTGCCTAGGAAGCTCAGTGGACGAATACAACGATGGGTTCGTGGAAACTGTCCATACGACCGGGTCTAAGTTCTTCAAGGCGCGTCGTACAGATCAGAACAAGAGGCTCTCCGATCACACTCTCAAGCTCATGAAGGAGCGGCGTGAGATGATCCTGCAGTCTTCAGACGAGGCGTGTAAATACCGGCAGCTCAATAGACGGATCTCTAAATCCTTGAAGAGCGACCTCCGCCGCTTTAATACCGAGCGTATTAAAGACGCGATTGAGCGGAATAAAGGCTCCAAGGTATTTGCAAGGGATCTGGCTATTGGGCAGAGCCAGCTCACGAAACTGAAGACCGACGATGGTAGGATCTTATCCGCCAAACCGGAGCTTCTGAGGGAGATCGAGAGCTTCTATGGACAGTTGTACACGTCAACCACTAAACCCGTCGTAGATCTAGCCAACGACCCAAGAGCTAGACTGACCCGACACTATACCGAAGACATCCCGGACGTCAGCCTGTACGAGATTAGGATGGCTCTGAAGCAGCTCAAAAACAACAAGGCACCGGGTGATGACGGAATTACGGCCGAACTCCTGAAGGCGGGTGGAAAACCGGTACTTAAGGCCCTTCAGAAGCTGTTTAATTCCGTCATACTTGAGGGAAAAACGCCACAGGCATGGTGCAGGGGTGTGGTGGTGCTCTTCTTCAAAAAGGGTGACAATGCCCGGCTGAAGAATTATAGGCCCATCTCACTTCTAAGCCATGTCTACAAGTTGTTTTCTAGAGTCATCACGAATCGTCTCGCGCGCAGGTTTGACGATTTCCAGCCACTCGAACAAGCCGGTTTCCGAAAAGGCTTTAGCACCGTGGACCACATACATACGCTGCGGCAAGTTATACAGAAGACAGAAGAGTATAACCTGCCTCTCTGTTTAGCGTTTGTGGACTACGAGAAAGCCTTCGATTCGATCGAGACCTGGGCTGTACTGCAGTCTCTCCAACGGTGCCAAATCGATTATCGGTACATCGAGGTGTTGAAGTGTTTGTACAAAAACGCCACCATGTCAGTCCGACTTCAGGACCAAGCCTCGAAACCTATCCTTCTGCAGCGAGGTGTGAGACAGGGAGACGTCATATCTCCGAAACTGTTCACCGCTGCACTGGAGGATGTCTTCAAGGTTCTGGACTGGAGAGGACTAGGCATCAACGTCAATGGCGAGTACATCACTCACCTTCGGTTTGCCGATGATATAGTGGTAATGGCTGAGACCACGGAGGACCTCAGTACAATGCTCGATGACCTCAGTAGAGCTTCCGGAAGAGTGGGTCTAAAAATGAACATGGACAAGACTAAGGTCATGTTGAATGCCCATGTCACACCCACTCCTATCAAGATCGGAGACTCTACTCTCGAAGTTGTAGACGATTATGTGTACCTGGGACAAACGGTCCAGTTAGGTAGGTCTAACTTCGAGAAAGAGGTCAATCGTCGAATCCGACTCGGTTGGGCAGCGTTCGGGAAATTGCGCGGTATCTTCTCGTCCAACCTACCGCAGTGTCTCAAGACGAAAGTCTATGACCAGTGTGTGTTGCCAGTGATTACATACGGGACCGAAACGTGGTCGCTCACAATGGGCCTCATCAGAAAGCTTAAGGTCACCCAAAGGGCAATGGAGAGGGCTATGCTCGGAGTTTCCTTGCGCGATCGAATCAGAAATGAAGACATCCGCAAGAGAACAAAGGTTACCGACGTAGCCCGAAGAATTGCCAAACTTAAGTGGCAGTGGGCAGGGCACATTGCTCGCAGAACGGATGGCCGATGGGGCCGAAAAGTTCTGGAGTGGCGACCGCGAACCGGAAGACGTTGCGTTGGAAGGCCTCCCACTAGGTGGACCGATGACCTGGTGAAGGTTGCAGGAATCCGCTGGATGCGAGTCGCACGGGACCGGTCAATGTGGCGACACTTGGGGGAGGCCTATGTCCAGCAGTGGACGTCTTTCGGCTGAAATGATGATGAATGATGATTTAAATAAAAAAAAGTGTGGATTATTTGTGAAATATGTTAACTTTATGTTTTTAATTGCAGAACCATGCGTAAAAAAAATAAAGACATATAACCGTTTAATGATGATTTTAGGACCACTCCTTGCAATTATTTTCTATCGAGCCGATTTCGTCCAATTAATTAACGAGTCCGTCCACGGTCTTTGAAATATGATGAATATTAACATAATAGCCTATGTTACTAGCTGATAATGTAGCTATCCATTGCTGAAAGAATTTTAAAGATGTAGCTTTCTAATGGTGAAAGATTTTTTAAAATAACTGATGTAGTTAGTTAGAAATCGTAACAAACACACAAACAGAAAATCAAATCTTTCCTCTTTATAATATGAGTTTAGATTATTATAGTATAGATGATAGTCTTACCCATCTCTGCATCCTCAGCTCCGTGATCGTCGTTGCGGCAGAGCGCGGGCGTCGGCAGCGCTTTGTTCACGAACAGGTCCAACGCTGCTCTACTCAGCACGTATCCCGCGCCGCCGCTCATGTAGCCCTACAGGTTTACGACAAGAGTTAGCTTGTCGGTCTATTAACAGTTAACAGAGTATAGGTTCAAGGTCTGTAAAATGCAACAGGACCGACGGGGCAGAGTCGTCATGCAATGGCTGTCAAAAGACGGGAGTCGCCGAGGGAGTCCTAGGAAACGACATAGATGTGTTTGTGAGAGATTGACCGGAGAAAACCGCACTGTGAGAAGAGTGGAAGGTTATGGGGGAGACCTTTGTCCAACAGTGGAACAATATAGGTTAAAAAAAGGTTCAAGGTTCAACTATGACTCCTGAAGAAAGATTACCCTGTATGATCTATTTAAGAAAAAGTTGCTGGTATAAAAAGATAAAAACAGGTTCAAGAAAAAGTTGTTGGTACAGAAGATAAAAAGGGTTCAGGAAAAAGTTGCTGGTATAGAAGATAAAAACAGCTTCAGGCAACAGTTGCTGGTATAGAAGATAAAAACAGGTTCAGGCAAAAGTTGCTGGTATAGAAGATAAAAACAGGTTCAGGCAAAAGTTGCTGGTAAAGAAGATAAAAACATGTTCAGGAAAATGTTGCTGGTATAGAAGATAAAAACATTCAGGCAAAAGTTGCTGGTATAGAAAATAAAAACAGGTTCAGGAAAAAGTTGCTTGTATAGAAGATAAAAGCATGGTAAATTCGCATTAGTGCGAGTTTTGCACAGTGTTAATGTACGACCTACGCCAAAACGTTGTAATAGTGTTATCAGAAACCTACTTAGTAGAATTCTGTATTAGAACAGTCGAACAAATAGGAATTTTTAGACCCACGAGTTCTACGATTTTGTACCACCTCAAATCGTAGAACAAGTGGAAAAAAGTATTCCCATTAGTTCTATCGTAGAACTGCTTAGTAGAACTAGTGGGGATAAACCTAAAAACACACCTGTGGCGCGAAATGCTTGAATCTGCAGCCGAAGTATATAGGGTCTTTAGGGTCGTAGTCTGCCAACATGTACCGAAGATTTTCAACCACCACATACCTGAAATAAAACTTATGTTTAATTTTTACAAACTCTTCACCATCAAGTTTTAGAAAGAGATCTTATAAGTATGAGTAACACAGATGACGTTCTATCAACGCTTTGCGGTCGACTTTATCTTAAACAAGCTTATGTGCCGCGTCTTCGCATATACTAAAACTTCTATACAGTAAAATATTTGTCTCATGGGGTCATACTACCGAGATAAGTCCTCTCCTATCCTATTTATTATGCAGGTTATAAACTATCTGTGTGCTAAATTTTATTTAAATCCGTTCAGTAGTTTTTGCGGGAAAGAGTAACAAACATCCATCCATCCTCATAAAATATTACTAAGATTTCCGTAGACTCGGTGGGAGCATATTAGCGGCATCGTTCTGTTGGTGTCTATTTGCAAGAATGGGGACCTTGAAAGCCTGACCAGTCGTATAATTGTATTACAGTTTCCACCGTGTATTTTTTGGTGTGAAAAATATTTATAGGCGCGGGTAAACCAAAAAAACAAATGAAAATTCGTGGCGAGTATGGCGATGTAGTAACCCGGCCCGAACAATTCCGACCTGTTGAAGCAGCATAAGAACTAGAAAGAAAGAAAAAATATTTATTTGCCGCAGGCACATGACGTGCAAAACAAAACCAAGAATCAATCAACTCAACGCCAACAACAACTACATTTATTCGCTCGCCACGATTCACAACAAGCCAGCTGGTCTCGGGGCACAGAGCGCTGGGTTACAATGTCGTGACTTCAGAGTTCGATTCCAGCATAAGGATTTTCTTTTTGTGAATCGAGTCATTTTGTTTTTATTTTCTTTTATTTTATTTGTTTTTTTTTTTGTACTTATTGACTATTTTTTAAGCACTTGTACAAAATAATTTACCGGTGAGAAGAGAACATTTTCAACCATTTTTTGAAAATGTTCTCTCGAATATTGAATCTCTCTCATGTGGACTTGGAAGAGGGGTATTCCGCGAAGTCAAGAGAACTTCAGTTCTTCTTCAGAGCGCGTTCACGGATGCCACAAGGCGTTGCGTCGTTGCCGATAATATTTCCGGAGAGATTTATGTGTTTATTTCTCATATTAAAATTCAATATACCTAATAAAGAAAATTTTTGTCAGGTCGTAAAAACGTCGCTAATCTATACTAATATTATAAAGAGGTAACATTTGTTTGTAAGTTTGTATGTTTGTAAGTTTGTATGTAGGGGGTAATCTCCGGAAGTAATGAACCAATTTTAAAAATTGTTTCACTGGTAGAAAGCTACATTATTCGTGAGTGCTATAGGCTATATTTTATTCCCGTACTCCCACGGGAACGGGAACTACGCGGGTGAAACCGCGGGACGTCAGCTAGTTATGTATAAACAGTGGAGCAAGGTGGTACAATAAAGTTTATTAGCCCTCCAGTTTAACAACAAAAGTTAAAATTACAGCTGTTTTGCGCAGTACTAAAGCAGTAGTTTATCAAATGGATCGAACGGAAATTACTACGGTAGTCAGTGGACAATGCAGACAATTTGTCACATTATAACTGTAGAACAAATTACGAATAGCGGTAATGCCACGTATTTATTAGATAGATATAGGGTGTAAAACACCTCTTAACGAAGCCGAAAGGCACTTGTTCTCCTCGTAATTGCAATCATTTTTTTGTTCTACACAATACCTGGGAACCTTCTAGTTACGGAGACATTGGGGGTCAAAGTTCCAACTTTTTGACAAGTTTATTTTAAAATACAAGTTTTTAATGTAAGATTTTTACTTTTAAACACCTCCAGGACCCCCGTAGTATTCAATCCATCCATCAGCACAATGTTTTGAGTGCGTTACATTGAGTTCTACCACAAAACATGATTTATCGCCTAAAAAAAATCGTCGTTTCCTAGCAATATTTTTTACGTAAAGTTACTTTTGATGTACAGAATGCTTGGTTGACGGCATCGTGATGAGGTCTTTTACACCCTGTACGTATACTAGATGTTGCCCGCGGCCTCCGTTAGCGTGAAATTATTAATGAACACCGTGACTTTTTAGTCTTCTTACAAAGGTAGTCCACTCAATGTATCCGACATAAAATACCTATATGCGCGATTATTTCTATTTTACCATTAATTTAGACAATAGGTATCTACAAAGGAAAATAAATAGTACCTACGTTAGAATTATGAAAACATCCTGTTAATAGGCTAGTTTCCACCATCAGTAAATTGCAAATCTATTTAGTCCGTCAGTTAGTATTGGAAAATAATGGACACGTATTTTTTGTTTTTGTAAATCAATGAATATTGACAAAGATAAAACGCATCAAAACTCGAGAGTGGGGGCTCGTGACGTCACAACGCACTAAAATTATAGCACGGCGTGACGTATTGAGAATTTTAAAAGCGTCGTATCTTCGTCAATTTTGGTTTACGTAACAAAAGAAAAAAATACGTGTCCATTTTTAGGGTTCCGTAGTCAACTAGGAACCCTTATAGTTTCGCCATGTCTGTTCGTCCGTCCGTCCTCGCTTAATCTCTGTGACCGTTAGCACTAGAAAGCTGAAATTTGGTACCAATATGTATATCAACCACGCCGACAAAGTGGTAAAATAAAAATTGGAAAAAAAATGTTTTATTAGGGTAGCCCCCCTATATGTACATATAGGGGGGCTCCCTATATGTAAAGTGGGAAGTGTTTTTTTTTTAATTTCAACCGTAACGTGTGATATATTGTTGGAAAGGTATTTAAAAATGAATAGGGGTTTCCTAAAATCATTTTTTGATAATGTCAATAATTTCGGAAATAATCGCTCCAAAAGTAAAAAACAATGTGTCCCCCCCTCTAACTTTTGAACCATAAGTTTAGAAAATATGAAAAAAATCTGAAAAGTAGAACTTTATAAGGACTTTCTAGGAAAATCATTTTGAACTTGATGGAAACAACAGTTTTTGTACAAAAAAGACAAAAAGTAGTACAAAATAATTTCTGGACTAAGTTTGTAGTATATTCGTATATGCAAGCATTTTTACATAATGGATACCCACCTTTAAACTCATAAGTTAAGGGAACACTTATTGTGACGGACGGGAAACTACGGAACCCTACACTGAGCGTGGCCCGACACGCTCTTGGCCGGTTTTTTTTTTGATAATCTAACTGACGGACTAATTAGAGTTTTTCAGGATACAAGCCTATTGTAGTCTGCAATAAGGTGGCTGAAGCTCTGTCGTCCTAGCTAGGCAACAAAATAGCCTGTGTTTAGGAGACACAGTTTCCATCCCTAGGTACTAATTGGCTCTGGTACGTGTTACATGTGCAGATTGGCAAAAGTGATGATTAACAGACGGCTATACAAGGAAAATCTACAATGAGTAAATAATAAAAATACCTATATAGAAATTGCAAGGTCAACATACAATTGCCTGTTATTTACTGATATCTGGAATTTACAATTGTCAGTTCAAACAAAAGTCACAATAATTTTCTAAATGGACCGAACCATTTTCTGTATGGTTGGTTCGAGGTGCTTTTCTACACTCACGAATATAATATACTAGCTCCGCCCCACGGTTTAACCTGCGTGGTGGGAATAAAAAATACACACTAACAACAAACACAAACACTGGACTCGGACCGGGCAATTTTTCAGAGATGGTTTAGAATCAATAGGTAATATTTTCGATAAAATGAAAAAAAAAAAAAAAAAAACTATTCCTGTCCACCACTAAAAAGCGAACATGTGGATATTGCAACAGCACAATTCAGTTTAACAACCTAGATAGGTAGCAGTTAGCACACACATAAATTCGGCGGTGCATGCACGCACACAAGTATATTGATTCCCACTAGGTTTATGATTTAGGACATTATTTTCAAATGAATGCTATTATTTTATTGAATATTTTTGGACAATAATATTTAAAATGCGCTTGTGGTTTGATACATAAATGATAATGATAAATGATGTTTATTTTGCAAGTTGGTTTTTACAAACACTTTTACACGTCATTTTTTAAAACTAGATGGGGCCGGTGTTTCGTACCTGACTACTCTGAGAAGAAACAGCCGAAACAAACTCAGAGGTCGTAGTCTCTTTTAAAGTCCAGACATAATCTTGCTCAATTCACATGAGGACTCGAGGAATCTGCATAGATTAGTGCCGGAGATGGTCTTTTCAAGAAAGAATCATACAGATTTGAGTGGACCTCGAGTTAACGTGTAGCTCGACTTATAACTCAAGGAGCTCAACGAAACGACGAACAATACCAAAGAAAGGACATTTGGGTAGGTCGCTTATAGTACTCAAACTGCCAGACAGTTGTGGGAAAAAAAAAAAAAAAAATGTGACCCACATGGTCCCCACATTCACAATAATCAAATAAAATTAATAACAAATTCTTTCCAAATGAATGCAAGTAAAAAAAAATCACAAAAATCATTAAATGTCGCAATGATAATAAAATAAAAAAGTAAAATACAAAAAACAAACAAATACTTAATAAAATAAGTATTCATGTCAAATCAGTAAATGTCACATAAAATAATAAAAAAAAAAAAAAGTAAAAAAAAAAAAATACATGTCAAAACATTCAATGTCAGAGTGTATAAAAGAAAGGAATAAATAATAAGCAGGCGAAGTCCGAAATTTCGACATTCACAGAGCAAATTAATTGGAGCAGCTAAATCCCAAGCTTTTTTATCTTCAAGATAGTGATTAACATGATAGTAGGCTTTCAGGCACAGCTTCCGTTTTATAAACGATTTGAATTTATTTAGGCTTAGTGCTTGAATTTGGCTCGGAAGTTTATTGTAAAAGCGTATACATTGGCATCTGAACATACCCCCTATTTTTTTGAGCCTCGTTGCAGGAACAACAAATTTGTGTTTGTTCCTCGTGTTTATGTTGTGGATATCACTGTATTTTTTAAACAAATTAATATTTTTGTTTGCGTACAAAAGGTTTTCATAAATAAACTGAGAGGGCACAGTAAGAATATTAGTCTCTTTAAATGTTTCTCTGAGGGAGTATCTGGGACTTAATTTATAAATTGAACGAATTGCCCTTTTTTGCAAAACAAATATTGTCTGAATATCGGCGGCATTGCCCCACAAGAGAATACCGTACGACATCACGCTATGGAAATAACTAAAGTAAACTAAACGGGCTGTCTCTAAATCAGTTAACTCACGAATTCTTCTAACGGCGAATGCTGCAGAGCTAAATTTCTTCGACAATTTGTCTATATGCGGGCCCCACTGAAGCTTGGCATCCAAAGTTATGCCTAAGAAGACTGTGCTATCTTCCGGTTTTAACTCTTCATCCTTAATTAGTACAGTAGTTTCCACTTGTCTTACATGGGGTATCGTAAACTTAATACATTTAGTTTTCTTCTCATTTAGGAGTAGATCTCATAAGATCATAGATCTTAATTTTAAATTTTGTTTGGTCATTGAAAACTAACCCTGTAAGTATATTAGAAGGTTTACGCTGTAACGAATTTTGGCTTCAAGTTATGCCTAAGAAGACTGTGCTATCTTCCGGTTTTAACTCTTCATCCTTAATTAGTACAGTAGTTTCCACTTGTCTTACATGGGGTATCGTAAACTTAATACATTTAGTTTTCTTCTCATTTAGGAGTAGATCTCATAAGATGTGCAGGGGGATTTAACAAATTTATAATTTATTATATCTGAATGATATTATGATACGTAATCATGAAAAACCATTAAAATAACGTTTTCTACTCTTACACGCGTTGACTAGTATGCATAATGAGTGTGTATTAAGGTGATATGTTGAAAAACATGTGTTTTTTCTATTTCGTGTAACTTGTTGAGTATATGGAATACGGATTTAACATTTTGGTATATGCTTTTTGACTCTTTGGTCTAGTATTGTGTAAAAGGAATACACGATTAAATGAATTTTTCTCGATGCAAAAAAATTGCAAAGTTATATCTAATTTTTTACTTTTTTCGACATCATGGCGTAACGTTTAAGGATTATTAAATGAAATTTACTTTAAAACATAGATGATTATTGTATCAAACTTTACTCAAAGTAGTTTTAAATTTAATTCTTTATTTTGTTAAAAAAAGAGTAAATTTGTTTTGGCACATACGTCGTTTTACTCCGAGCGCATGCACATTATAGCCATCTCTCTTCTTTTGCGTTTCAAAAGTAATTGCATCACTTTCGCTCGCTTAGTAGAGCAGTCGCCCGGTGCGAGGTATCGATGTAGGCCCTTAATGAGTTTCGAGTGTCGGTTGACCGTTATAGGCTCGTCATGCATGAGACTTGTAACTGAAGTTATATTTTTCGGATCCGGTCATTAGTACGGACATAAAATGAATCGCAAGCGCGCCAGTGTGAAAATATCACGCGACCTACTTACAAGTCTACCTACACTTACAGCGCTTCTACAGAGACGTGATGTGTTGACATTGAGTGTCTGATCGCAGCGGGCCGGAGTTGAGATGGTTGGGACGTTCTGGAACTGTACCTACCCGACTCGTTATTGTGTTAAATTGTAATTTCAAGTAATTTGTTGATTTAATAAAAACAGTGTATCGCACCCAGTGTGTGTTAACCAACACGAGTATGAATGCCTACACAGAATATAGGTACCTCATGTGTATAAAAACAGCCAAGTCACTATAGTTCAAGATACTTGGGAATTCCCTGTAAAGATATTGGTTTGACTACCGATAACTGACAAGTGTTTGATACCTTTGTTAGTTTAGTAGTAACGGACAAATATTGATTACAAGTTTAACAGTGTAATATGATGAACGAACAATAGCATACCTACTAGTATAATATAAAAGGCCAAATAAACGCACACTGTACCCCTCTGCCTACCCTTTCGCAAAGCTTTATGTCTATCAAAACAGGAATTTAGTATGTTTTATCCTCTCAGGCTCACTCCTTTCTACTCCATCTGTATTTTAATGTAACCTACATTGACATTCATTGCAAATAAATGATTTGATTTGATCCTCTTGGAAAAAGGTGCAATAGGGAATATGCAAGAAATACAAAGAATTTTTATTTATTAAAAATGATTTTTAATGGCGCATAAAAACATTGTGATACCTACACTTGTTTAAGTTTTTAAAACATCATTTATTTTACAATTTATTGTTTTATGTAGCATGTTTTTAGTGAAACGGAATGCAATCTCAAAACGCGTCGTCCTCGATAACGCCGGTAGTGACGTCAAAGTCTATGTGTCAAAAAAACACTTTTATTTGAAAAGTAGTTAATGTTTCACTAAGATTTTATTATAATATCGCTGCTATCGCAATTTTTGCTTGAATAAAGCACATACAATCAGTAAAATGACTAAAATAAGGCGAAAACATTCGATGTAATTTTTTTGGGTAAATGACGTCACATCATGGCCGCGACGGTCACGGACGTTTGAACTGTCATAGAAATTTGCAGGAGTTTAATATTATTTTTGAGCGACAAGCAGTAGTTGAACTTAACTTTTAATATTTTTCTTGGATTTATAACACTGTATTTTATTGATTTAAGTAAAGAAAAAATTACATGCATATTCCCTATTATTGTCAGATATTCACCTTGACACATTATATTACCTACGTATTAGGTATCTACAATCTACACTTAACAATAGAATCGTACAAGCCATACACGACCGTATCTAAAGAGGGTGTAATGTGTTTTTCTTATGTTAATTTTCTGAATAATGTGCCTCGTTGGTTTAGATAAACAATATTTATATAGTTTCCACGATTCACTAAGTTAAGGGCGCATCGGGTAAAATTGAGATTCAGATAGATTTTAACTTAGGTACCAATACCAAATAAATTTTAAAGGCTTCCAGTGGAACCGGATGCAGCTTTTAATTATTTTTACTTTTGACATGTCTAATTATATTTTTGTTAAATTCACTTCAAATATATGATATTGGACTGAAATTATATAAATTTCAACTTAGAATTCAAAACATTTGCACGTCAATGTTTGTGGTAAACATGTCTGAACGAATTTTTATTTCTGTTATCCTACATGCACTTTTTATTATTGTAGGTATGTGTACCTACACATGTTTTAGCAAATAAATACATCTTATCTTATCTTATCCTAATACTTGTATTTCACATGGACTGCCTGTCTGAATTCCACTATTTTCTGGATAATACGATACCCCTTGATAAGACTGGCTATCAGGTTTTCAGACTTCTGACTACTCGTCCCGTAAGCGTAGGTAACGTACTATCGAGGACACTCCCGCCTGACCACCACTAAGCTCATTTTTGCTTGCACTCGCAACATAAAAACGCTCTCTAGCCCCACCCCGTTGACTTTGTGTAGAAAAAATGAATGAAAAGATACCGAATCGGCCGAGCGCATTGACGACGCACGCCAAACGAGAGTTATTGTTACTTTGCGCGCCAAAGTTGACGCTTTCCTAATAGGCCCAAACTTTAAGGGGGGCGTGGCTCATGCGATGCAGCATCATGCCTCCGCATGATTTAAGCGAAAAAAAATTAAAATGGTCAGGCGGAAAAGATCCCGATAGTACCTAACGACATCTACAACTTAGTGGAATGGTCTCGATATGACATACCACCTACCGAGTTCTAATAATGTGAATAACTTCATCATTCGCGTCAGTCACGGTCATAATACGAAGGAGCAGGATGGCACGACCTCTCCCTTTACTGTCCTCCTGGCACATTTTATAACCGCGGCTACAAGGCATTGAATAGAATGTGAACTACGCAAGTTCCTATTTTTTTCTAATTCTATCAAATACACTGATTGTAAATAAGTAAACTTACGTATCATCGTCAGCTTTCATGAACCAGTCGGCCTCTCTCCTGTGATGTTCGTAGACGTATCGGAAGGCTGCCTTCGTCTTCGCCCATAAGAAGTCGCGTCCTTCCCCCACTGGTAACTTTACCGTTGGAAGGGATGCGTCTGTAAGTAAAAATATCTATTTCATTGTTTGTTACAAAAAATAAGGTGAACATCAAGAATAACATTACACTATTTGGCTTAACTTAGAGTGATCAGCCAACAAATTTTCCACTACCGGGGCACAGGTCTCCAGTCTTCTAAACTCTAATAAATCAATTCTATTTCCTCTAGTAAAGTGAAGTGAATTTTAACAGCCGATGGTCGAGGTTTACCGCGTACGGTTACGTGTTACCGGTGCTCCTGGATACGGCTCGTATCGTTAGGAGGTTCCTCTCTCTGGAGCCCTGACTCGTAGCTTTGGCACAAAGGAGACTGTCCACAGAGTACGAGTGGAACAAAGGGCCATGGAGCGAGCCATGCACGGCATAACCCTCTGAGATCGAGAACGTCGGGGACCGGGCGGTGCGCCACAAGTGGATCTAGGCAGGACATCTGGCTAGACGTGGAGATGGCCGATGAAGCAAGGCTTTGATCGAGTGGAGGCCAAGGTTAGGACAAAGACACCAGGGTCGTCCTAAAGCTCGTTGGGTTGACGATATCGTCAAAGTCGCGGGATACACCTGGATAAGGAACGCACAGAACCAGGAAGTGTAGCAGAAAAAACGGGACGCCTATACCCAGCATTTATGGTGAATTCGGGCCTATAATGACGATGATGATTATTTTTTATTATTTCATCCATAGGCGAAGGTGAATAGTGTCTGTGTAGTGTATTCAAACGAGAAGAACATGTAAGTTGAGTGTTCAAAACAGCGTGGGAAAGAAATGGAGATATACGTCCTATATAAGTCCGTCTCCTTCGGTCGTACTAGAGGTAGGTAGGACCCCCAGTTAATGATGAGGAAATGCGAAAATCCACGTACCCTCTGCAGTGCTCATGAACAGAAGTTTGTTGCATCTCTTGCCCCACGTCGCCTTCACATGTTTAGCTTTGGCTTCATGGTTATCGGGCTGGGTCATGATCCAGCACAGCACCCTGACCTTTTGCTGCAGCTCGTCAGCCAGTGTTCTGTCCTCATCCTTATGTGCCGGCTCATCCTGGCTGTGTTCTCCGATACCAATGATTGGGTGCTTGGCCAAATCCCTTACTGATGCCCTGAAATGTTAAGAACATTATTAATGAAGTATTAGAAAAATAGATATTTAGACTCCGGGATATTTCTGTGTCGAGGTTTAAATAATCTTGGTTTTTATTTACTTAGCACTTTTTTGTAAGACATTTTTTGAAATAGCTATAGTGAATGCTTTTGGGATTTTCTTTGATTTAAGTATACTGTTATGAAATGAATGAAACCCAAAACATCGAATGGAGTGTTACAAAAATATTAATAAAACGCATCGAAAAATAAACTTGCGAAAGTGGAAAAATGGTAGGTAATTACTCAATATTCATTTAAATTAGTGCCTTGTAACATACTCAAAGTGGACAACTGATCGAATCAGATTCTAGGAATACCGCTTGTCTAATTGGTTTATAAAGTATGTTAAAGTTTTCAGTGGATATCTTCATATCTATCAGATTTTAATCAAATCCGGTAGTAAATCTTTATCATAAATTACTTAACAAACTTGTTTTAAAATTACTGTCAACATCAATGTTAAGTAGGAATTTAATTTACTTATTTTCGGTTGAACAAAATTTTTCGAATATTTAATTATTAAGTACTAGCATTATTCAATACGTTCTATAGAATAGACGATGGGACGACCCGCTCTGCAGAGTAGTTCAGCACAATACTCAACACTCTGCTACTACTGCTGAGCGTGCGCGCAGGTTATGGATGAGTGGGAGTCGGGCTTCACGCACTGCCGACGTCGAGCATAGGCACTTTGTTCGACGACACGACCTTCCGCCTCGCTGCTTCTTCTTTATGGGGTTTTGGTTTCCGCACTTAGTCCCTAGTGGACCATTGTGCGTGAGCTATGGTGGCCGTTACTCCAACCAGCCCACCTCCCTCCAGAAGCAGATCAAACTTCCTGGTCTTCTCAGGGCATCGGCAAGGGATCCTGGTGTTCCAAGAGTCTCCTCGCGAATCTGGGTAACGCCGGTGCACTCAAGGAGCACATGCGCCACCGTTTCCTCCGCCTCCATGTACGCTCTGCACAGGGGACTGTCAGTGATACCTAGGGTGTGGAAGTGTTTGTTCAGTGAGCATTGTCCAGTGACGGTCACCGCCACCAGTCGCAAGCTATCAGTGGGTGGGTGGTCAGCTTCGTATCCGCCTCGATGTTTTTTTACGCCTTGGTCCCGTCTGCTGTTCTTCTCATTGCTATCACTGTGATGAAGTTATCAACAGCCTCAGACACAAAGACATAAATCATGTAGCGTTTTCAAGTAACTACGGCCCGTTTTGTTCGGCACACGAAAGTAAACGACATCATCCGCCAAGCTCTTCCTAAGTTCGGCGTTCTAGCTGTCTTAGAACCCAATGGTTTGGCATACGACGATGGCAAAAGACCGAAGAAGCAACATGTGTCCATACTCTTCCAAGCTCATCGTGCTATGCTGGTGCTGCCGTTGCGACTGCGGAGAACCTCAAGTGGAGTAAATAGTAACCTTTGTGGAAACATATATTTTCGTTCGACCCGTTTGGGGTTGAAAGTTGAAACTCTGGGGCCATGTGGTCAATGTGCTCACAGCCTTTTTAAGGAAATTTCTAAACGCCTAGTTGACGCATCCCATAAAAGGCTGCCTTTTACCTTGGTCCCTCTGGCTTTTCCGAAAACGCTTTTATACATCGACAAATGTTTGAATTAAAAGCGGGCCGCACCGCACAACGCGCCGCGTCTTCGTAAATGAGCCATACCACGTAGCAACACCGCTAGTCTCTTGCGCAGATTACCAGCTGACAGCGTTGAGTTTTTGATGCCCTTTGATAGTTCGTTGTTAGTTTAGTTATTTTATGATATTTAATCTTTACGTTATTTATAGTTATTTTAGGTTTTAATTGGTTAACAATACTGCATAGGCGTGTAGTTGCTCATATTTATGAGTATTGCCAACGTTTAACCAATCATCCTGTATAGTTGCTTTATTTAAAAAAAAGTGTGAAAAATGTATCTTCCGTATGGGCGTCATGCCTGAATTTTTTTTTTTTTTTTTTTTTTTTTTTTAATTTTGGTAGTTTCTAAACCGAACAAATACGTCCCATGACTTATTAAATAATGCTAGTACTTCTCTAAATCAGGCGTTACTTTGTGTAGTTAAATCCAACATATAAATATATATTTAAATAATATTGCCTTTTAATTACTTAGTTTCATAAAAAAAATTCAACAGTACTGAGCAAGAATTTTACAAATAAGCATTGTATTTATATTTGAATGGATTGTACGTTCAACTGCTCAAGCAGCCAAACAATAGGCTTGTTTACACAATTAATAAATTGCAAATCTATTTAGTACGTCAGTTGGGAGTATTGGAAAATAATGGACACGTATTTTTTCTTTTTGTAAAAGAATGAATATTGACATAGATAAAACGCATTAAAACTCGGGAGTGGGGCTTCGTGACGTCAGAACTCGGAACGCACTAAAAATTATAACAGGGCGTGACGTATTGAGAATTTTAAAAGCGTCGTATATTCGCCAGTTTTGGTTTACGTAACAAAAGAAAAAATACGTGTCAAATATTTTTTGATAATCTAACTGACGGGCTAATTAGATTTTTTCAGGACACAAGCCTTATTGACTCCGTCCTCTGCATTATCAAATTTAACGAAAATTGAAATACAGCATTGTAATACAAATATTTTACATACTTAGATATAATTTTCTAACCCTTTATTTTATAGATACAATTTAATCCCCCTAGGTTAGGTATTTTTATTTTGCCACCATGTATATTTTAAAATTGGTTTTGGAAGCAACCCAAGATTAGATATAAGTAATTCCCTGGTTTGACGCAAATATCTCATTGATTGGATGCTCTACCATGGGGGTATCCAAGAGTTGTTACCAACAACTAGTGAGCACAACAAGAGTGGTTAGCCAGAAAGTCTCGTTCTCACTGCGGTCTCTCTATAGATTTAAGCATTTCCTCCCATCTAGCACCAAACTCACTTTGGTCCAGTCACTTGTGCTTCCAATTATAGACTATGCTGATGTTTGTTGCTCTGATCTTTCCCAAGAACTTCTAAATAAATTGGATCGACTTCTCAACAATTGTATTCGATTTGTTTTTGGCCTTCGTAAATACGATCACATTTCTTCCTTCCGTTCTCAGCTTAAATGGTTGCCTATCCGACTCGGGAGGTCCCTCAGATCTCTCTGCTTGCTCTTCACGATTTTGAACGATCCACGTGCTCCCGATTATCTAAAGACTTATTTCAAAGTGTTGGGCAGTTCTCATAGTCGTAACCTTCGTGCTTCAAAGAATCTACTTCTCCAAATTCCTTCACACCGTACAGGTTTTATGTCAAATTCTTACGCTATCTCTACTATAAAGCTCTGGAACGCGCTACCTTTTGGCATCAAAAAGGCTGAAAGCAAATTCACTTTCAAAAGAAAAGTTCGTACTTACTATTTAAGTCAGACTAAATAGCTCTCAAATCGAAGTCGAGTCATAATAATTATTATTAGTTTTATCGCTATTTAATTATTAATTTTTGTATTTGATAGATTATCTATTAGTTTATTTTATGTGTATATGTGTATTAGTATCAATTTATGTATATTAATTCTCGTTAACAATAAGTTAGTTTTTTAGACATTATTTTGTACCCTATCATTATGTTTTCCTATTCAACCCAAAGGTTGACTGGTAGAGAATGCCTTGTGGCATTAAGTCCGCCCATGTACCACTCTTGTACATGAAGTTTAAATAAATAAATAAGTTGTTCAGACTCTTGTAAGGTGGTAGGTATTTAATTGGATGTTTCCAATGCATGATGTCCTCTAAGTTTAAATTTTTTGAAACACTCCATTCGATACACAAAACATAACATCACGCCTTTAATCCCCCAAGGGATAGGCCAAATTTCGTCAGTTATGTTTAAGTCCCATGTAATAGGGGGAGACCCTAATGCCATCAACCGGGCGCAAATCCAGACTCCGTGGCTGCTACTGAGGAATTCCTGATGGAAAAACCCAATAACACTTTGCCCGACCTGGGAATCGAACCCGGGACCTCATGCTCAGAAGTCGCTCTTGCGACCACAGACCAACGAGGCAGACCATTCGATACGTTACAAAAAATGGAAATTACAAAGAAAGTTAAATAAAGTTTCAAAAAACTCAGGTAAATGATCCAGCAAGCTCCCGAGTGCGACCTAGCCATTCAAAAAGCATGAAAATGATAAACAAATATAGAATACAATTAAAATAAGTCTAAGAAGTATCTACATTGCCATACAAACAAGATACATTATACACATAAGGCGAAAGAAACCCTACAACTCACTTAAATTAAAGTCCTTATGTAAGGTCGAACAAGCTATTTGGTATACATTTCACAATATAATTTGTTGGTTAAACTGTAAACCAAATAGCTTGTTCGACCGTACATAATTACATAATTACATTATATAAGCAAAATCATATAAAATAAATAACACCAATAGTTTTGTCTAAAACCTCATAATTAATAGCTCTCAAATCGTAGTCATAATAATTATTAGTTTTCTATTTTATTTTTATTTTTGGTATTTGATAGAATATCTATTAGTTTATTTAATGTGTATATGTGTATTAGTATCAATATAAGTATATCTATACATTCTCGTTAACAAAAAGTTAGTTTTTTAGACATTATTTTGTACCCTATCACTATCTTTTTCTATTTAACCACTACCACACTATGTTTTCCTTTATTCTGGTAGAGAATGCCTTGTGGCATTAAGTCCGCCTATGTACTCGTACCACTCTTGTACATGAAGTTTAAATAAATAAATGAATTAATAAAAAATCATAGCAGTTTTGAACTAAATTCATAAGAAAATTATTCGACAAATAGGTTGTCAATTTGGACAAATTAGGGGACCTGCCCATCACCTTTCATTAGTAGTAGAATAGTTGAGTACACTCGGCGACGCATCAAGCTTTACATTATCTTACCTGAGCTCGCTTTGTATGAGCTTCCCGTTCCGTTTAGAGATCAGCTAAATTTCGTTTTGTATAGCTTGATTGGTCGTCGTGCGTAATAGATGTCACTACAGAAAGAATCGACAAAATAACATTAATTTTGTCCATGTCATTTTGTCGATTGTTTCTTCGAAGAAACCCGTTTCTACGGTGGTTGCTACGCGGGCAGGGTGGTAAAT
Source organism: Xestia xanthographa (assembly GCA_905147715.2). Taxonomy (NCBI): domain Eukaryota; kingdom Metazoa; phylum Arthropoda; class Insecta; order Lepidoptera; family Noctuidae; genus Xestia; species Xestia xanthographa. The sequence goes on from LR990649.1 coordinate 26,534,125, forward strand.
AGATAGCAGTTATACAGGACTTCAAGCTGTATCTTTTTCCTACACTGAAGTGGAAGTGGGAGTGATAATATTAGGTGGAAAAAAAGTTCAAAGGAATTACATTTTCGCTTTTCAAGTTAAGAATAATTTGCATTCAAAATCGATGATTTACTGCGAAATTGTTGATAAAAGGGCAATTTTCACGGTGTAACTCTCACTCACACATCTAAACTGAGATTTTTGATGTGTGATTATGGTTTAGACATGGCCACAAAAATAAAAAAAATATGCCCTAGAAAGTTTGATTATTTCTCTACGGAGCGCTAATTTTTTTTTAATCTCTTGTGTTTGAGTGCTAGACTTATAAAACACTAAAAAACAAGAAGGTATGGTGTAGAGCAAAACAATGATCGCAATGACGAGGAAAACAAGTGCCTTTCGGCTTCGTTAAGAGGTGTTTTACACCCTTTATAATATTAATCAATAGAAGTAGGTAAGGCTATGAACCATAATATCGATAGAATCGCTCCATTTTCGATTCGAAATAAAATAACTCTCCTTTGTTTAACATTTACTAACAAATTGTTACATAGTAAAACCAACTTATCGATAATGAAAATTAAACTATAACTCAATATTTGATATGTAAAATTTAATTGTATCATTAAATTTTACAAAAAATAACCTATCTTTAAATATTTTCCTAAGAAACATTTATCTATACTAATATTATAAAGAGTTAACTCTATACTAATATTATAAAGAGGTAACATTTGTTTGTATGTTTGTAAGTTTGTATGAAGGGGGTAATCTCCGGAAGTAATGAACCAATTTTAAAAATTGTTTCACTGGTAGAAAGTTACATTATTCGTGAGTGCTATAGGCTATATTTTAATCCCGTACTCCCACGGGAACGGGAACTACGCGGGTGAAACCGCGGGACGTCAGCTAGTTTATTCATAATCATAGATCACGGATGTAGGCCAAGAAACAAGATTATAATGTTCAAAGAAAATATGACGTTTATGACATTATACAGAGTGCTTTTTTTAGTGGATAAGAAATAGATTAAAAAAAAAACACTTTCTAGACAGAGTTCGATTTTAAAAACTTTAAACTAGAAGACTGTCAAGAAGCACATAGGAAAGATTTGTATTTTTGTACTTTTGTGTGTGTGTATGTTTGTAATTAATAAACTCAAAAACTACTGCGCCGATTTCAAAAATTATTTCACCATTAGAAAGCTACATTCACCCTGAGTAACATAGGCTATACTTTATGCCCGTAATCCCACGGGAACGGGAACTACGCGGGTGAAACCACGTGACGTCCGCTAGTGTATTATGTTTGAGCATCGACTGTTGCGCTTGGCGTTCCAATTTCATCGGTGACGTGTTAAATCAATAGCAGTTATTATTACAACTACATTGATTATCAGTCTTATCATAACGTGAAATATTTTATCAGATTGTATACGCAACCGCAACACATCCTTGTCTTTGATTATCTCTAGCCGACTTTAAAAAAGGGGAGGTTATGCATTCGACACGGCTTCTTAAAAATCTGTATGTAACTTTAAATTGGCTATTATCGTAAACTAGCTTGATTGCCGTGATTGGTGTGGTTCTCTAGTAAACTTAGGAAAATCTAGTTTGCGTTTACGGAACTCTTACTCTAACCCTTTCCTGGAACCTAAGTGTCATCCGATGTCATCAGAAGTGATGATAACTCAAATGGTAAGCACTTTAGCATGAGTAGGGTTAAGTTAATGAATGCCAACATTACATACTGACCTTTTTCTATTAAACACAGTACATTTTAAATGCTAAGTCTTCGATGAAACTGTAAGCCAAGCCAATGGATCAGAAAACCTATGGATAGCAATTTTGTAGTTAGATTTAGAAAGAAAATTCATTTGGAATGACGGCTTGTGTTAGAAAATGGAACAGCTCGATCTAATCTAACCGCGTTCGTTCAACACTATAGTCTGCGCTAGATAAGTAGGAAATAAAGGTCATTAACCCGTATACATTTATTCAAATACATCATTCCGAAAACAGGACATAAACTTGTCCCGAAACTACCTTTATCGTGATCCTTGACTTTTTCTAGTAATAAAAACCGGCCAAGAGCGTGTCGGGCCACGCTCAGTGTAGGGTTCCGTAGTTTCCCGTCCGTCACAATAAGTGTTCCCACTTATGAGTTTAAAGGTGGGTATCCATTATGTAAAAATGCTTGCATATACGAATATACTACAAACTTAGTCCAGAAATTATTTTGTACAACTTTTTGTCTTTTTTGTACAAAAACTGTTGTTTCCATCAAGTTCAAAATGATTTTCCTAGAAAGTCCGATTTTTTTCATATTTTCCAAACTTATGGTTCAAAAGTTAGAGGGGGGGGGACACATTGTTTTTTACTTTTGGAGCGATTATTTCCGAAATTATTGACATTATCAAAAAATGATTTTAGAAAACCCCTATTCATTTTTAAATACCTTTCCAACAATATATCACACGTTAGGGTTGAAATTTAAAAAAAAATCACTTCCCACTTTACATATAGGGGGGCTACCCTAATAAAACATTTTTTCCAATTTTTATTTTACCACTTTGTCGGCGTGATTGATAAACATATTGGTACCAAATTTCAGCTTTCTAGTGCTAACGGTCACAGAGATTAAGTGAGGACGGACAGACGGACGGACGGACAGACATGGCGACACTATAAGGGTTCCTAGTTGACTACGGAACCCTAAAAACGATTCATAATGTATTGTCGGGGTACCTACGCAGAGAAATTAAGGAAAGGGCAATGACCTTTAATTCCTACTTATCTGAAGCAGACTATAGGTAACAGTTTTGAGGTTTTTGTGAGTGGCCGGGAACACCAGCCTGCGTAGCATGACCACCGTAGAAACGGGTTTTTACGAAGAAAGAATCGACAAAATGACAGATTTCTTTTGTTCATTTTGTCGATTTTTCGTCGACAAAACCCGTTTCCACAGCGGTCATGCTACGCGGGCTGAACGTCAAACGCAAAATACTTTGGAGGACTTGGAGGCAGTTGGAGGTTTTAATCAAAATGATATTACTCACAAGGGGGACACTACTCGCGTGTTTTTGTTCTCCGTGAATGCATAAACACGCACCTTTATTATAATTTCAGTAGTGTTGCGTTATTTAATGGTTCTCTAGCAAGGAAGCGGTAAAACGAAGCTTGAAACTACCAAAGTTATCCTTTAGTTAGAGCGATAAATCAATTAAAAACCTGTTACGCTATCGCTTCGTATGTAGAATATTTAGCACGCAGTCTACGTTTATTTCTCTTTAGAACCGCTGATAAATTAAACTAGGTTTTTGAATGGGGAGTTGGTCACGAATTATTTTCGCATTTTTTTTCCTTTCTTCAAAATATCTTTTTCACCTCTCATTTATATTTTTAAAGATATGATTTTTACTTACTGGACGCCATTGTGACATACTTATACGTGACAAGCATACCTACGCCAAACGACACAAATATGTGACAAAATGGTAGGTGATTTATATGGCTTGGTATGAAGGGCACGCGTGTACTTTTATACTGTAGTGTTCAAAAGGTTAACCACAAAGTCAAAAGAATAAAAATATGACATGAAATATGAATATCGCCTCTTTTTTGGTCCAGGGTGGAAAACCCTCAAGAATATCCTCCGCCCGCCCCAGGACATTTTGCTGACTAAAAACCACCCCGGTGTTCCCTCCCCACACTTGCACCGGGGATCATGGGAACCAGTGCGCCTTCCACGATCCCCGGCTAGGCGTGTCTGCGGGCCTCTTCAAGTACGCGGGGGGCGGAGGGGGGGGGGGGGTGAGTGAGTCCCCTCGCGACGACCAACAGAGACGCGCACGAACACTACGCGCCACCGCCACCGCCTCGGGTCCAGTCATACGGGGCGGCAGCGTCCCTCTGGACCCGTTTAGGGGGGCTGGAAGTGGCCGCCGACGCCCGGTGCGTCTGCTGCGGGTCGGGAGGGTGGTCTCGACCTCCCTCAACCTCTCCGCAGCCTCCTTCTGTGAGATGACGGTTTCACAGAAGGAGATCACCGCGAGCGACAGTCGTCAGCGACAGGTCGGTTCCGACTTTTGTCACGAGGGTTCGGCGCGGTTCCTCCCATGCGGCACACTCTGCCAGCTGTATGCCACGCCGTAACCTCTAGACAGAACTCAAACATCACACCACCTGTGCTTACGTTTCTGTATGACTATAATACAACACAAACAACAAAGGGGCCATTATAGTTTAAGATCATACTTTGTAAACCTACATTCTGGCAAATAAATAGATTTTAGGGGCGGGGGGCGGGGGGGCGAATAGAAGAGTTACTCTGCCTGTCTGTCTGTCTACGTTTGCACGCCTAACGGCCGGTCGGATTTCGATTTGATTGTAATACTGTGACCTGGGTAAGGTCAAAGAATACTTCTTATCCTGGTAGTAAGTTCTGTGGGATGATTTCCAATCTTAAGCGGGTGAAGTAGCGTACAAAAGCTTGTATTGATTTACTTAAGTGGGTTTGGTATTCCCACCTGACATCTACATTTGAATGATGAGAAATCTCGTCATTGAAATGTAAAACAATGTGTCAAAATATGAATATATAGAGATAATGCCGTAACAATCGCGTACATCCTATATACCACGATCAGTAATATTTAATATCGTATCGTCGAAAATCAGTATTTATAGATTACACACAATATTATCTCTGGGCAAAATAATTGAGCCAATCATTTTCTTTTACGTAGAGATAGGTGTATACTAGGCCAAGGTTCCTGGACGAAGAACGTTTAGATGGTGAAAAGGTAGAACAGAAGTAACCAACACTACTCCTAAACTACGCTCTAATCCAGGCTATCCTCGACGACACCACAAAGCTGGGCCAATTCACATTGCTTTCCATCAAACAGGTTGTGCCAGTAATCCCTTGAGAATCTCAAGTTAGATCAAATAACTACCTGTTGATAAAACATTCACAAAGTGGTGGATAATAATCATAAACATCACTTGAGTAAAGCATTTGTCACAACCTTCGATCAATAATAGTCACAACAGTATTTGTACAAGTGAAACTAACTCAAATGATTACGTGTTAATAAATAAATTAGAGCTGACTGTCCAAAGAACGTTATTTAAAAGGACGATTGAAAGACCCATAGACGGGAATTTTTACAAATAAGAGTTTAACTTTCTAACGGCACGTTATGATCAATTTACGTTTTAAATTTATAAACAATACAATCAATATTTCTAATACATAAATAACATTTTAAATTGGCACAATAAAAAATGCTAGCAAGAAATGCATTATTTACAAAATTATTTTTTTTGTTAAATTAGCTTACAAAATCACAAACATGCCATGCAAATTCATGCAAAATCAAGAAAAAAAAAAGAAAAGAAGTCATGCGACATGCAAAATTCTAGATAGGGTTACCTGTAGTTATGCCAAGCAGTGTCTCGTGAGAATCCAGTCGATGTTAATAGTATGTATGCAAGACTAAATCCAGCAGAAATCCCAATCACCAGCGTTAAAAAGAAACGTCGACCCATCACCCGACCTTCTGCCTGCAGCATATTAGTGTACATTGCTAAACGATCTACGCTCTATTTTTTTTTAAATATATTTTTTTTTATCGTAGACTGCTCGCGGCAGCGCGTCCACGCGACGAGTCGTCGAAGCCGGTCTTACACTACTTGTACTTTACAACAATTAGACTATTCAATACGTTTACATAAAATTTATTTCAAGTGTGATCACTGATCAATAAGATATAAAAGTGGTTGTTAATATGAAAACGTTCGCGCGAGTTCTGTCCGTAACAACTGATGAGTAGGACGTACTATTTGGTGCATACTGACACAAAACTACGTCACATTATTTTTTCAATTATGCTCTACTCACCTGGTTTCGTTTTGATTTTTTTAATGAAAATAATAATAATTTTTTGGAATTTTCTTTTCATTTTTTAACTAAGCAAATATTGTTTGATTGTATCTCAAAACAGGAATTTTAGTGAGAATAGCTTGTAGTTTAGCACGCATAAAAAGCAACAAGATTAGACAACGTTTTTTTTTGTATTTTGCCGTTTACTTATGTGAAACTCTGCTTGGATAATTAATTTCACTGATAGTCTCGCTGGTGTGGCAGTTAAATTTGACAACAGTGCACAGCAAACCTAAATCATCGCTTCCTCTTCACAAATTAATGTGTGCATTCAATAACATGCACAAATGTTCACAAAAGGGAAAGTGCTATGGGTTTTAGTTGTATTTTTAAAATTCAGTAGTTATTATTTGTATTACTTTGGTAGTTGTTATTATTTTTTGGGTTGGTATTTAGTAATTTTAGTAGTTTTGTTGTTAAAAAAACAAGATGCATAAAAATAAAGGAGATACATAATAAAATCGAGCGGTATAAAAGTAGAGTAGTAGTTTGAACCATTAACCGTTTTTCCACATGATTACGAGTGGCCTCTCTTCTTTCCTAGTAGGTAGTGTAGGTACTACGTGACGTGGCACATTGGTACTTCAAAGTGTTATCAAAACAACACCCAGTCGGCCAACGATAACGCGATAACCGATAGTAAGGTTATAAGGATAACACTGAACTAATCAAGGATCGGAAATAACCATCATTAAAATATAATACCTCCGGTTTCCTTTCCATTCCCTGCCCGCGTGGCATGAGCACCGTAGAAACGGGTTTCTTCGAAGAAAGAATCGACAAAATGACAGATGATCGAAAGAAATCTGTCATTTTGTCGATTCTTTCTTCGAAGAAACCCGTTTCTACGGTGGTCATGCTACGCGGAGTGGCGTAATAAATAGTATTTATCAATTGTAGTGAACAAGATGGCGCGGTGTGGACTCGTTATCAATTTAACACCTACAATAAGACCTCACATCATTGTCTATTATACTTTGACCAACATGATGCACACAGTAAAATATGTTATTGACCAATGATACCAATTTGGTTCTATTGATGACCCAGTTTACACATAGTCAATAAGCACTAGACAATAAATGAATAAAAACTGAATAAGATTGTCACATTTTTTTGGATAAGATTTTTACGTGAATTAAGTATTAGTTTTTGCGGTTGTTTTTTTTACTTTTCAAAAAAAAAACTTGCTTTTTAAAACATGCTGTATGTAAATCTGTTTGTTTTAAAGTTTGTTATACACAAGTGAAAAAAGCCGGGAATATAATGAAATTACTACTAAGTATTAACTTTATAATACACTATTATATTATCTTTTTATTTATGGCAATTGTGAAAATGTCGATAATTCTGTCAATTTCAGATTTCAGAAACGTGTACCTAAGCGAGCGAAACATTTTACCCTGTTTTGTAATAAGGGCTTGATTTTAAAAACTTTACATCACTGAGACAAAAAATATGACTGAAAAACGTACATTTCCACTTAATTATTTAAGTTTTTTCTTATAAAAAAAAAAACATTTTCTTCGACGACTCGTAACGTAGACACTTACTAAATATGTATACAGAAAACGCATTATCATTGAAAAATAAATAACGTATATCGCGACTGTTTGCCACATTCGTGTCAAAATATGTTACTAGTGATGTGCGAGTACTCAGTGCACATCGCAAGGCAGCTCCAATGTTTATTTGTTTATTAGCCGTGAATATTTGTTTTTATGCACGCGGCGCTGGTGGAATCATATTACCATTCTCGCATACCTAGGGCTCATCCTCTGCCGAGCCAAATTAAAGTCGGTTTCCAATCTAACCGGATACAGTCGACATAAAGGGATTCGATGCAGGGGGAATGATTCCCAGTATTTTACATGGAGCGACTGCTTATCTGACCACCACTACCCAATTACTTGGTAAAAGAACCATATACCATTATACTTCTATACCAACTATAAACTAATATTATAAAGAGGAAAGATTTGATTTCTTGTTTGTTTTTGTGTCTGTTATGATTTAACTCTAAAACTACTCGACCGATTTTAAAAATTGTTTCACCATTAGAAAGCCACGTCTTTACTGAGGAACATAGGCTATATTTTATTCCCGTATTCCCACAGGAACGGGAACTACGCGGGTGAAACCGCGTGACGTCCGCTTGTTTACAATAATTACGTTGTTGAGAGCGTAGATCTTAATTAATAAGTTATATAATATGTTATATAGTCTGTACGCACCCTTAGGGTGCGTACATATAACACTACTACATAACATATGGACTATATAACATATTATATAGCTTGTGTTTTATAACACGTCTACATTATGATATTGACATTGACATTTATAACATTCAGTGTCCACATTATCTGAAACATGTTATATAGCAATGTTATGTTATATAGTCTGTACGCACCCTAAGGGTGCGTACAGACTATATAACATATTATAAAGCTTGTGTTTTATAACACGTCTACATTATGAAATTGACATTGACATTTATAACATTCAGTGTCCACATTATCTGAAACATGTTATATAGCAATGTTATGTTATATAGTCTGTACGCACCCTAGATACCCGCAATTACGGACACAATAAAAATAAAAATGCACCGTTCCCCTTCGGGAACGGCTGGGGACATACGGGTCCTACTCATCAATTAAAATTTTGTATGTTTGTAACATTATCACTCTTAAAAAGCTGATTGTATTTGGATGAAATCTGGCCGGTAGACTATGACATGGATTAAGATATAGGACACTTTTTATCTCGGTGCATGTAGTAGTTTGCCCAGGATGTGAGTGAAACCACGGGCGAAAAGTAGTTCTTATAGTCTGCGCCAGATAGTAAGAATTAAAGGGCATTGCTCTTTCCTTAATACATTATGAAACAATACATTATGAATCGTTTTTAGGGTTCCGTAGTAAACTAGGAACCCTTATAGTTTCGCCATGTCTGTCCGTCCGTCCGTCTGTCCGTCCTCGCTTAATCTCTGTGACCGTTAGCACTAGAAAGCTGAAATTTGGTACCAATATGTATATCAATCACGCCGACAAAGTGGTAAAATAAAAATTGGGAAAAAAATGTTTTATTAGGGTAGGTAAAGTGGGAAGTGATTTTTTTTTAAATTTCAACCCTTACGTGTGATATATTTTTGGAAAGGTATTTAAAAATTAATAGGGGTTTCCTAAAATATTTTTTTGATAATGTCAATAATTTCGGAAATAATCGCTCCAAAAGTAAAAAACAATGTGTCCCCCCTCTAACTTTTGAACCATAAGTTTAGAAAATATGAAAAAAATGTGAAAAGTAGAACTTTATAAGGACTTTCTAGGAAAATCATTTTGAACTTGATGGAAAAAAGACAAAAAGTTGTACAAAATAATTTCTGGACTAAGTTTGTAGTATATTCGTATATGCAAGCATTTTTACATAATGGATCTCCACCTTTAAACTCATAAGTGGGAACATTTATTGTGACGGACGGGAAACTACGGAACCCTACACTGAGCGTGGCCCGACACGCTCTTGGCCGGTTTTTTAGAGTGTACTACGTGAGCTCGACAAATTGATGTGCGAATAACGCTTAGGCGACAAAACTGCACAAACACACACTTGCGATGTTGATTGTGATGGTGACGTTGATTTTGATAATGATTTGACAATGTTGGTGGTTGTGATAGTGATGGTGATTGTGGTGATAATAATAAATTATGATGATTATGAAATTTGGCACTAAGATAGTTTATAACCTTGATCAACATGTAGGACACTATTTATCCCATAAGTATGATTCAGTGGGACAGTAACCGAACTTCACGCGGGCGAAGCCGCGGGCAATAGCTACTTTGGCAATATGCCTTACATCGAAATCAATAAACCATAATATTGCTAAACAATACATTTGTTGAAGCTACTTAAACATAATACCTATGTATACTTCGTTTATTGGTAACGTGATTAGTGTTTGGGATATGACTAGTATATTTGTTTATTTTATTTATTTATTCATATAACAATTCGCATTGTGTTTGAATTGGTTTGTACATTAATTAATATTTTATAGCTATAACAACAAATGATGAATATAAAAAACAGTAAAATTAAACTTAAAATCACTCAATTTAAAATCTAAAATAACATATGATAAATATTGTGTCAATAGAATATACCTATAAATATAATAGAATATATATAACATCCTTACTATCAGTACGACAGGAAGTTTAACTAATAAATCTACAAAAAAAAAACTACGTTAGATCGAATCTTTTTGTTTAATTTGTTTTTTTTTTTTTCATATCTTAAAATAGTTTTGATTATATTCAAAAAAGAAGTTATAAGTTTTAAATCAAATCGGATCGTTTTTGTTTAATTAATATGTTATTTTTTCATATCTTAGATAGCTTTGATTATTTCAATTTAGGTTGTTTTATTTATACACTAGCTCCCTCGGCGAACTTCCGTACCGCCTCAGAATAAATAACAAAAGCAATTGCAATTCCAGTAGCACTGCTACTGCAACTACTACTAAGTACAACTATTACAACTACTACAACTATACATTTCGGCTATTCATTTTTATATATTATGTAGATGACGTTAATGCTTTCTTATTTTTATTTAATATCTACAGACGGGAGTATTGCATAATCGTTTGTCGCACTTGGGTAGTTTCAAACTACTGTACTGCACCAACGTACTGTCGAATTACAGTACTGTCGCACTCCCGTAGTGTCGCACTACCGTAGTGTCGAACTACTGTCGCGCTATCGTTTGTCACACTAGCGTGATGTCGATCTTCAGTGTGTCGCACAAGCGTGCATTCGAACTATGGTGAGTCGCAGTACAGTTTTGTCGCCTAAGCGGTATTCGCACATCAATTTGTCGAGCTCACGTAGTACACTCGGTTTTTTATTCCTAGAAAAAGTCAAGGATCACGATAAAGGTCGGGACAAGTTCATGTCATTATTTCTGTTTTCGGAATTATGTATTTGAATAAATGTATGCGGGTTAATGACCTTTATTTCCTACTTTTCTGGCGCAGACTACTTACAGTATTTTTTCGTCAACTACCGTGTCGTTAAATTGTCGTGTTTTGATAAACCTTAATACATTTAAGGCAAGGTTTTTTCAGTTTCCTTTTTCCAAGTGCTCATGAACTTTTCTTCTTTAATCAGATGGTTAATCAAAATTAAGTTAAGAAATTCTGGTATATCTGATACGGACGGAGTCACATAACACAAGGAATTTTGGGGTTTTGTACACTTAATCCTCCTGAAACTACAGAATCTGAATGCACAAAATACACCACGTTTCGTGAGAATAAGGAAAACAGTTGTAGTAAGTACTTTAGGATGGACTAACTAACTTATATCAAATTAGTCCGACTCATTCGTTTTTACTCGACTAAGGCGAAGCCAAAAGTAAGGGTAATGATTTTACCAGTCTATGTATGTATGTTTGTATGTACGTGTGTTCCTCCGTAGCGCCTAAACTAGTCATCCGATTTTGATGAATAAGAAGTCAATCGATTCGTTATTATGGCTCGAGTAACATAGGCTACATTTTATCCGACTTCAACATTAGGAGTCGATTTTACCTTGTAAATCCCGAATTTAATTATGGCGTCATTTTTAAGTAGTCGGGTTTTTTCTTGTTTAATATATAATGTTTGGTCAAAAATGGCTCTAGGTATACCAGAAATCAGAACATCAGTAAGGTACTTGATTTAATTCCATTGTCTAGCTAGAGAAACATTTAAATATGTTCAATATTAAACAGTGGATATTTCATTTTATTTTATGTAAGTAACCAGTTTTGCAGCGTAGATATGCAAGAGCACATAGCAAACTGAATCATTGTTTATCTATATTACCCTGAACATCAAAAAGAAAACCACAGCATGACCCTCAGGGGATAACAGTCGTGATCTTACGTGATTAGACGACATTGGTGTTGATACTGTTGTGCACAAACTAAACTTAATTTAGGCTAATGCTATCTTTTACTCTCTAATAAAACGAGAAAAAGACGGACGTAATTTAGAGCTGTCAAATTTAGTTGGAACTAATATTTCCAAACAAATGAAGGGTGCACGTAAAAACATGTCGACTAAAAACACGGTGAAGTGCAAGGCATAAACTAGTTTGACATCTCTAACTTAGTTCATAGCTATAGTCGTCCTTTTCTCGCACTTCATTTTAGTAAAAGATAGCAATAGCCTAAATTAAGTTTAGTTTGTGCACAACAGAATCGACACCAATATCGAATATGCATACATTTTCTTTTTTCTATTTCGATACGGAATGTTAAAGTACTATAACCATAATGACAAAAAGCGAAAACAAGACATAAATCGGCCAAAGAACAGAAAAATTATAACCATTTAAACTTTTGTTTTTATCTCTTTCTAGATAAACGGAATTTAGTATGGATTTTGTACGTCGATGCAGCGAATGACGTCATTCGCTATATCGGATCTCTCTGTCTAATCAGCAGTTTCAAATGCTTATAACTTAGTATTTTTTATAGGTATTAAAAAAATAATTTCACTTTGCTATTTTTGTTTCTACGCTTTGTTTAGAGTGATATAAAAAAGTCATGCATATACCCTATTGCGAGCGTAAAATGTCAAATTACTAGCTTTTGCCAGCGGCTTCACCCACGTGATGTTTGATAATTGTCCCATGGGATCTTACTACCGGGATAAAAAGTATCCTATGTGTTAATCCAGGTTGTAAACTACATGTGTGCAAAATTTCATCAAAATTCGTTCAGTAGTTTTTGTGTGAAAGAGTAACAAACATCCATACCATCTTCATCACAAACTTTCGCATTTATAATAAAAAAAGTTGGATTCACACTGATATGATGTGCTGTTTGTTGATTGAACCAGCGTCAGTATTAATAGGGCAAACCTACCTAAGTAATACGGTATAGGTACAACATGATTCCATTATTTTTCACTAAGTATTTGAATATTACAAGCTATAATACGACTTTTTTGAAGATAAAGACCTTACCCTACCCCTACCCCCCCCCCCCCCACCCTTTATGTTTACAAAGAATAAAAAAAAAAAAAAAAGACCTTTTTAAAATTTTCTTCCATTTCAAAATATTATGTTGTGGACAACATGGCTCTTGTATGTACAACTACGGATTCAAATTAAAAAAAGCCGGTCTCAATCAATTGAAGAAATCTATTTTATGAGTAATAAAATACTTTATACGAGCATGACTTCCATTTGTTTCTCATTAAAGTGAAACTATAAAAAAGTTAAAGTTAAAAAGTCCTCACTAGAAACATACCTAAAGAACTCATACATTTTTAGAGCAGCTTAATTATGATTTTAAATTGCCCATACAATCTGATCGTTTGACCAACTAAGAAAAATTCAGTGTTAAAAATTGTGCGATAAGAGCCATTATGGACTATTTCTTTTTATTCACATAGTCACACTTAAATATGCCTTTATTTATGGTATTTTAAATTATAATGAAGGTAACTAGTAATTTAAAATATTTAACTAACGTATTAGCAACCATATAAAGTACTTACCTACAAAAGGCTTAGAAAACTAGACAAACTTTTGAGAAAAAATAAATCTAAAAAGATGTTTTTAGTATAACAAATAATAATTATGAATAAAATAAATTTATCACATAGAACTCGATAGCGCAAGGCTTACTTGTTAACTCATTGAATGAACTGTTTTAACAGGAAGTTTTAACGCACATATTTCAACATAAAAACTTATTATGACATCCTTTTGATTAAAATTATATTTTATTTAATCACTGACATACATGTCGAGTGAGTACAGTATGTGTTTTACATAATCTGTAGAAAATGTATGGTTCACAGAGTTCAAATCTCAAATTTTACAATTTGATGAGAATGAGATTTCACTCATCATCTCCCTAGACTTATCCCATCTATTTTGAGGTTGGCTTCCAGTCTTACCAGATTCAGCTGAATAATAGTATAAGTATTTTAGATGGAGTGACAGCCTATCTAACCGTCTACAACCCATTTAGTACTAGGTAATACTCTACCCTTGCTAAGACTGGTTCTCTAGACTTTCGAGCCACTATACCTGTAAAGACTGTGAAAGATCTATAAATTAGTAGGGGACCAACAGCTTATCGTTCTTTCCGAAGCACTGAGGAAACTCAGTATGCAACGGGTCATCAGCCATCTACGTTGACAAGTTGAAACGGTGTCATGATTCTCAGCAGTGGGAGTGATAAAGAAGAAAATGACTACTATTGTAATTACACCTTTAATTAATGTTTGGTTATCCAGAGATTGTAATCAGGAGAGTATATTTACATAAACTTCAAGGAAGTAAGTAACACATAGATAATACCACCCTCTAAAACAGTGTTCCGCAAACTTTTTGAGTTCAAGGTACATCTAGGAAATCAGAAAATTTAGGAGGTACACCATAAATAAAAAATCTATTTTTACATAATATTAATCAGCATTTATTATTAAAGTTTTGCGGCTGTTTAAGTAGGTATTTTTCTTCCGTCTGTCTATTTAGCTTTAAGAAGATAACCTTATTTTTCCGAGGCACACCAAATAACGACCACGGTACACCAGTGTGCCGCGGCACACCCTTTGCGGAACACTGCTCTAAAATACTGTAATAAAAGTCATAGCATTTCATCTCCTGGAATAACAGTCATGTCATTACAAATTATTACAAGCACTTCGAATTTAAAATATTTGAAAAAAAAAATAGTTTTAAATCTTGTTACTTTTCAGGGTTCCCTACCTAAAGAGTAACCAACAGGACCCTATTACTATGCCTCTGCTGTCTGTCCGTCTGTCTGTCAGCGGGCTGTTTCTCATCATCCATAATAGGTAAACAATTGAAATTCACTGAATGTGTATTTCTGTTGCCCCTATAACAACAAATCATTAATTAAAGGAGGCTCCTCTACTAGGAACCATTTATGTGTGAGTCTGCGGTTATTATTATTTTATTCACCTATCTGTGGTCTAATATTCCAGGTCTTTTTGTACCTATCAGGTTCTATAACTAAACTTTGAAATTAAAACTGAGATCCCCATGTGAATAAGTTTGGGCAAATACAATCAATCTATTCAGATTTTTTTTTATTACTGTTGTAATTAAAGATTTTATTCAGCTGCCAAAAAAGTAATATGGATGGAAAAGAAAGATTAAGGAGACTATAGTTGACATTAAATTCAAACTTGACTACTTAAAACAACTTTTCCTATCTTGTTTGCTACCAAATATAGATTATCTTATAACCTGTCAAGCGACCGCCCCCTCCCCTGCAACAATTATATTTATTGTTGCATAAAGTACATTTTTCTTATTTACTATTGACAGTTCACACAGTATTTCTTGGGTTAAATAATAGCTAATTACTTGTTCTATTAGTGGATACAAGGCAACAATATCTTGAACTTGTTGCACTTGTAATCTGGTGGCCCACCATGACGTCTTACAGTAGTAATGTTTTAATCTTATTCCAGAGTGGGAATGAGATGGCACTAGTCCTCCTCTATAACTTCGTCTCTTTTACACACTAGAGTGATATTAAAACAATACTGCTTTATGACACCACGGAAACCCCATGATCCTTCTAAAACATGAATTAATGATTGTCCTATGATAGCTTCACTTCGATTACCCACTAATTCAATAAAGAATAAGTCAGTTTAGTAAATCTCATAGGAATAAGTTTGGATCAGTCCATTAGATTTGGTAAGAAAATTAGATAATCAATCTATGCCCATTCTGGAAATGTTATTAGTTAGTAAGAAAATTCACACGAAAGATAAAAGTGAATAAGATAAGTATTGACGAAAAACATTAAAGTTATCCATAAAACGATTAATCATTTACCACTACTCTTCTACTAAACATAAAATATACTCCAATACATTTTACGTAAGCTTAATTACTAAACAACTCAGTGTTCCACATCGTTTTTATTGATGTTAGTTAACACTATTAGAGAGGACAACAAGTTTAACCTTTATATCGGTCGGTAATGGCCTAATTAGAAGTTTTTAACAACATTAGAGTCTGTCCATCGCAATGAAATCACTACACATAGACATATAAACAATTCAAATAATATTTTTTGGAGTAGTAAGACTTACGGCCATCCTGCCTGTTTACTAAGCACTTGTTATCAGGATTAAAGACATATTTTAAAGTTTAGTTTGTACAATTTGTAAATAGTTAACATTTCATTTTTTTTTATGATAGATACTTAGATACGTCAAAACTTGAAGTAATATCACATGGCGTTAGCCACAGATTAGATATTAGTAGGCGTTAGCAACACTGACGTATAAATCATATGGACTTGAAATGTTTGACTATAGAAAATACAGTTATACAAATATGAGGCATATCGACACCGAAATCATAAAAATACTGTTATCTCTTTTTAACTTTTAGAATTTTGCATAAGTGAAAAAGGATAACAGTGTTTTTGACAGTTACTATAATAGCAAACCTTCATTCCTAGCGTCTTTGAAATACCTATTTGCGGCCAGGCCGCCATTTTATTTTCCCGCTGTTTGGCTATTGCTATCTTTTTCTCTCTAATAAAACGGGAAAGAGACGGACGTAAATTAGAGCTGTCACATTTAATTGAACTAATATTGTCGATGTCGACTAAAAACACGATGAAGCGCAAGGCATAAACACATACACTGCCCTTTTAGTAAAAAATGTCGATTCTCTAATTTTAGATTAGTTACTGAACCAGAGAATCGGCAGCAATATCATCCAAACTAAACATGCAAAATGTTAGCTTAATCAAAAACCGGGAAGTCGGTGAAAAATAACTTTTAAGATTTGCTTACATAGTTATTTTGTTAGTTCTAAACAAGTGAAGCTAAGAAAAGTGTGATAAAAATACTTACCCGTTGATATTGGACCGTGACAACGTGAAAACATTCTCACAATCTTTTATCTAACATCGATTGTAGAGAAATATCGATATGGGCTACCCTATTAGCCGCCATTTTATTTTCCCTCTTTAATGTAGGTATGTCCATGTTTTTCTTGTAGGTATGCCAAGTCCATAGGATTTATACGTCAGTGGTTAGCAACAAAAACGTCAATATGTCAAACAATAATATTTTTTGGTTCCAGTGATTTATTTTTTTAATGATAGAGAACGAGGCTTTTAAATTGAAAACAAAAAATGACAGTCCCGTTCCAGTTTCAGACAGAGCGTCTTGATCTTATCAGATTCCAAAAGTCACTCCACTCAAACAATCAAACTCGATTTGTTGACATTCGTTCGACAGTGTTTTCGAAAAGTTAAACAATCGGTTTGATTGTGATTCGATATGAAGACATCAATCCGAGCTCAATGGAAAAAGACGATATTCTACAATAGGTAGATGGTATCTGTGCTGTCCAACACCGCGCATGCTAAACGAATTGGTCACAGCGTCATTGATTTTTAGATAACCTAATCTAAAAATCAATGACGCCGTGACCAATTTAAATTTCGCCCTCACTTTCCTCGTTTTTATATTTGTATTTATTTATATTTGTTAGATTTTTTTACACTATTCTTAATTCAAATTTATTTAAATTTATTTTCTATTTTTTAGTTTGGTTTTCTATATAAAGCGTGTGTTTTAGATTTTTTTTAACTATTATTTATTTTCTACTTTCTAGTTTGGTTTATTTATAAAAGCGTGATTTTTATTTTTTTTAAACTGTTGTTTAAGAAGCTTTTTTGTAAATCACGGTTATATCAAGAATACTAGCTGTTGCCCGCGGCTTCGCCCGCGTGAAGTTTGGTAACTGTCCCACGGGATCATATTTATTAATATTATAAATAGTATCCTACATGTTAATCCAGGTAAAAAACCATCTATGAGCAAAATTTCAAAATCATCACAATCACCATCTTTATCACAATCGTCATCACTATCATAATCACAATCACCGTCACAATCACCATCACTATCACAATCGCTATCACCATCACCATCACAATCACAATCATCATCATCATCATCATCATCATCACATACATCATCATCATTATCACAATCATCATCATCGTTATCACAATCACCATCGTTATCACTGTCACTATCACAATCACAAATCACAATCACCATCACTACCACAATTACCATCACTATCACCATCACCATAACAATCACTATCACAATCACTATCACCGTAACAATCACGATCGCCATCACAATTACTATCACATTCACTATCACAATCACAATCGCAATCGCAATCACAATTACAATCAACATCACTATCACAATCACCATCACTACCACAATTACCATCACTATCATCATCACTATCACAATCACTATCACAATCACTATCACCGTAACAATCACGATCACCATCAGCATCACAATCACCATCATCATAATCACGATTATAATCATCGCAATCATCATCATCATAATCATCATTGTCGTTATCACAATCATCATTACCATCATTATCACTATCACAATCACTATCACAATCACAATCACAATCACTATCACAATCACAATCACTATCACAATCACAATCACAATCACAATCACTATCACAATCACTATCACAATCACAATCACAATCACTATCACAATCACTATCACTATCACAATCACTATCACAATCACAATCACTATCACTATCACAATCACTATCACAATCACAATCACTATCACAATCACAATCACAATCACTATCACAATCACTATCACAATCACTATCACTATCACAATCACTATCACTATCACAATCACAATCACAATCACAATCACTATTACAATCACTATCACAATCACTATCACAATCACTATCACAATCACTATCACAATCACTATCACAATCACAATCACTATCACAATCACTATCACAATCACTATCACAATCACTATTACAATCACTATCACAATCACTATCACAATCACTATCACAATCACTATCACAATCACTATCACAATCACTATCACAATCACAATCACAATCACAATCACAATCACTATCACAATCACTATCACAATCACTATCACAATCACAATCACAATCACAATCACTATCACAATCACTATCACAATCACTATCACAATCACTATCACAATCACTATCACAATCACTATCACAATCACTATCACTATCACAATCACTATCACAATCGCAATCACAATCACAATCATTTATTTTATTTTATTTTATTAATTTTAAGAAAACTTACAGCTAATACATTCGAGTAGACAGAAGTAATAAGTAGAAGAAAGCCAATTACAAGTTTCCACTTATATAAACTATGTATAAATTGACAAAACGGTAAACAGCGTGAGAGTTATACAAAGAAACAACTGAAGAGAATAGCATTACACAAAAAAAAAGTTACATTTCAAAGAAAAAGTTACCTAACGTTTTTTTTAATTTCTGGACACTATTTGTAAATAAATCAAGCTCAACATCCCGGCACACCTTATTGAACATTCGACATGCTCTTATAATATATGTGTTTTGCCTGTAGATAGTTTTCACAATAGGTACATGAAGGAGATGAGGTCTCCGGAGAAACACAGACGGTGCACGAAGTCCAATCTTGGCTACCAGCTCAGGGACGTCAGTAGATCCATTCATTATATTAAATAGGAAAGTGAGATCTGTAATTTTTCTTCGCTCGTGTAAAGGAAGAATATGAAATTTCTTACACCGACCTGTGTAGTTAGGAAGATAAGTATTTGAACGATATTGAGTGTACCTTAAAAATCGCCTTTGTATGCTTTCGAGGCGATTAATATAAACATTGTAATTAGGATTCCAAATTTGAGAAGCATATTCGAGATGGCTACGGACAAAAGCACAATATAGAATTTTCATCGTTTTGACATTCTTAAACTCAGAAGAGACCCTAAAAATAAAACCCAATGCTTTAGAAGCTTTCTTGACTATATTGTCAATATGCGCATCAAACAAAAGCTTCGAGTCAAAAGTTACCCCAAGATCCTTGATGACGTTGACTCTGGCAATTGAAGTATTCGATAGTTTATAATCATACATAATAGGATTTGGCTTACGAGTAAATGTACACACATAACATTTAGAAATGTTTAAATCCAACCTATTTCGATCGCAGTAATCATGGAACCGGTCCAGATCTTCCTGTAATAAGTATGCATCCTCTATTTTTGATACTTGACTCAGAATTTTCATGTCATCAGCATACAATAAAATTTTAGAGTTTAGGAAGCAAGAGGCGATGTCATTAACAAAGATATTAAATAAAAGGGGTCCTAATAAGGATCCTTGGGGAACCCCCGACGGAATGTACATCGCTCTCGAGGTATAACCGTTAAGGACTACAGTCTGGCATCTATTTTCGACATATGATACAAACCATCTGTACAAGTTACCCCTCACACCAATCCCTAACAGTTTGCGCATTGGAAGTGTATGATCTATTCGATCAAAACATTTACTGTAATCAGTGTATATAACGTCGACCTGAGACCTCTTGGACATATGCTCTGAAAGATAGTCACTACAGACCACGAGATTGGATGTGGTGGAGCGACCTTTTAAAAATCCATGTTGATGTTCGGAGAAACTTAATTTAAGAGAAGAAGAAAGTTGTACGTGTACGATTTTCTCCATAATTATAGCGAACACGCAGAGTTTGGAGATCGGTCTATAATTTATAACATTGTCCTTAGGTCCTTTTTTATGAATCGGCGTTATATACGCTGACTTCCAGATTGTAGGCACCACTCCCAAGTCAAATGACCGTTTGAATAATATCGTTAATGGGATGGATAGACACCTGGCACATTTGGTTATAAAAATTGGTGAAATATTATCCGGACCAGCGGATTTATTGATATCCACTTGCTTTAGCAAGCGAAATACCTCCTCCTCTCGCACATCAATAGAGCAGATGTCTGATACGAGACCAGTAGACTGATCCACTTTCGCAGAGGCTAAGAATTCATTCGCGTCGCGTCGCTCTTGGAAGTTTGAAAAGAAATAGTCGCCAAACATATTACAGATTTCCTCCCCGTGACCAGACGACACTTCACCAAATTTTAATACTGATGGGTAGCAGTTGGTATGTTGTTTAGATTTAACATATTGCCAAAAAGCCCTGGGATTTTTAGAAATGGCCAATTCAATTTTTGCTATATAGTCGTTAAACATTTCCTTCTCCAGATCTTTAGCCCGTTGGCGTAAGGTAACAAAAGATTGATAGTCCGAGAGATTTGAATAGATTTTAAATTTTGAATGAAATTTTGATTTTTCTTTAATTATTTTAATAAGAGGGCTTTTGTACCAAAAAGCCCTCTTATCTGTCCTCTATCATCATCACTATCACAATCACCATCATCGTAATCACAATAATTATCATCGTAATCACAATCATCATCATCGTTATCACAATCATCACAATAAATCAACAATAACCCTGTATAGAAGTCGAATCCGCCATCTTATTTATATCATCTAAATCTTCTGGATCTCAAAATAAATGCCATATTCGTAATCAGCATCCCTGATAATCTCGGAATTGACACCCATATTGATTTTTAGACATTTCAACCCCATCGCACCCCAACAGGGGATGATGGTATTTCAGTTACACATTAAATCTTAAAATCGTTGTTTTTGTAATACACCCGCCTGACCCGATACACCATACAAACAATAACCATGTTGATTTTCAGACTTTGTCACCCCATTTCTCCCCTTAAGGGGTTGAATTCTGAAAAAACCTGAATTGTCATCGGTCTTTGACGGGTGTGCAAAATTTGAATGAAATCTGGCCGTCTGAAGTGGGTCAAAATCGCGTCCTAAGTGTGCGTCCACACTGCGAGCCTAGCGCGTTAATAATAATGTACTCTGTGCTAGCGCGGTTGCGACGACGGGCGCGAAGTATCAAACATAATGAAACACGCCTTTGCGTCCATATTGTAGTGACTAAGGCGGAAGCCTAGTGCGACGGGACTGAGCGAGACAGCGCGCGTAGTTTTCAAACGCTCCTGTCCGCGCGTCTGGGCCGCACTACGCGCCTAGACAGTGAGCGATCCAATGCGCGGGTGGCGGGGGTAACAAACCAGTTCGGTCTTGTCGCTTGGCGTATACGCGTCTGTATTTGTTTTTAATCTAAGGTTTGTCTATAAAAATATTTTTTTTTGTGATATTTCACTTAGTACCTATGTAGTCAAATGTTGACACGGGCATTCGAGTGTACTCAAAGAATTTTCTAGGGTATAATCTCAATACTTCATATAAGTAAAAAAATTCACCAGTTATTCCTCTGTTTTTATTTATTTCGTGCACACCATCTCTAGTGTTAAACACCTCCCATCTCAGGATCGGACTGTCTAGTAAAAATAGCAAATCCTCGTCCATAGTTTGCAACACCTGATATACGTCGAACAGCACAAGAGCTCGCGCGTCACTGTGGCCACCGCACGCCCCTGCTCGCCGCGCTCGCCTAGGCTCCAGTCACCGCGCATTCAGTGTGGACGCACACTAAGAAGTCGGTTACAAACATACAAACAAACATACAAGTGAAGATAATATAAAGCGTGTGAAAAATATATATAACTTCTCAAAAAACATTGGATGTATTTATTGAAAAGGGATTTAATGACAGTAATATAGATACAAAAGTATTTGATGAATTTCCACTGGGCTGCGTTTAAATCCAGTTTCAAATTTAAACTGACTAAATGTCAAACACCCCGTTCAAGCACACCGCGAGGTGAAAAATTAAACTGACTAAAATTTAATCTGCCCCGTTCACAGTCGTCCGCTGGTATAAGTTTTCGCCTGACTAGGATAAATTTTAGCGACCTTTTTACCTCGCTAAATTTTAGTCTGCTGTCAGATTGACATTGACATTGAGCTGTTTGTTGTTTCATTTGATCGATTCCCGCCTTAGAAAACAAATATTTCTACCGAGTACTTAATTCATCGTCTCCGTGAATTTTATTTGTGGATTATGGACTTTTGAGTTGAATTATAGTTGTTACTTGTTTGACAAGCTGACCTGTCAATTGAATTTGATAGTTAACATTGATTTAAGCCATAGTAGACCTATGACTCCGTTCAGCGAACCCTCGCTAGTTTAATTTTTATCTGGCGAAAATTTCGCCGGCTTACTTAAACTGATCACAAACTACATACTTCGGAAAAGGTAACTGAATGGGACATTATGAACGTTGCAACGGAAAAAAAACGGGCACACGACACTTTCACACCAATAATTTAATCTCAATTAATCTCAAACATAAAACCTTTTGTATCATAATTGAATACATTTATGTCTGCCTGGTACAAATGTACCAGTAGAAAGAGTGTTTTCATGAACGAACAAATTGTGTGACTTCCGAAAAAACCCAGTGTAGTTTGATGTCACTACTTAAACTCGCCAAAATTTTTGGAATGAGAGGTTTTCCTTTTGAGGTTTTAAAAAAAAAACTTAGTTTCCAAGAACTCTATAGATGGCGTTGAACTTACTATGCCAAAGCCAAAACGCTTGAAAAGAAAAACATTGTGTCACGTCACATACTCTTGTTTGAATGATACTTTCATTTGCTTAACCTTCCGAATATAACCAACATTTCTCGCGCTTTGTTAAAATCAGTTTTTTTAGGTTCCGTTCCTTGCATTATCATACTTACTCCTAGCGCCATCTATCCAGCGACTAGGGAAGAGCTAAAAAGAAAATCCCTCATTGGTGAGCATCAAAATTCAGTATTCTTCATGAATCGGCCTGACGAATAAAAAAAAAAAGAAAAGAAAAACCGATGTCCCGTTTTGTTAAAAAAAAATGGTCACGTTAAGTACAGTGCAACACAAAATAGTAGAAATTAAATGAGGGCACTGCGATCGCTCAGGTGGCAACCCAGTTAGTACGACCTAGCTGATCTTGATACTTGAATAGTATTATTGGTCTAATAGCTATAAATAATGAGAAAATAATTATTTTAAATAAGTATGTTTATTAATTCATTGCTTTCAATAAGTTCCTCATAGATAATAAATACGATTTGGTACGTAATAGTAATAAAACTACAAGTTCACTCAAACATATATTATGAGGGGCGACCCTTTCTGTGTATAGCTGGAGTCGAGAATTTCCCGCCGTTTTGCACAATTCTGCGCACTGGCTTACAGAAAAACCTAAAACAAACAAAACATGTTTTGCCGTTAAGGTGGTTTTATTGTGTGTACGATCAGAAGGTGCGGCAAATTAAAAGGCGTGCTCTCGGTTGAAGGTTTACTGAACGACTAACAAAGATTATATACAGTACAGTGGTTGAGGGCTTAAAGTAAACTTACGAGCTACATCATACATGACCTAAGACTAAAGATGTATGAGTAATTTGCCTACGCGCTACAATCCTCCCCCCTTAGATTAAACAATAAAATTTTAATTTGTACAAAACAACCCAGAAGAATACAAAATTATATATGAACTAATTAAAACTACAGACGTTAACAATAAACAAATTGAGTGGCGAACAATGTTTACTTATGCTACAGCGTTCACACTATGCTACTTAGACTAGAGAGTATATTTTTGTCACATGTTTACACTACACTTGAACTTTGAGGTTTGCACTGCACTCGCGATTTGCTTGTAGGTTGAGCGCGCCAATAGCACGTTGTGTGATCGCGCGGTTGATTTTGTCTCGACGGCGGCTTCGATGCGGTGCTTGCAATGACACCACCCCACGTAGAGTACAGATAGGGTTACCGCTGTGCTGGCTAGGCTGGCTTCATCCAGCAGCGAAGCCTTGTTGCGGTGTTCTGCGCCACGATAGTCATCTTGCTAGCTGGCTGGTATGAGTGCGGCGATAGTGAGCGTTTGTTGAACAGTGACGTTTATTCATAGAGCTGATAAAGATGTTGACGGAGGCAGCTCACATGTCGAATCTCACGGTCTTCTTAACGACCCGGCCCGATTTCGTTGTAATCGGCGGTGTCGTAGTACTCGGAGTGATGAATGGAGTCTTTACGTTCGCCGTATGTGGGAGAGTGTCGGGTGGCGTCGTTGTTTGGGTTTCCTGGCGTGGGACCGACACATTATCAAATTCTAATAGGTAAGCTGGTTTTAGACGATCAAGCGATACTGTGACTTGCCTACCGTTACAGTCTAATGTATAAAATTTTGGATGTCGTTTTATTACTTTATAGGGACCTTCGTAAGGTGGTACCAAAGATCGACGTGCTTCGTTTCTAACAAACACATGAGTGTTACTGGCTAAATCTTTACGAACGAATACACTATTGTTGTTGCTATGTAAACTTGAATGTGAGAGATTGGGAACGGATGACAATGACTTGGTTAACAGTTTGATATAGTCGCTGTCGTTAATATTGGTTGTAGATTTTGAATGAAATAGGTCACCTGGCAGTCTGAGACTACTGCCGTATAAAAATTGTGATGGACTGTATCCCAGATCTAATTTAACTGCCGAGCGCAACCCTAGGAGTACTAGAGGTAATTCCCGTAACCATTGTGTGCTATTTGAACATTTTGCCATAATAGCAGCTTTTAAGGTACGGTGAAGTCTTTCGATCATGCCGTTCGCCTTTGGGTTGTATGCAGTTGTGCGAACTCGTTCGATGCCGAGTCTTTTTAATAACTGCCGAAATAAATCTGATTCGAATTGACGACCTTGATCTGAGGTTATACGTATTGGACAACCGAAACGAGCAATCCAATGCTCTACGAACACCTTAGCAACCGTTTCAGCTGTTATATTTTTTACGGGTATAACCTCTGGCCATTTCGTCACCCTGTCGATGATGGTAACGCAATATTTAAAATCCTCTGCCGGTGGCAGTGGTCCTATTATATCGATATGTACATTTTCAAAACGATTTCCTGTGCTGTCAAATTCGCCTATCGGTGTTATTGTGTGGCGTTGAATTTTTGATTTTTGGCAGGGAACACACATTTTAACGAAATTTTGTATGTCGCTATTCATGTTGCTCCAAAAATATCTTGACTTAACTAAGCGTTGAGTAGCTGCGATGCCGGGATGACTCACGTTGTGTAAAGTCTTTGTGGCGAGTTCCCGAAACTGTATAGGTAGATAAGGACGTAAGTGGTTTGTTGATGTCTCGCAGGCTATTTCAATATTTGAATCGGGCATTGTTATTAATTTAAATTGGAGTTTGTCATGTTTGCGTAGATTTTGTAATTCCGGATCGCTTTTTTGTAGTTCAGCTAACTTTTGATAATCTACTAGTGATGGCATGATAATTTCATCGATTCGGGATAATGCGTCGGCGACTGTATTTTTGTCACCTTCTATGTACATAATGTTATCGCAAAATTGGGAAATAAAGTCTAGTTGTCTTAACCGTCTAGGTGAGTCTGAAGGCGATACCTTTTTAGATAGGGCGAAGGTCAATGGTTTGTGGTCTGTTAGTACTGTTAGCTGTCTGCCTTCTACCATATGGCGGAAGTGTTTAATTGCCATGTATATTGCTAGAAGTTCCCTATCGTACGTGCTGTATCTTGTTTGGGTATCGGTGAGTTTCTTTGAATAAAATCCTAGAGGTTCTAATTTATCGCCAACTTTCTGATTCAAAGCGGCGCCTACGCACTACCGGAAGCGTCTGTCATCAACACTAATGGCACGGTTGCGTCGGGATGCGATAACGTGACTGTATTATTTATGGCTTGTTTACATCGACTGAATGCTTCTAATGCACTTTCGGTCCATGTAATTTCTGTTTTGTCGCGTTTTTTTGAATTGTGTAAATACGCGTTTAGTGGTGTTTGAATTTCTGCAGCTTTTGGAATGTTGAGCCTGTAGAAATTCATCATTCCTAGGAAACGTCGAAGTTCCTCTATTGTATTGGGTTGTGGATAATCATTAATAAGTTGCGTTTTGTTTGCGCTCGGTTTTATGTTGAGCTTTATGAGTTGATGTGGTAACCGAGGAAGTTTAACTCGGATTTACCGAATTCGCATTTATCTGTATTGATTGTTAAACCGATATTATTTAATCGTTCTAAAACTATCTCTAAATGTTTTGCATGCATTTCTTTTGAGTCTGAAGCTATAATTACATCATCAAGGTAAGGAAATGCAAAGTCAAGATTTTTTAATGCGTTGTTGACTAGCCTTTGAAAATCTTGCGCTGCGTTACGTAACCCAAAGTTCATTCTAGTAAATTCGAATAAACCGAATGGAGTTATGACTGCAGTTTTTGGAATGTCTTCGGGAGCCATTGGTATATTATGGTAAGCTTTCCGAACGTCAATTTTTGAAAATATAGTTTTCCCTTTGAGTAAATATGTGAAATCAAGTAGTCTTGGTAATGGGTATCGGTCGGGAGTAGTTTGTGCGTTAAGTCTACGGTAGTCTCCGCACGGCCTTATTTCACCATTTTTTTACTAACGCAAACAAGTGGGTTAGCCCAAGGACTGTTCGAAGGTCTACAAATACCTAATTGCATCATTCTTTCGAATTCTGCTTTGGCGACTTTGTATTTCTCCGGATTAAGTGGTCGTACTTTTTCATGGACCGGGGGTCCATTAGTGTAAATGTGGTGTTGAACATCATGTTTAGGATGTGTTTTAAAGTTTTCTAATTTGGTGATTTCGGGAAATTTTTGTAATATGAGATGGTATTCGTCGTTTACATCGATTGATCGAATACTCGATTCAGGGCAATTTGTAATATTTGTGGCGCGCGATATTAAAGTGAGTTTGTTTATTAGTTTTCTACCATGTAAATCTACTATTAGTTTGTTAGCAGCAAGGAAGTCAGCGCCTATTATTGAACGTTGTACATCGGCTAGTATGAACTTCCATTGGAATGGACGACGTAAACCTAAGTTAACTGTGATGGATTTTTCGCCGTATGTTTTGATTTTTGTGCCGTTGGCTGCATATAATATGTAATCTGATGTGCATGCGTTTTGCCTTTTACCGGCTAAAACCGACACATCAGCACCAGTGTCGATAAGAAATCGTGCACCAGTTTTAATATCCGTAACACATAGACGATAGGAATTGTTGACACCGGCGACATTGTGTATTTGACCCGGTGTCATAATTAGTTTTCCGGGTTCCTTTTATTGCAATTTATTGTGTCGCCGCATTTACGCGCATTTGTGCCATAAGTGAAGTGGTAGAAACACTGGTAATTCGCATCACCTGGTTTCTCTTTTTGACTAAGGTAATTCTCCCTATTTTTATACGTGATTTCGCGACTTTTAGAGCGTGTCCGGGAAGTTCCACGGCTATAATGATTATCACTTCGCGACTCGCGATTCTGATGTTTAATAGAATCGTTTAATTTAGTGCGTAATTCCGAAATTTCTAATTTAATTTGTCTTATCTCATTTACAATGGTTTCGGGAAGTGTTGGGTCTGCACTCGGAGTTATTTTAGAAACCTGGGCTATTTCACATGGTCTGGTATTTTCTAGAATTTTATCGGCTATTTTAGCCAAACCATCGAGTTTTACCTCGTCATTGTCGCATGCGGTTATGACGGCCCTAATTGAATGTGGAAGACGACCTGTCCACAATAACTTAAGAGTGTCGTCTGGGATTTTATTTTTCCCTAAGTCTCGCATTCGCCGTAATAATTGTGAAGGCTTTTGGTCTCCGAGTTCGATTTCATTTAAGAGCTGGTTCATTTGTTTTGTTTCAGACTCTTCGTAAACCGAAATTAACTTATTTTTTAAAGTTTCAAATTTTTTATTCTCAGGCATGTTTTCTAGAATGTCACTAATATCGGGTAATTCGTCAGGTTTCAGCCTAGCTATTAGAAGTTGACTTTTGTGCAGGTCACTTGCCTTTAGGGGATCCACGATGGCGTTGAATTGGTGAAACCACAGTCTTGGTTGATCTTGCCAGAAGTCCGGTATCCTCGGTGTCATGGAAACTGCCGTCATCTGTTGCGGCTCTGGCTGGTCCTGGGTCGTCATGGCTGCAGGTTGTTGGAGAGCTGCGGCCTGGTAGAGTGAGTCGTTCGTTTTTACGCGCGCGCGATGAATGATGTCTTTGTTAAAAACTTGGAACTCGATACGCGCGCGGACACGTCGGGTGTCACCACTTTGCCGTTAAGGTGGTTTTATTGTGTGTGTACGATCAGAAGGTGCGGCAAATTAAAAGGCGTGTTCTCGGTTGAAGGTTTACTGAACGACTAACAAAGATTATATACAGTACAGTGGTTGAGGGCTTAAAGTAAACTTACGAGCTACGTCATACATGACCTAAGACTAAAGATGTATGAGTAATTTGCCTACGCGCTACAATGTTATTAACATAAGCTTATAGATACAACTTTAAATTAGTGCTCTATCTTCTTTGATAGTATAACTGCTGTCAGTCCGACGAAACTAGTCACGCGCAAATATGATCATACCGTGAAAATATTTTAAAATTGTTTCGTTCCATTAGTCGGTTGCTTCAACAAATATGGTATAGCAAAAAACGTATTTGGTAATACGCAATTAATTACATTAAAAATGTTGTTGCCTTACTATCAATGTTGTTAAGTCGCGCTATAACTACAAGGGTATTTGTTTATCTTAGCATAACCTCAAAAATAGTAGACAACTAATTTGTAAATACTATTTAGATCGAAAATTTTGCTCCCTGAATGTAATAATCGTTTGTAATTAATGTTTACTGCAACTTTCAATAGTTACTTACCAGTAAAATCTGCTGTACGAAGGCAAACATCTTCGAAGTAGGATAGCAGCTTCCCAGCTTGTAATTCGGTCAAACACCGCATGAAAACTTAAACTTTATTTCACGGGCACCTCCACGAATTACCTTATTCATGATATGTCGCTGTTTTCCTGTCCACACTCTAAAATAACACACAAAAACCAAAATTCTAATGAAAAACGAAACCGATCGAGAAGAATTGCCAGCTCAAGTACTAATTTTAGATGTTGCCAGAAAATGAAAAATTTTAGTTCCTAAATATTTAATTTCTACTCTTTTATGTTGCACTATATATACGTGGTAGGTATAGCACGAGATAATCTCCAAAACGGCTATAACAATGAGGACGGGACTTTTAATAGCAGATAGCTGATGTAAGGAATAACTTAGGCTTTTATTTTAGAAAAAGGATCAGGTTTCTGTGAAAAAAAATAAAAGCCTTGTTAATAAAATCGATTCAAAAAGTAAAGAGATAAGTAAATTTTCATAATAATTTCACGCGGACGAAGATCGCGGGCAACAGCTAGCAGTTTGGTATGGATTTTCACAGGTGACAGCTCATTGGGTGACAGAAGAACCAAACGTAAGCGAAGTCGACCAAGTGACTTAGCAGCAGGTAGCAGACGCAAAAAATTATAGGAACGCCATAAACCGTCCGTTACTCGTAACTCAAAAACGAATGGTACCTTTTGAACAATAACGAACCGTTATACAGGAACCAGGCATTAAAAAGGCACTTTTTCACCCCATTATTTCATTTCAGTTTCAACTCCTAATCAATTTATCAATGATATTCTATTAAACAGATATGTTGTGAGCGTGCAATCGTGAAGACTCGAAAACGGGCCAATTGGCTTGTTTGGCTTTATTCTGCGTCACTGCGTGTATATGAGCTGGCGCTGCGCTGCCCCGCGGCACACTTTTTTCGGTGGTTTTGTAGGTGTATAACATATCTGTTTATTAGAATTTAATTGTTCGTAATGTACCTGCAGAACATTTCAAGAACACTGCCGAGCTTTTAGAAACAATAGCGTCATCGAACTTACATCTTCTGGGCATAGACATTATGAATGCTGATAAATAGACAATGCTAAAATATGGAACCGGGAACGCTACCATTGCGTAGTTTGATTGTGTTGTGGACTCACGATATCGCGTTGTAAACATTTTTATTATTTTTTCACTTTTTATTTAACCAATAGATAAATTAACCGGGAAAGATGAGCACCTAATCATGGGTTTATCTTAGATATATTTATGTTCGTATCTTACCTTAAAGCCTAATCGGACGATACCATCAAAATGTGGCAATGTGGAAAAGTGTTTTTAGTGTTAGTTTGTTTTCTGCAATATGCTGCAGCTGGATATAGTCAGTTATGTGGGAATAAATCATTGGAGCTTAGCTGCACTACAGAGGTATGTAGTCAATTTAATCATAAGTGCACATATCCGCATCTGCAACAATCAGTATTGATTTTTGCAATGAAAGAGCAAGACTGGTTGCAGTATTTGACATTCGCGTCCTTCACCATTCTGACCCATCATTTTCCTTAGTTCGCTAATAATATTCAAATAAACACGTTTACTTATCCTCTGTATTCAAGCTAAAGAAGTTTCCTCAATGATGGACCTGCATGAAAATTAAGTCATCAAAACTATATTATCTATAGGTAGAACTGAGAACTGAAACACAATATTAGAAATCGTATTTTTCAAGTGTTTCAACATAATTAATTATCCCAAGTTTTTCAACATAGTTTAAAACTCAAGGCTAGACCTAAAGTAAAATGTGTATTTAGAAGCAACCAACCATGGTAGAATGTTGTTCATAAGATTGTACAATAATATTTGATTTATTAAATATCATCAAACCATATAAAATAAATGATTAAATTACTTGGTTCCAATAATTATAGTAATCTTGTCAATAAGAAATAGGGTCAGTGGGTCGTCCTAGGGGCACTATGAGAAAAAGACTTTAGAAATTTTTGCGACCAATATTTCAAGATAGCGCTCACCGGCCACTGCCGCTTACAATTTTCTACGAAAGTTCAAACGTCCGTGACTATCTATGTCAACGTATTTGACGCCTCTATCTGCTTTAGCCATTGCTACGGGCTCCGCGCAATCGGGAGCCCCACGTATTCAAATCGCCCACCGCCGTTAAGGGTTAAAACCCCTCCGAAATCGGACAACTATAGAGAAACCAACCTATCCCAGGTGAAATACTACAATTTTCGAGCTCGCTTCGAGCGCTATATATCCTATACTTAGGTACTCAATGATGGGTTCGGTTACATGGGGCCCCGCGCTAACGGGAGCTTCCGTTTGCGCAGGGCCCTCGCGTATACAAACCTGTCTACCGCTATTGGGGGCTCAAACCCCCCGAAATCTCGGACAGCTATAGAGAAACGAACCTATCCTAGGCGAAATATTACAATTTTGGAGCTCGCTTCGCTCTTTATTACCTTCTATACTTAGATACTCAATTTAATCTAAATTGACAGATATACTCCAATACTCATTCCTAAATAAGTGAGCAAAAAAAACTTAAAGTATCTGCATAACTCCTATTTCAGTATGAATGATTAGAAGAAAAAATAATCTACCCAGGTGGAACAATTTCGTACGTTCTTTGATTTCACGATATTTTCGTTTTTTTAATTTGCAAAATTCGTTATATTTTTTTATTAACAGATAAAAGAAAACTCATCAAATTCGAGGTGAATGCTAAAACTTTCGAGCTCGCTTCGCTCGCTCTTCAAAACCTTTTCTAACTTTTTTTTCTATAGTCGTAATATATTTTTTAAAATAAAAATACAGGTAGGTAAACTCCCATCCCAAATGTGCCACTCTAACATTGTTCTTCTTCATAAGAAAGGTGATAAGTGCAATATTAACAACTACAGGCCCATTAGTTTAGTCTCTCATATTTACAAGGCGTTTATCAAGGTCATCCACAATCGCATAGATGCCAAATTAAACTTGCACCAACCACCGGAACAGGCCGGGTTCCGTCAAAGTTTTTCTACTACAGACCACCTTCACACTTTAAATCAGTTATTAGAAAAATATTCAGAATTTCATAAACCTCTATACCTGGCTTTCGTAGACTACACAAAGGCTTTTGATAGTATAAAACATAGCGCCATATTCTCGGCTCTACGAAGCCAAGTTATAGAGGAAACTTATCTAAATATATAAAAGAAGAAACTGGCTGACTGACTCATCTATCAACGCACAGCCCAAACCGCTGGGTGTACAGATACCAAATTTGGCAAGTAGGTTTCTTATGTGGTCTAGGGGTGCACTAAGAAAGGATTTTTCAAAATTCACCCCCTAAGGGGGTTAAAAGGGGCTCCAAAGTTTTTATGGGGAAACAAGATTAGTTAGACTATTTAATTCGAAACTTCACAGAAGTGCTCCTATTGATGAATGAGTAGAAACGGGTTTCAGGATTTTTCAGAATTCAACCCCTAAGAGGGTAAAATGGGGTGACAAAGTCTAAAAATCAATGCACAGCCCAAACCATTGAGTCTAGAGATTCGAAATTTGGCACATTGGTTCCTTATGTAGTCTAGGGGTGCACTAAGAAAGAATTTTTCATAATTCACCCCCTAAGGGGGTTAAACGGGGCTTCAAAGTTTGTATGGGGAAATAAGATTAGTTAGACTATTTTATTCGAAACTTCACAAGAGTGCTCCTATTGATAAATGAGTAGAAACGGGTTTCAGGTTTTTTCAGAATTCAACCCCTAAGATGCCGAAATGGGGTGGCAAAGTATAAAAATCAATGCACAGCCCAAACCGCTGAGCCTAGAGATTCCAAATTTGGCACATAGCTTCTTTATGGGGTTTAGGGGTGCATTAAGAAACGATTTTTCAAAATTCACCCCCTAAGGGGTAGAAACGGGGATCCAAAGATAAATAAAATTAGTTAGACTACTTTATTCGAAACTTACCAGGAGTATCGTATCGTATCGTATAAATGAGGTAACATTTGTGTTTCAGGTTTTTTCAGAATTCAACCCCTAAAAGGGAAAATGGGGTAACAAAGCCTGAAATTCAACATAGGTATTGTTTGTATGGAGAATTGGGTTGAGTGTATTACAAAAACAACGATTTTAAGATTTAATGTGGCGGACCTGAAATACCATCATTCCCTGTTGGGGTGCGATGGGGTTGAAATGTCTAAAAATCAATATGGGTGTCGATATCGAGATTATCGGGGGTGCTGATTACGAAAATTGCATTTATTTTGAGATCCAGAAGATGGCGGATTCGACTTCTATACAGGGTTATTGTCGATTTATTGTGATGATTGTGATAACGATTATGATGATTGTGATAATGATGATGATGATTGCGATGGTGATTTTGATTACGATGATAATGATTGTAATTACGATGATAAAGATTGTGATTACTATGATAATAACTTTGATAACGATGATGGCGATTATGATAGTGATTGTGACAGTGATGGTGATTGTGATAGTGACGGTGATTGTGATGGTGATAGCGATGGTTGTGATAACAGGGATGGAGATTGTGATGATGATGATTATGATTCAGATGATAATGATTGTTATCACGATGATAATGATTGTGAATGTGATAATGATGATGGTGATTGTGATGGTGATTGTGATGGTGATTGTGATGGTGATTGTGATGGTGATCGTGATTGTGATGGTGATTGTGATGGTGATTGTGATGTTGATTGTGATGGTGATTGTGATGGTGATTGTGATTGTGATGGTGATTGTGATGGTGATTGTGATGGTGATGGTGATTGTGATGGTGATTGTGATGGTGATTGTGATGGTGATTGTGATTACGATGATAATGGTTGTGATAACGATGATTTTGATTGTGACAGTGATTTTGATGGTAATTGTGATGATGATGGTGATTGTGATAGTGACGGTGATTGTGATGGTGATAGCGATGGTGATGGGGATTGTGATGATGATTGTGATTGTGATGGTGTTTGTGATAATGATTGTGATAATGATGGTGGTTGTGATAGTGATGGTGATTGTGATAGTGATTTTGATGGTGATTGTGATGGTGATGGTGATGGTGATTGTGATAGTGATTGTGATAGTGACGGTGATTGTGATGGTGATAGTGATGGTGATTGTGATGGTGACTGTGATGGTGATGATGATTGTGATGGTGATTGTGATGGTGATTGTGTTGGTGATTGTGATGGTGATTGTGATGGTGATTGTGATGGTGATTGTGATGGTGATTGTGATGGTGATTGTGATGGTGATTGTGATGGTGATGGTGATTGTGATGGTGATTGTGATGGTGATTGTGATGGTGATTGTGATGGTGATTGTGATGGTGATTGTGATGGTGATTGTGATGTTGATTTTGATGGTAATTGTGATGATGATGGTGATGGTGATTGTGATAGTGATTGTGATAGTGACGGTGATTGTGATGGTGATAGTGATTGTGATTGTGATTGTGATGGTGATGGTGATGGTGATGGTGATGGTGATTGTGATTGTGATAGTGATTGTGATAGTGACGGTGATTGTGATGGTGATAGCGATGGTAAAGGTGATTGTGATTTTGACAGTGATGGTGATTGTGATAATGATGAAGATGATTGTGATTACGATAACAATGATTGTGGTAACGAGGTAAGTGATTGCGATGGTGATTGTGATGGTGATGGTGATTGGGATTGTGATTGTAATTGTGATTGTAATGGTGATTGTGATAATTATTGTGATAATGATGGTGGTTGTGATAGTGATGGTGATTGTGATAGTGATTTTTATGGTGATTGTGATGGTGATGGTGATTGTAATAGTGATTGTGATAGTGACGGTGATTGTGATGGTGATAGCGATGGTAAAGGTGATTGTGATTGTGACAGTGATGGTGATTGTGATAATGATGAAGATGATTGTGATTACGATAACAATGACTGTGATAACGAGGTAAGTGATTGTGATAGTGATTGCGATGGTGATTGTGATGGTGATGGTGATTGGGATTGCGATTGTAATGGTGATTGTGATTCTGATTGTGATAGCGATGGTGATTGTGATTGTGATAGTGATGGTGATTGTGATGGTGATTAAATGGTGATTGTGGTGGTGATTGTGATAATGATGGTGATTACGATGATAATGGTTGTGATAACGATGATGATGAAAAATCACTATCACAATAGTGATTTTGATGGTAATTGTGATGGTGATGGTGTTTGTGATAGTGACGGTGATTGTGATGGTGATTGAGATGGTGATTGTGATAATGATTGTGATAATGATGGTGGTTGTAATAGTGATGGTGATTGAGATAATGATGATGACTGTGATAGTGATGGTGATTGTGATAATGGTGGTGGTTGTGATAGTGATGGTGATTGTGATGATAATAATAAATTGTGATGATTATAAAATTTGGCAGATAGATAGTTTATAACTTGGATTAACATGTAGGACACTATTTATCCCTTTAGTATGAATTAGTGGGACAGTTACCAAAATGCACGCGGGCGAAGCCGCGGGCAACAGCTAACTGTATATTATATTATAGAACTATTAATTTTTTTTTTACAACAATAGCACGGCTAACGTTAAATTAGATTCTGTAGGCCCAACATTTAAAATTGCCAAAGGAGTAAAACAGGGTGACCCGCTCTCTCCTAAACTATTCACCAGCACCCTTTTTTTTTTTTTTTTTTCGGATGGGAAATCATCAAATAACCCCTCCCGCTCTGGGCGGAGCAGGAGGGAGTGTCAGACTTTTACTGACTAAAACCCATCCATGTTCCTTCATCGCCCTTTGTGTTCCGGGGCCACGGTATCTCTTTCGAATAGTCCCGCAACCCCGGCAGGCATCGGTCCTTACGGACCCCTTCCTTTTTGCTGACTCTCTTTGAGGCGCGCGTGGAACACGAACGCGCCGTCGACACGGCCTGTCGTCATGAGACGGACGGACGGCGAGCTAGCCCATAGCTCACCGTCCACAGGCCCGCGCCTACGCCCCTACGGTGGCTGGGGGCCACGTGGTGGTGGCCCCCGACGCCCGGGGCGTCTCCCGCGGCGGCCGGGACGTTGAGAGGTTCTCTCCCCCTCACGTTCCGCCACCTCCTTCTCTAGCATTACTGCTTCGCAGAAGAAGGTGACGGCGTCCCATTCCGTCTCGCTCCGGACCATGGCTTGCACCAGGGCCGGACGCGAGAGGTCGCCGCCGCCGATCGCCGCTTCGAGGACACGGCGGTGCTCCGCCCACGCGGGGCACACCTCCACCGTGTGTTCCACCGTGTCCTCCGGTCGATCCTCACAATGGAAGCACCCGGGCGTTTCCTCCCGCCCGATTCGGTGCAGGAACCTCCCGAACACTCCGTGTCCGGTGAGGACCTGCGTCAGGCGGAAGGTGAGGACGCCGTGGCGTCTCTCAAGCCACTCCTCAAAGAGGGGACTTATCGCCACTATTGTGGCGTGCCCTGCACGGGGTTGCGACAGTCGCTCTCTCCATGTCGCCATGAGATCCCGTTCACCAGCACCCTCGAAGAGATATTCAAAAACCTTGCTGACACATGGACAA
The DNA here is from genome assembly GCA_905147715.2 of Xestia xanthographa. Lineage (NCBI taxonomy): Eukaryota > Metazoa > Arthropoda > Insecta > Lepidoptera > Noctuidae > Xestia > Xestia xanthographa. The sequence continues at coordinate 26,571,379 of LR990649.1, forward strand.
CGCAAGGCATTCCGATCGGTGATAAAATGCTGTCAAACCTTCGCTTTGCAGACGATATTGTGCTTTTTGCGTCTGAAGCAGCTCAACTGCAACAAATGCTCCAATACCTCAGCACTGCAAGCCTTGAGGTTGGACTGACGATGAATCAGTCAAAGACTAAAGTCATGACCAATGCCGTTAAATATAGGGTCGAGGTCTATGGGCAGAAAATACACTATGTCGACGAATACATCTACCTGGGCCAGCTGGCCCTGGCTGGTAAGAAAACTAGCTAGTTTCCTTCAGCAACAGACAAGACAAGGAGATCGACCGTCGCGTCGAAAATGCCTGGAGAAGCTACTGGTCTATGAAGGCGCTTATGAAGGGCGACCTTCCTATCTCACTCAAGCGTAAGCTCGTCGACATGTGTATCCTGCCTATCCTTACCTATGGCGCCCAGACTTGGTCTTTGACGGAGGCTCAGAAGTCCAAACTCAAGGTTTGCCAAAGAGCGATGGAGCGTAGCATTTTAAATATCAAAATCACCGATCGAATACGCAACACCATAATACGCTCCAAGACAGGCATCACCGATGTTGGCGATAAGTCTGCGAGGTTAAAATGGGACTGGGCGGGTCACATTACCAGAATGGGTCAGGACAGATGGGCCAGAATCGTCACACAGTGGGTGCCTAAAGACGGTCGTCGTCTCCGAGGCTGGCCCAAGAAACGCTGGCGTGACGATTTGGACTCGTTCCTGACTGATTGGCCGGAGGAGGCAAAACACCGGGAGAGTTGGAAAGAAATGGGGGAGGCCTTTGCCCAGCAGTGGGACAGAATAGGCTAATTAAAAAAAAAAATAGCATAAGTGGTCAAACGAGAGTTTTCTCTAAGTAATTTTTTTGTGACAATTCATACTGAAGCATGGTCAGAAGAAAATATAACCTACCCCAGGTGGAGTGTAAAAAATTCGGTACATTCTTTGCATTCACGAGACTATTTTTTATAAATTGGCAGAATTCGTTATATTTTTGTAGTAATAGATAAAAGAAAACATCAAATTCGAGGTGAATGCAAAAATTTTCGAGCTCGCTGCGCTCGCTCTTCAATCGTACGTTTTTCTGACAGTAAGCTTTTCGGTATAAGTCGACAAATTTAGTCCCTGCGTAAATGGTCAAACGACAGTTTTCTTTTTAAGTTATTCCCTTTTTTTTCGTGTTTTAGTCATTGGTTCTTCTTCCTGCCCTTATTCCATGTTACTTGGGGTCGGCGCAACACGTTTTTTAGGGTTCCGTAGTCAACTAGGAACCCTTATAGTTTCGCCATGTCTGTCCGTCCGTCCGTCCTCGCTTAATCTCTGTGACCGTTAGCACTAGAAAGCTGAAATTTTGTACCAATATGTAATATCAATCACGCCGACAAAGTGGTAAAATAAAAATTGGAAAAAAATGCTTTATTAGGGTAGCCCCCCTATATGTAAAGTGGGAAGTGATTTTTTTTTTTAATTTCAACCCTAACGTGTGATATATTGTTGAAAAGGTATTTTAAAATGAATAGGGGTTTCCTAAAATCATTTTTTGATAATGTCAATAATTTCTGAAATAATCGCTCCAAAAGTAAAAAACAATGTGGGTGTGTCTCTAACTTTTGAACCATAAGTTTAGAAAATATGAAAAAAATCTGAAAAGTAGAACTTTATAAGGACTTTCTAGGAAAATCATTTTGAACTTGATGGAAACAACAGTTTTTGTACAAAAAAGACAAAAAGTTGTACAAAATAATTTCTGGACTAAGTTTGTAGTATATTCGTATATATGCAAGCATTTTTATGATACCCACCTTTAAACTCATAAGTGGGAACACTTATTGTTACGGACGGGAAACTACGGAACCCTACACTGAGCGTGGCCCGACACGCTCTTGGCCGGTTTTTTATTTTTTCTTCTATTCTCCCATGTCAATTGACAATTTACACCTAGTTTTAGTCATTGGTTAACCCCTGTTTGCTTTTCTCCATTATGGGTAAGCCCCCCCAAATCAAATTTGTGGCTACTGCCCTACCCCACCCTACAATGGACAAATGGCCAATGGATAGTTTGTGGTATCAAATCTGGCAGATCAAGGGCCCCTCCATAAAATTTCCGGCTTTATGCGTTTTGAGTTTGCGTTCTGTTTCACCAAAAACACGAATATTAAATCTATACTATACTATAATATTATAAAGCTGAAGAGTTTGTTTGTTTGTTTGTTTGTTTGAACGCGCTAATCTCAGGAACTACTGGTTGGAATTGAAAAAGTATTTTTGTGTTGGATAGCCCACTTATTGAGGAAGGTTATAGGCTATATAACATCACGCTACGACCAAAAGGAGCGGAGCATAAATGAAAGATGTTGCAAAAACGGGGAAAATGTATTCCTTTTGTTAGCTTTTTCTCTCTTATGTGACGCAGACGAAGTTGCGTGGGTCAGCTAGTTGTAAAATAAGTGTTGTATTACAAAATTAAACAAGTGTACTTACCACAATGTTATTATGGGTCAATACAAGACATTATTAAGGAATAAAAAAGTTTCGTATTTCTTGAATCTATACTAATATTATAAAGAGGAAAACTTTGTTTGTTTGTTTGTTTGTAATGAATAGGCTCAAAAACTACTGGACCGATTTAAAAAATTCTTTCACCATTCGAAAGCTACATTATCCACGAGTAACATAGGCTATATTTTATTCCCGTACTCCTACGGGAACGGGAACTACGCGGGTGAAACCGCGGGAAGTCCGCTAGTATTTCATAAATTACTTATATTATTCATAGAATACTGTATTTTCTGTTTGGCTATAAATCCGATAGCAAAAAATGTTAATGTATATTTTGAACTTTGATACAAATCAAGGAGATAAACATATTTTTCTTTATATTTATGATAAAAGATAAATATCTAAGTAGGTACCTAATCTTTGCAGATTGTATTGTGTTTATTTTATTTTAAAGATTAAATGATAGAACTCTATTACTAAGCCTAAGGTTAATTGCGATTGGTAGCCAGAAGATTTCTCAGAATATGTGAAACTTCCATAATCTATCTATCTAACTTTTTGACGACCTGATTGGCGCAGCGGTAGTAAGGCTGCCTTACGTTCTTAGAGTCTCGGGTTCGAATCCCTGTCGGAGCAAATGTTTGTGTGATGAGCATGGATATTTGTTTCCGAGTCATGAATGTTTATATGTATGATAAGTATGTATTTACAAACAAAAAGTAAGTATCTATGTAGTATATCAACTATCTAGTGTCCACGACACAAGCCTCGTTGCTTAGTGTGGCACTAGATGGCGCTGTGTGTAATGTCCAGCAATATTTATATATTTATAATATGGCAAAGAAGAAAACAAAGCAAATGGCAAGAGAACAAAGGTTACCGACGTAGCCCGAAGAATTGCTAAACTTAAGTGGCAGTGGGCAGGGCACATTGCTCGCAGAACGGATGGCCGATGGGGCTGAAAAGTTCTGGAGTGGCGACCGCGAACCGGAAGACGTTGCGTTGGAAGGCCTCCCACTAGGTGGACCGATGACCTGGTGAAGGTTGCAGGAATCCGCTGGATGCGAGTCGCACGGGACCGGTCAATGTGGCGACACTTGGGGGAGGCCTATGTCCAGCAGTGGACGTCTTTCGGCTGAAATGATGATGATGATGAATATGGCAAATAATAAAAAGAAAGTACACGTTGGTGGTACAGTACACTAAGTGCTTGTGTCCGACTCGCACTTGTCCAGTTTCAAGGTGCTCAAACCACAATTTATAATTGTTAAATTTCCCGTACTCATTTGGCGTTATTGCCTACCTTTGTTTTATTTTATTACACATTAGTATGCCATTTATCCGTTTTATGTGTCACCTTGACGAAAAAGAAATATCGGAGGATGAAATCATTGCCTGCGTTGTAATCATAATAATATGATAAGAATTTATTATTGACGCCTTAATTGACGCTGTTTGTTGTCAAGAAATTCTGTATTGATGACGCCTGGTGTCCATAGGTGCGTTCATACCGCGAGCATTCGAAAGCGATTTACCGTAACTGTGTAAAAAACAAATTAAAAAACCGGCCAAGAGCGAGGTGGACTCGCGCACCGAGGGTTCCGTACAAACTTTTTAAAGAACAAACCTAATTTGCTGTTCGATCCCTAGAAACGGCTATTGCACCAACCGCAAATAATAAGTTTCTACATATTTACGGTTTTCAGATTTTTCCCTTTATATGTGCTGTAAGACCTTGCTTTTTGCCAAATTTCGTGATTCTAGGTCCTTAAAACCTATAGTGTACTTCCGGTTGACTTAGGATTGTCAATTTTGGTTAAAAGCAAGGTCAAGGTTATTTATTTTAAGTAAAGGGAAAAGTCCGAAAAATAAAAAAAGATGAAAATTAAGGTAAATTTTGGTACTTACAAGTTTTCGCGAAATCTAAATTTGCCCATATCTTTTTATGATGTTGACTCAGGACCTTGATTTGTATACACCTAATAGGGACTATAGACCTCAGTATCTGGTATAAATTTCAACTTGCTAGGTCTACCCGTTCCTGAGAAAATAGGTGGTGACAGATGGACAGACAGACTGATAAGACAGTGATTTTTAGTGTTCCGTACCTCAAAAGGATAAACCCTTGTAAGAACAAGGGTTTATCCTTTTGAGGTACGGAACCCTAAAAATCAACGCAATCTGGAAGTAAGAGTAATTTGCACACCTGGAATGGACTTTATTTACCTTAATCTAAACTACCTATATTTAAATTATTATAGACCGACTAGTTTGCAAACGAATTAATTCTAGTGATTAGAAAATGACGGTGCTTATTGGCAGGTAGAATAGGTATGGTAGGTGGTATTGTTCGCCAAAATAGTGAAACAGCTTTAACAAAAGTAAAGGTGAGCGTGCCGTTTTTAGACAGTGCCCGATTTTAAAAAGTTACAAAAAGATTAAATTTATAAAAGTTTTTTAAAGTTAGAAGGTCGTGGCGAAATAATAACAGCCGCTCGGATCGATCTTTAGGTTAAGCCGTGCTTGCCTAGGTTGGTCTGTGGACGGGTGACCACCCTTACATATAGAGTTTCCCCCATGCCTCGGAAAGCACGTTAAGCTCTTGGTACCGGCTGTCTTGTAGATCTTTGACAGTCGTTACAGGTAGTCAGTGGCCCAAAAAGTCTGACAACCAGTCTTACCAAGGGGTATCGTATTACCCAGTACTAACTGGGTTGTGGAGGTCAGATAGGCAGTCGCTCCATGTAAAATACTGGTATTTCAGCTGCATCCGGTTAGATTGGAAGCCGACCCCAACATACCTAGTTGGGAAAAGGCTAGGCAGATGATGATACCCAATTTTAAAAAGTTCTTGATGTTGTATTACCTACTATATACTCCATTTAATTTCAGATCCGCGGCCAAACCAACGCGGACTATGATTCCTGCAGTATGACAGTCTACCCTTCGGACAGCCAGGAATGTGGGGCCATGACATTTGGACCTCTATCCGAGAACACCCACATCGGGGGCGTCACCTTGAAGCCGTACATCATGCCAGTGCGCCATTACGACTCCTTCGATTTGAACCACACGGTCCTGAATATTATGTTCAGTAATATTAAGTGGAAAAGTAAGTTTTATGTGGATATACTTACGAATACGTAACTCGAGTACGAAACTACTACTACGTACTTATAAGTGTGCAAGCAGTATGGAGTTTCATAGAAAGAATCCCGAGGGTTCGAGTTGTTCCGACTTCGACTGCTACCAAATATCGTTGATCCACGAAGATTTATATGACCCAAAAGTGATAGATGTGCTAATTCTATTGCAAGAGGTTAGAGGTGAACCAGTGATTTCAGCTACGACTCATACGACACTGTAGCTTTTGGCTCCGAATCGAAACCTGCGCCATTACACTCACGGGTGTCGTATAAGGCGACTAGTGTCTGAGGCAGAACACCTTGCGTCTCCGTAGACCAGATAATGGGCAGCAGCGTTTTCTGTTAGTCTTTCATCACTGCGATCTCCAATCCGCCTGCCAAGCGTGGAGATTACGGCAAATTCCTCCCATCATGGGAGAGGCTTATATCCAGCAGTGGACGTTATGGGCTGTTGTTGTTGAACGCCATGTCAGGAACAAAAATCTAAAACGTGACGTCCACTAATTCTCGGGGCGTACCCAATGCGAAAAGGCAACAGCATAAATTATGGATAATTTGCATCAAAGTATATTAGTGGACCGATAATGATGTGTGTCATCGATGTAGCTTCCGTTGCTAGGAATTTTATCCAGCAGACGACGATAATTCGTTAGCGATAATCATTGGGCAATAAAGTGACGCAAATGAACTCTTTGTGGGCTAAGGACTTGTTCAACACACAAAAGCATGAAAATACCACCAGTGACGTAAACGGTCACGTGGGGTGTGTGACACCCCGTTCAGTTTTTAATACTACTAGAAAATAGTCATTCCATCATTCCATGGGATTAAATGAACTTAGAGGGTTGTATTGTTGACTTGAATGATTATAATTCAGGAAAGCTTTATTTTTTGCGGTCGCGAATAAAATTTTTATTTCGCGGGCTACCCTGACACTTCCATCTTAAGTCACTAGTAGTAGGTTTGTCTACCCGACTGTATACCAGTTAAATCGTGCGCCACAATTTGCAAAAACAAAATGTCGATGGGGTGATTATGACAAATACAGTTCAAATCCCATCATGTCTTTGTTATTACTTATTATGTGCGAGCTTAATATAAAACAATAATAAATCGTCTAGAATAACAGTATATTCAATAACGTTATCTTTAGGGATGACATCATTAAACACGTGCCCTATGTAGGTAATGTTTATTTCTGTGCCTGCATCTATTTTTCTAAAGTGTTTTATATTGATTGAGTTTTCCTGTCAAGAAATATTACTATGCTCAGTTACTAAACTTACAACTGGCATAAATGTACAGGTGCCAAGCACATCAAGCTGTGGGCAAGTGTTTGAATTTTTTGGCCGGCTTAACTTCCGCCATTTTGTTTTTTTTTTCAAAGTAGCGTGCACTCATAAGACCTATATTAATCGATAGCTGGTATCAATACAAACTAGTTTTGTAAGAGGCAAAATGTTCTAAAGTGTCACTTTTCCGAGATATGAGCTATCAAAGTTAAAGTCCATTCACTGATGGCATCTTCAGCACAACTTTGATTTGATCAGACACGCATAAAATGTGTATCAATCAAGAGCTGCCATGATGATAGCTCATATCTCGGAAACGTAACAGAATTATATTCATCAAAATCATCAATATGGGTTATATTGATGATTGATGATCAAACTTCATAAAGGTGGAAAAATTACTTTTCCAAGGTCAAAATCATTCTTGAACCTTTAAGAACTTGGTAGGTTGTATTAATGATTTTGATGATTATAATTCTGTAACTACATACATCTTACAGTCGCGAACAATATTTTAATCAACATACAACCTAGCACGGGCCTGCAAATTGCAAAAAACTTAAGAAAATTTGAATTTCGCGGGCTACCCTGGAGCATCAGCCTTAAGCGTGGCCGCTACTTCGAAAAAAAAGAAAACAAAATGGCGGAAGTTAATCCGGCCCCGCTTCATACAAAAATCTTCCAAGCCCTTTTCCAAATCAACCTTGAACCTAATGCTTTAGCGATAAAGTTGAAAATCTATTAAAGAAATTTGTCAGATTGTAGTAGGTTGATGTGCAGGCGCCTAGCGTGTGTACACGGCAACATGTTTTTATGTTGCGAGAAACATGTTGCTGGCAACAATTTGAGGTGTTGCTAGCAACATTAACACAAAGGTTTCTGCTCTTGGCACATTTCTGTTTCGTTGACAGTGACATTTGTATAGCAGTATTGTCTCGCTCACTCATACTGTACTTAGCATGACAAACGTAGAAACGAAAGAGAATCGACAAATCTTTTGTTCATCTGTCATTGAATTTTACTCTTCTGAAAACAGGAATACAGACATAAAATACAGTCACTTAAAGTTGATTTTCTTTTACAGCCATGAGGTTCCGTTTCCAAGACAAGTACAGAGACGTAAAGAACCACTGCAGGGACATAAAATTGTCGAACCAGGTGACTATCAACGAAGACTCGGTTCTCTACTACGACTGCTACTGGCCGAAGACTGACGACCGAGATGGACAGAGTCATATTCTCGACTTCGAAGCTACTGCTGAGGACAAAACTGTCAATAGGGGACAGTATTACTTTAATATACCCACTGCTGAGATGCTGAGTAAGTGAACTGTGTTTTATATTTGTCTTAAGTCTATTCAAATTCTTGTTTCCATTTGATTTTGTTTCCACATAAACAAATATCAATTTTGTGCTGGAGAAAATTAAGTTGATTTCAGAGCGACTCATCATCATCAGCCTATTAATGTTCCCACTGCTGGGACACAGGCCTTCTCTCTGTGAGAGGGAATGGGCTATAATCATGCCGGTTTCCCCACGATGTTTTCCTTCACCGTTTTGAGAGCAGTGGTGATGAAATAAATTACACAAAGTATTGCGCCTGTCTGGGTTCGAAACTTCGAACCCACGACTTAATGTTCGTAAGTCGGGACCACTGGTCCACCGCTGCTCTAACTAAACAATTAAACAATCAATAGTTCTAGTCAGTTTTAGCCGAAACTGAACTTTGAGTGGCAATTTCCATAAACACATATTCAAATTTCATACAAGGTCAAATTTTTTTGGACCAGACATTAAGCTAACAAACTGTGTACCGCTTAAAAACTGATTATATTATTCGCGCTTTTTTAGGTGAATCAACAACCGAAGAGAGATGGAAGCCGTTTATATACATAGAAATATTCCCAATGATCATGCGTTTACATATAATGCCTCCTCCACACCAGCTGAGAATCCACGCGTACCGCATACAGGTGGTGGTCACTCCGACCGCCAGGGGTCCCCATCGGGAGGTCAAGGCGTCTACCGTGCTTCTACAAAATAAAACAGATGAAGTCACATATGACTACTACTACTTCGGGTCGAATGGGTCGTTCAGCTTTGTGGTGACGCCTTTACATGCGAAATGCGATGTCAAGAGAACCATCGGTTGTAAATCTGTGGAGAGTCCGCGGATTATGATAAGTGAGTATTTTGTTTTGTATTTATTTTCTTTTTAGACTGGCTCGTTGTTCATGAGGACCTGGGTTCGATTCCCTGGTCGGGGAAGTTGTTCTTGGGTGTTTCCATCAGGAAATTCTCAGTAGCAGCCCGGAGTCTGAAGTGCCTGGTTGATGGCAATAGGCTTGCCCCCTATTACATTGGACTTGTGTACTATTAGGTACACCACTGCATAACCCTTGGGGGATTACAGGTGTGTTGTTATGTATGTTATTACTCTTTTTTACACAAAACAGTTAACATTAAAAGTCAAGTTACGGAAAGTTATAATATTAGACAAAAATCATACACAGTTATAATGCATCAAAAACAATTGAACAAATCATATGTTCTGTGGAACAAATAATGCTACCTGTCAGTATGGATCAGAATGTTGGGTAAAGGTATGTGACTGAGATGAGCATACTAAGAGCAGTTTCGCACTGCGTTCGATCCGAATCCGATCCGAACCCGGTCCGTAGTCGTAGAACTATTTCTATGGTAGTTTATGCACTAGATCCGGCTTCCGTCATCCGATTGTAGTGCATTTCCACGCGAAAACACTGGCTCGCCGTCAGTCCGTCTTATGACGACAGGCCGTGTCGACGGCGCGTTTGTGTTCCAAGCGCGCCTCAAAGAGAGTCAGCAAAAGGAAGGGGTCCGCAAGGACCGATGCCTGCCGGGGCTGCGGGACTGTTCGAAAGAGATACCCCGTGGCCCCGGAACACAAAGGGCGATATAGGAACATGGATGGGTTTTAGTCAGTAAAAGTCTGACACTCCCGCCTGCTCCGCCCAGAATGGGAGGAGTCATTTGATGATTTCCCATCCGAAAAAAAACGGGGATACATGGTGTAACGTGAATGGATAGAATAAGAAATGAGTGCATAGGAAGAAGTCTAAAAGTGTCACCTGTGTCTGAAAAGATAAGAAATGAGGAACATGTGAGGAGAGTTTTAAAAATGCATGTAGATGGATTTAAGAGTAGGGAAAGACTACAGAAACGATGGATGGACTGTGTGAAGGATGATATAGCGAGAAAGGACTGCTGAGATGACGAGTAATAGAGAAGTATGGAAGAAGAATACGTATACATGTTGCGCCGACTTCAAATAAATTGCGATAAGGGCAGGAAAATGATAATAAATTCAACTCCGTAATAGTACATTATGATATAAGTGCGGTAAGTTGAAAATTAGGGACAATATAGGCTTATAATAATAATAAGTTGAAAATGATAATAAATTCAACTCCGTAATAGTACAGTATGATATAAGTGCGGTAAGTTGAAAATTAGGGACAATATAGGCTTATAATAATAATAAGTTGAAAATGATAATAAATTCAACTCCGTAATAGTACAGTATGATATAAGTGCGGTAAGTGGAAAATTAGGGACAATATAGGCTTATAATAATAATAAGTTGAAAATGATAACAAATTCAACTCCGTAATAGTACATTATGATATAAGTGCGGTAAGTTGAAAATTAGGGACAATATAGGCTTATAATAATAATAAGTTGAAAATGATAACAAATTCAACTCCGTAATAGTACATTATGATATAAGTGCGGTAAGTTGAAAATTAGGGACAATATAGGCTTATAATAATAATAAGTTGAAAATGATAACAAATTCAACTCCGTAATAGTACATTATGATATAAGTGCGGTAAGTTGAAAATTAGGGACAATATAGGCTTATAATAATAATAAGTTGAAAATTACAGCAGAGGCGATAAGAAAGCAGAGGCTGTAATTATCAAAGCGCACGTATGTCATAAGACGTTTTATAACATATTTGCGAGGAAATAAATAAAACTCGGACTTAAACGAATAAATCTTTAATAACTTCTTAGAGCAGTTATAAAAATTTGAACAATTTGAAAAATTGATTATTACGTTGCCAGTTGGCATTTATAATAAAAAATTGAACAATTTGAAAAATTGATTATTACCTTGCCAGTTGGCATTTATAATGTTGTCAAGTTATTATTATTATATTTTATCTCCCAAAGTTAATTTTATTCATAAAATGTTGACCACTTTTCTGACATAAAAACTCTTTACTAAGATTTAAAGTATCGTTAGTTTCAGACGGAGCATCTTGATAAACCGTGCGTTTTACATTACAATAACGCACAAATACATAACGAGATATAATACGATATTGAAATTGGTGAAATAAGACACCCTTTACGAGCGTGTTATAAAAATATTTAAAAAAATGTAATGTCGGACAGAAATATAAATGGAATGTCATACTGACTTTTATCGTCAGTCATTTTACTTTGTAACAAATTGAGTCCCAGTAAATTAATCAATATGAACAGAGCCGTACCAGGACCTCTTGACTACCGATTACTTAAATGTCACTGTAGTGTGGAACAATGATGGAGCTATACAGGGTGTCAGCGGACCCTTCACGAAGCTGTCCACCAAGCATTCTGTACATCAAACTAAGTAACTTTACGCAAAAATTATTGCTGGGAAACTACTTTTTTTTGGGGGTGAAAAATCACGTTTTACGGTAGGACTCAATGTAACACACTCAAAACAAAACATGCTGATTGGTGCATTGGATTGTATGGGGGTCGTGGAGGTATTTAAAGTTACAACATTAAACATTTTATTGAAAAAAAAAAAAACTTGTGAAAAAGTTGGAACTTCGACCCCCAATATTCTCCGTAACTAGAAGATTCCCAGGTATGCTCTAGGACAAAAAAATATCGCAATGACGGGGAGAACGGCCTGTCGGCTTCGTTAAGAGATCTTTTACACCCATTATACGACGGTTATCTCTATCCCATACTGTAATAAGATTCACGGCTATTTTCAATAACTTACTAACAGGTAACGGAAGGTTGCTGTCTCTGACTGTTTGACATTTAGCTTACGGACTGCTACAAACAAAACGTCTCAGAAAAGCTTTCTTTGTGTTCTATGAATCACAGTCGTCCCTGTCGGCTTCGTTAAGAGAACTTTTACACCCATTATACGACGGTTATCTCTATCCCATACTGTAATAAGATTCACGGCTATTTTCAATAACTTACTAACAGGTAACGGAAGGTTGCTGTCTCTGACTGTTTGAAATTTAGCTTACGGACTGTTACAAACAAAACGTCACAGAAAAGCTTTCTTTGTTTTCTATGAATCACAGTCGTCCCTGTCGGCTTCGTTAAGAGAACTTTTACACCCATTATACGACGGTTATCTCTATCCCATACTGTAATAAGATTCACGGCTATTTTCAATAACTTACTAACAGGTAACGGAAGGTTGCTGTCTCTGACTGTTTGACATTTAGCTTACAGACTGCTACAAACAAAACGTCTCAGAAAAGCTTTCTTTGTGTTCTATGAATCACAGTCGTCCGTGCGACAAGTAGGTGACACGGATAAGATATTCCAAGCTAACTTTGTTTATAGAAACACCGATAGCTACGAGACGTATATTAACTAGCAGTTATACGTAAGTAAGTTAAAGAATACGGCCGTTAAGGGCCTATACTACCTCAAATGGCTTAGCATGATCCTCCGTTACGCCTAAAATACTGCAGCATTCATTGAAATAAATATATAGTAAAGTTGAGGATTAATGTTAGGTCTTATGTTTGGCAAAAACACGAATTTTCTCGATAGAAAAAAAATCCGAAGTTACCTCCAAATCGAACAATAAACAGCTGGTATTCAAAAAGTACTTCAAATTAGATCATGAAACTTTGCATACAACTATAAAGCAGGTCTTATGTTTTTTTATTTTTTCCAAAAGACGAAAATTTGATTTTATAAAGAATAAAAACCACTCATTTCGCACTATTCGGCCTGTAGTGACTGACGTAACAACCACTTTGTAGTGTAAACTGATTAGAATTTTATTTTGACAGTACTACAAACGAAGTTTGAACCACCACAAATAGAGTTGCTAATTTGAGGTAGTATAGGCTCTTAAACAATACAGATAGAAGTGGTCACGGTACCATACCAGTTATGTCATGTTAGTAGCTTCCATCCTCTTCACCATCCTCATATGCAGACACTTCCTTCTTCTCTTCGTCACCTACGTGGGCATTGTATGACTCCAGGTCTTTGACATACTGCTCTTTGGCTTTGGCAGCCTTTTCAACCCATACAGACTTCTGTCTACTGTCGAGCGCCCTCCATATCTCACCTCCCTTATTAGCGAGGTCTGTAACGCTCATTTTCGGATTCGTCGATTTGATCTGGTCTCTTGAGCTGTTCAGCCACATCAGATAAGCTGACACAGGACGCCTAGGTTTGTCCATAATTTTTACTTTTTTTCTGCAAGCAAACAAACATAATTAGTTAGTTGAGAAATTCTAGGCTACAGCTTATGTTTTGAAGAATCTTTTATTTCATGATTGTATGTTATTCAAGAAAAAGAAAGATACACATTTATTTGCGGACAGTATAACACGAAAAAGCAAAAAATATATAAATTGTAAGTATATTAATTTTTTTATTCGTTCTTGACGGATTGGTCGGAGAGGACAAATTGTAAACAGGATTGGAAAGCTATGGGGAGGCCTTTGCCCAGCAGTGGGACAGAACAGGCTGACCTAAAAATAATAATAATAAGTATGTCGTGTTTTTGTAACTTATGTAGACGTCAATATTTTTGTTTTGGTCAAACAAAGAAGAAGAAGGGTAAAAAAGAAAATATGACTACAAAACATTGTAATTGTAAAACATAATATCTATCAAATAAAACAAAAAATCTAGAAAAAAAACTGCGTTACTAGTATTAAATTGCAAAAAAAAACGTTCTATCCTGAATTATCTCCTGCACGTATCATCTTTCGGACAGTCCAGAAAGGTGGCACTCAAATAACGTTTAGCGAGATAGTAGGCACACTTTACACACAATTACGAAAACCGCACTTAATACTACGAAATAAAGGCGTTTTTAATGTAAAATTTCTACCACGCCTGTGCGGTTGACTGTATTTAACCTCGTATGATTTAGTAAATAACAGGAAAATGAAATCGTGCTCTTATCACATTGTTTTTAATTAACGTCTGGCACAATATCTATTAATCATACATTGTTTACTATAAACTTTTGATCATATTATTGACTAGCACACCGCACCTGCTTCGCGCGGTTTTTATGACTGGAAAAGATATCGAAATTTCTATAATTTAAGCTACGAGTATTTACAAAAAAGCTGAATAGTTTGTTCGTTTGGTTGAACGCTCTAATCTTAGGAATAGTAATTCCTAAGATTAGAGCGTTCGAATTGAAAAAATCTTTTAGTGTTGGATAGCCTATTTATCGAGGAAGGGTATAGGTTATATAACATCACGCTAATACCAATAAGAGCGGAGCAGCATTGAAAAATATTACAAAAACGGGGATTTTTTTTAAATTTATTGTATCCCTCCCTTAAATGACGCAGACAAAGTTGCGCGGGTCAGCTAGTTACAACGCGCCTTTGTCCCAGAAGTGCGAGGAGGTGTAAATTTTATACGATATCCACATTTCGTTACGATTAAGTCCTTTGAAAAGGGGCGAGTCGCTTTTATGGTACCCTATGGCCTGAAAAGTGTCCAAATTCTTGTCTTGCAAAGACGCAAATACAAAATATAAATATAAATATCGCTGGACATTACACACAGCGCCACACTAAGCAACGAGGCTTGTGTCGTGGACACCAGATAGTTGATATACTACATAGATACTTTTCTTTTGTAAATACATACTTATTATAAATATAAACATCCATGACTCGGAAACAAATATTGTCCATGCTCAACACACAAACATTTACCCCTACCGGGATTCGAAATCGGGACCCTAGGAACGTAAGTCACTACCGCTGCGCAAATAATACATACTTATCATTGCAATTTTATGTCTAGAAATTGTGACGCGTTCATTAAAATCTTTTGTTGAAGAAATAAAAGTGATTTTATCCTGTTCACCCTGTTTAGCCCCAAGATGGCGCCTACAAATGATATCACTGACAGACTTAAATAGCATCTCACGACAATGCAGATAACCAAATAAGTTTGGGCAACTTAATGAAGTTGTTGTTTAAACAATGCAAATGGTTTAAAATGACAATGCATGCCATGAACAAGCTTGTATAAAATCTTGTTTTTATTACAGTTATTAGTCGTATGTAGGTGTTTCAATATAAAATAATTCTCGGAATATTAAGATTAGTTTACATTAAAGAGTGTCAACAACAACAGCCCATAACGTCCACTGCTGGACATAAGCCTCTCCCATGATGGGAGGAATTTGCCGTAATCTCCACGCTTGGCAGGCGGATTGGAGATCGCAGTGATGAAAGACTAACAGAAAACGCTGCTGCCCATTCTCTGGTCTACGGAGGCGCAAGGTGTTCTGCTTCAGACATTAGTCGCCTTATACGACACCCATGAGTGTAATGGGTTGGTCCTATTCTACTCTGCCGGATACCGCACGGCTCAAAGAGTGTCAAATTAGATTAAAAAAACTGTAATAAAATGTCCCTAATTCCAGTTGTCGGCTTTGGTTAGATTGGTTGTCGAGACTTTCGTGTCGGCTGCTAATCTACAAATGACTGACGAAACCAAGACTTAACGTGCTTTTCCGAGACACGAATGGGTCTCGGCATGCATTGAATGGATCAATGGATGGATTGAAATCCATCCACGGATTGACCTCGATAGACGTTGCTTAATTTTTCGGCTTAATTGCGCGGCTAGTATTACTATAGTTGTTGCCAGTTAAGATCGCAAAAGCGGTCATTGACCCACCTACATTTATTAATGTTCTTAACTTCAAAATCCAAAAATAAGCCTGTTCAAGTCTTGAATCGTTATCTTCAACATTTTTTCTAATGAAAAACGATACATAATTCATTTTTTTTGTTAAAGAGATAGGGAAAGGGCAATGACCGCTATTGCGATCTTAACTGGCACCAACTATAGCCACTTATCCAAGAGATCCTCAACTTGGTGCTCGTTTGACCATGTTATATCCATCTTTCCAGGCAGTGACCCTCAAACCCTGAACATCTGCATAGCAAGTGTGACGGCCCTGATAGTGGCGACACTGTTCGCTTACTACATCGTATTGCGCGGGATCCGGCGGTATTGTTGCCAAGACAGAAATAGAGACGCAGAGTTGGGTAAGTTGCACGAGGATGTTTAATATTAGCTGTAGTCTTTGAAATCAGCCTTATTCAGAAAAAACCGGCTAAGTGCGAGTCGGACTCACGCATGAAAAGTTCCGAACCATCGTAGTAGGGGTAGTACCACCCTCTAATTTCTAAGTAATCTTTATTTTTATTATTTGTTGTTATAGCGGCAACAGAAATACTGATACTGTTAGCCTGCGTCATCCCACTGCTGGGCAAACCACACCACCCCATGACTTGCAGTTTTCTCTATCCAGGGCTAATTTGGACCACTGGTCGTTGGTTTTATCCAGCTCGTCCATTTTTTATCATATTTAACAGAAATACATCATCTGTAAATGTTTCAACTGTCTAGCTATCACGGTTCATGAGATACAGCCTAGTGAAAGACAGACAGACATACGGACAGTGGAGTCTTAGTAATAGGGTCCCGTTTTTACGCTTTGGTACGGAGCCCTTAAAAAACATGTCTACTTCTAGCCCAATGATGTCAAATGTCATCGCAAATCAAAGCCTGAAATTTAAACAAGAACCATTTCCTTTTCAGCCGTAATGATACCTACACCGCCGAAAATCCTGGTGGCATACTCCCCCGCGAATCGACTGCACGCCGAATGCGTCGCGTCATTCGTCACCTACCTGCGATCAGAATACGGCTTCATCGTCATGTTCGACGGCGATATATCCACCACCTCGCACGGAGACCCCTTCATCTGGGCCGAAGAAGCTTTCAGGTTAGCCACACATGTCATTTACATCGTTGGACCAGCTGAGGAAGCCAATATTTGTAACAACATCTACGACAAACCCATAATAAGCGCCCACAAAAATGTCGACACTCTGATTCTCTCGTTCGTCAAAGCTAGCAGAGCCTTAAAATGCTCGAAAGATTTCATTAACGTCTTGTTCGAACATTCCGATGGCCACATTCCAGTTGAGACTCGACTCGCGAAGACGTTTACTCTACTCACGGATTGGCAGAAACTTATATCTTATCTATCAAAAGACTTGCTCCCCAAAGTACATATACAGCGTTCGGAAAAAGGTAGGAACTTTTACGATGACTTGAAAAGGGCCAAGAAACTGTTAGGCGCGAGGAATGATGAAGTCATCGTGCAATTCGAGCAGAATAAGAATTTTGAGAAGATATTGTTGTAAGATGGTATTGTACAGGTTTTTGGGCACAGTATTGAGCGCGTTTGGAGTAGAGTGGGGGAGATAGAACAGCCGGGATTTTTTTAGCTTCACAATGTTATTGTAAAGATGTGATATTGCGAAATGTTTTATTGTTGCTCGTAACATGCCAGTAATAATATTGTTTTCGGTAACACTAAAACAAATAGCAATACTGCGCTCCTTTAAATCCCCATAAATACGGGGTATGAACGTAATTATTAATTTATAATATACTCTGAATATTGTTAACAAATATTCTAGGATCTAACCACGTAGATAAATAAATGTTTGAATCAAATGTTGAATAAAAAATCCCGGTGTTGAACTAAGCCCCGCCCACCGACTCCCGCGCATACAGTCAGCAACTGTCTCGCTGACTTGTTACATCATTTTGAATTTGGTAACTACAGCTTATAGTTGTTGACTGTGATTGTACACGTATTGAATGTTTAGTATTGTTGTTGGACTAAATAATAATATGCGAAGGTATCTGGTGGACATATCCATGTTATCTCAATGTTTTGTAGTCATAAAAGTTGAAATAGTCATAAGATGATCATGTACTGTTGTAGTTATATTTTAACCTTGCTTGACTTTTTTAGTTCACTAAAATTAGGAAAATATTAATGTTATAACAATATCCATATTATTATTTAGTCTACAATCGATATTTCGATACTCAAATATTTTTCGATTGAAATTTCAGAAAAAGTTTATTTTGTGTTACGTATTTAAGGCAAATATATATTTGAATTTGATACTATATTTATCTGTGTAAAAATTATAAGAAAATAATAAAAAAAATGTTTATGAAGAGCGTATACGTGGCTCAAGGAGGAATCATTAAATGGTTAGATTTATATTCCAAAACCGTACTTTAATGTTAGATACACTATTCAGTTGCGGACAAAGACGTCACCTTAGATTTAAGTCTGTCTCTTTCTCGCACACAGATTGTTAATAACGCTCTCCTTCGCAACTAAATTGTTCTAACATTTAATACGATGCAATAGGCCTACTCGTTCGTTTGTTTTGGGTTTGAAAGAAGTTCGAAAATTGGGGGTTTATCAAAAGGTACCTACATACCTAGCCGTAAAATGGCACATGCAAAGGGTCTTGGTCAAAATGGGCGTAAGTCCAATAGAATTGAAATATGTCTAAAATCATAGCTCCCTAAGTCACCGCACAGCTACAGCTGTAGCTCTGGTCTCCGGTGACTATGGACTATCAATTGAAAATGTTATCAATTCCTGTATTTCCTCGAAAATTTGACTATAACAGTCACTTGTTTTTAAAATGGATCCTGTCGAAAAAAAAAATCAAAGTAATAGAGCCGACTTAGTCCGGTGAAGTTCTTGAATCGACGAAGGACTGTAGAGACTGTGTTACGGAACCCCCGTGTTAAACTCGGTTTATTTTTAGTTTGAATAGTAGGTCAAATCATCGACAAAATACAGGAAAAGGTTACATATTTCAAGTCTCTCTATTTCTGTTCACGACTTAGGCACTTGTTGTTTTAGAATGAATTGAAGTACTAATTATAAGCTGCTATTTGATACATATTTCAATTCTGTTGGTCTTACGCCCAGATTTTATAGGAAAATGCCCATGGTCCTTTATAAAAAGTAGTGTTTCGTCTCTGTCATTTGTCGTGGATAATACGTTACACGTACGTATGTTAAACGTTCTCTTTTCAAAGCCTACGGCCGGTACCGTAGTTTTCGAAACTAAAAGAAAGTTAACACCAAAGATAAGGCAGATCTTTTTCCAAACCCGAAATAATAAACCAAATTTTTTTGCACCCTGTATAGGTATGTGTATACCTTTTCCGGATTCATGAATACTTTTGTGATTATTTATAATTGTTGTCTTTCCCAGTACGATGCATATCTAATGGCTTTTAGTAATAGGTATTTTTATATTACATTTTTTACTTTTAATTTTAAAGTATTCACTTTTTGAACGTCGCATTTCTATCCCACCTGAAAAATCGGTTCAAATTTTTCTTATGATGTATGTAGATAGAGTACAGTCACGAACACCAATATGTAAACAATTAAAAACAAAATTTCATGTATTTACGAACAGAGTATTCTGGAACTTATATTTTATGAAAAAGATCTTATCTCCAAGTTACAATCGTTATTTCTCGCTTAAAAATTGCTTTTAAATTTAGAAAAGTGTACACATATTGGTGCTAGTGACTGTACATACTCCACTCGTGACCTGGCTTTGAAAATACGTACTAGATGTAGAGTAAACTATTATTAGTTTTATCTTCAATAGAAAATTGTTTATACATATTTACCTAGTCGCGTACTTATGACACACTTCAGTGTGCTCATATTAAAATGAATACGTTATGAATTGTTTGTATATTACTTACATTGTTCTATTAAATATTTTGTCATGTAAAACAATTGGCGTTCAAAAAGCTGAAACAAATTACTAACATTTATTTTTAAATACATTTTAAATGTGAAATGTTTTCTGTTGTAAACTCTTCAATTGCATATCTTTTAAGTATCAATAGCGAATAAAAAAAACATTAAATAGTAATGTAAAACTTAAAACTTTTGTGTAAAATCTTTTCTTGCTGAATTTTCCAGATTTATTCTCTTTAAATTTGGTGTGCCATAAACTACACTGAATCGGTGTATTGTTTCCTTGTGTAAGAAGTTAGTGTTTGACCACAAAGCACCTTTACACTGCACTAAATAACTAGAGTGGTGTAACGTAAGATATACGCTTTTATATATTGAACTGAATAAGCTTTAAGTAAAAAGGCGCACAACTATCGCATAAATAATCTATGGTCGGTTTCATACAGGTTGTGGCGACTCATTAACCAATGTTACAGGTCGCGGCACGTAAGTCTAGCGCTGAACGAAACGTGGAGGGGATATCTGCGCATGTTATACGACTGGAGAGCAACGCACGCCCCAAGACATTCTTATTTTTTACTTCTGCGCAATAACGGTCAGCGCTAGACTTTCGTGCCGCGACCTGTAACGCCACAACCTGTACAGTAACGAGCGCCAATATGTAAACACTTAAAAATTTTTAACTTGGTTGTTTTTCACCTATTGTTCTGATTAAAATTTAATGTTGTTACGGACATAGTATTCTGGAACTCATATTTTTATGAAAAAGATCCTATCTCCTCGTCGCTCGTGACTTTAAGTACATCCATGAAATTCAGATTTCCCTTTCTTGCGTATTTTAAGGGGCTCCCCGAATTTTCGGCATGCACACTAGCGCCACTTTAGTAAAAAAATCAGAACTCGTTAAATACACAATTAATATAAAATCTGATAGACAAAATCAATGCTTTAGAGTTCTAGATTATTGACGTCTATTTAATTCATTAAAATATACTTCACTGTAGTTCCAGTTAGAAAAATTGCTAAAACGGCCGTTTTTTTTCCCATTTTGTATCTGTAATGACAGCGAGCTATGTTTCGATGAGTTATGCAGACGTAAATAATTTAGAAGACCAAAAGATTGATTTTGTCGATCAGATTTTATATTAATTGTGTATTTATCGAGTTCTGATTTTTTTACTAAAGTGGCGCTAGTGTGCACGCCGAAAATTTGGGGAGCCTCTTAAAAGTATCACATTAATATGGTGTAGTTTGTACTTTTCATATCGCCGACCCCAAATTAATTTAAGGGATAAGGGCAAGAGAATCATCCCTATTTCATATCTTATCAAGACTTGCAGATATGCAACCTATTTATATATGCTCCAGATACTCGGTTTTGGGTACCTATAAGTGATATCAAACATTCTTATGTAGCTATTTACGCTGCTATTTAATTTTCTATCTGTACTTTTTATTCTTGTTGGTGGGACTTTCCAGTGTTTCGAACAGAAAAAGGTCTTGCATTCTTCTTTTTTCGAATATTGCAAGCGTTGTATTAGATCTTTCGAGGACATGCATTTATTTTATATTGCAAGCTTTGCTTAATATTGCTAGCATAATAAAATTGTTATTGATATTGTAAACTAGCAACTCTAGTTATTTAGTGTCAAATTTGTACCTTTTTATATACCTGTTTCCTCGTTGATCTCATTGGTAAAAACTGTTGAGTGTGTTCTATCTTGATACAGGACCTTTCAATTATTAAGCTCAAAATATTATACCTTGTGATGTATTTTTATAAAATAAAGTCGTATATTACATGACTTTTGTGATTGTTTTATTTATAATATAGTAAGTAACTACAGTTTTTTTAGGTCCTCACAGAAAATTTTCATAATAATATCATTAGACAATAGTATATTATGATACAAGTGAGCTATGTTGCTCATTATACACGAGGCTGTGGGTTGCAGCCCGAGCGTAAATCAGCCGAGTGTCTAGTGAGCAAGTTGCTCACGAGTTTCATACGCACTTTTTCAACACACTTGCGAGGAAAAAACAAACATGCAGCAACAATGCGATACAAACAAAATATGGAAATTATGGGAAATGGCGCGCATGTTTTTTTTTTGCACGCGCCGCTTTGTAGGGATAATTCTATTATGCACTAGTGTGTAATATCATTATGCACGTGTGAGTAATAGTTCGGTTTATGGCCCTAAGAACGATGTAATAAGGCTCACTTTACGAGCAAGTGTGTTGAAAAGATATTTTTACACCTTTTCGTGTACTTAGTAAAATAAGGACCAACACTCTGGCCACACTGAGGCGAATCCCGTTGCGGGTTGTGGAGTATGATTGCGAGTCGATTGTTTTAACCTTTTAAACGCCATTGTCACGTATACGTGACAAACAAGCGCGTGCCCTTTATGCCAACGACACAAATATGTGACAAAAAATGCGGTGCACTAAAACATAAAATAAACAATGAAATAGTTTTGGGATCTCTTTTTTTTTTTGTAGGTTGCGCGGGAATTGTTGGCATGGAGGGCACACGCGTGCGTTTATGCTAGCGTTCAAAAGTTCAATGATTACAAAGTCGCACGACTATTCGCGCCATTTTGAACCCCTCCATACGAGTTATTTGACACAATCGGCGTCAATCTGAGGCCCTACTTTAACGTCCGTCCGTCTCTCGCGCACGTCTGCAGACGAGTGCGAGTGAGAGAGACGGACGGACGTTACAGAGTAGGGCCCCCGCGAGCGACTTATGTTCCGTTTCCTGCGCGGGGATTAGCTCCAGTTTGCTCAGAGTTTTAGGAAAAAATGGGTAAGGAAACATGTGCTATATCATTATCATTTTGGTTTATTTATCACGACGCGGGTACACCAATACACCAATATGGAATGTTGTACATTTATGTATACAACTATAGTCTTTTAGATATATTATTAAATATAAATACACTGAGCAATTTTAAAGGAAAATGGATACATTTTTAATGTGTTACATGAAATATTTACGTTTATTAAAATTTAATCAAAAGTGAATGTTAACTAAATAAAATTAATTTAAAAAAAAACAATTTACAGAACCCAAGCGGGGTAAATTTTGTACGGTATTGTATAGGCGTAATAAAATATCAGATATAATCATTGGAGCAATATGATTTAAAGCAAAAGATGGCTTTTAGAAAACAACGGGGGTCCGTATTTGATATATAGGATCAAATCAAATTAGCTAAACTCAACAGACGTAATCAAATAATTTTTAAGATTCCGCAGCCAATTGACAAAAAACAGAACCCACACAGTATAATTATAAGCAGTAGTGTCCGTGGATTCAATGCCTACCGTCGATTGATCGACAGGGGGGTTCCACCAACGGGTATACTGTGTGGTAAGTATTTCGTTAGGAAAGTGACGCGCGACTCAGTCTGTTCGCACCTTGCTTACGGGTGGGGGAAGGGGCGCTCGGTTAATTACGTCAGCGTTTCGGGCATTTCTTTGAAGTCAACCTACTGCTTATAACTATACTATGACCCATGTGACCCGTAATCCACCACGCGGGCCTGGGCCTCTACTCTCTAACGTCCGTCCGTCCATCCGTCTCTATCTGTCTTTCTCACTCGCACTCATCTGGAGACGTGCGCGAGAGAGACGGATAGAGACGGACGGACGGACGTTAGAGAGTAGGGCCTCTGGTGCGGGGCAATGAATGTCACATTTTTTCGAATATTTGGTTTTAAGACATTCATGTCGGTTTCTCCACGATGATTTTATTCATTCTAATAATTTTATAACGCCCATACAGTGTTCTACAAATAATAACAACAACAAAACTATAAAATATTAATGACTAATTTATTTTATAGCGAAACAAACATGATTATGCGAGTTTACTACTCTATGTCTTACTTTTGATACACAAAATAATTCCTAGTTTGTTTTAAAATGGTTAAGACGACGCATTATGTTTGTACTTTCATAAATGACCCGTAATCATAAAGGTTTAAGGTTCAGGTTCGGTACCTCCAAGTGTGGCAAAGATTCATAGACGTGAGGTCTATATTTGCTCCGGGGCTGCGGGACTGTTCGAAAGATATCGTGGCCCCGGAACACAAAGGGCTAAGAAGGAACATGGATGGGTTTTAGTCAGTAAAAGTCTGATACTCCGTTCCGCTCCGCCCAGAGCTGGAGGGGTCATTGTCTATATTTGCCAAGTCACGTGAGCATTGCATACGAATTTGAATATAATTCGAATAGCATTAATGCTCATATTCGATTGAAACGCTTGCTCACGTACGATTAACACGGATACGAATCAGGTTCATTTTCGTATAGAACGCTTACTTATTCCAAGTGTTATCACTGAAATTTGCCTTCCCTCACGAATCGACGTACACCTATGCCTTCTCCTTATAAATGCTAAAAATGCGTCATCTACCAAAATCTATAATTCAAATTTTAAGTTTCATAAACTCATCGGGTTTCCCTAAATTCGTTTGCATACTATTAAATCAGATCGTAACTAATTACAAAGAGAGCGTGACAATAGGGAATATGCATGTATTTTTTTCTTCACTTAAATCAACAGTATTATCAACCCAACAAAATAATTAAAAGTTAATTTCAACGACTGCTTGTCGCTCAAAAAAATATTAAACTCCTACAATGGGGGCTATCGCTTTAGAGCTCACCTGATGGCGCACTGTCGAGTAAGGTCCTGTCAGTAATTCTATTCAATACTTAAAAGCACCAATAACTTCATAAAAATGATTATTTTATTACGTATTACAACATAGTGTGTAAGCTTTAGATATATATTTACAATATTCTCCAAAAAATTAGCAAGCATGAAACATTTAAAAATCATTCTACTTCCAAGTACTAACAATATTATGATCTTATGTTGCTACTTATAGTCTTCAAGTCATAATTAATCAGGAATGGCTCAATCTAGAACACAATCGTGAGTATTAGTATAAGTACGTGATAAAAAAGCACACAACGCGCGAACACTGTATGACATCTGACATTTTGGAGGACCTTAGTCTACACACAAGCGCCTCTAGCGGCAAATTCACACGCGATAGCCCCAATTGTATACGACAGTTCGAACGTCCGTGACTGTCGCGGCCATTCATGTCGTAGTGTTTGTCGTTATTTCCGTCTATCTGCCTTGTTTACATAATATAAGTTTTTACCCTTAATATAATCATTTGACTAAATGTTTGTGCTTTATTCAAGCAAACATTGCAATAACAATATTATAATAACATCTTGGTAAAACATAAGTGTTTCACACATAACGTTTGACGTCACTACCGGCGACGACGATGCGTTTTGAATTTGCGTTCCGTTTCCCCAAAAACACGCTACATAAAATATTAAATTGTAGAATAAGTGTTGTATTAGAAAGATAAACAAAGTGTACGACAATGTTTATATGAGCCAATACAAGGCATTTTTAAGGAATAAAAGGTTTTGAATTTCTTGCATAGTCCCTATTGGAAACAATATTTATCAAAAAAACGTATAACATCGTGTCTGTTTGCCTTGAACTGTTAGACAGAGGTTCGCATGCACAGTCATATTTGTCCAGTTCTATTAAAGTCCCATGTATTGGGAGGAATTATTTTGTGTTTCAAAATAAGTACAATAATTCTATCTACACAAATACATAGTCCGTATACCTATAAAACCATCACACAATAATAAAAATTGGCAAATAACACCAAAGTAGCCGTTATAAAAAGAAAAGAAAATATTATTTTAGTTTTTTTTTTTAACTTTGGTTTTTTAAAAATAAAATTCAATATCAAGGTGTATAATACAGTATAGTAAAATAAGTACAGTCGGGTACAGATTGTTGTTTATTTAGTAAGCCTTAAGGTCCTCAAACACGTAAAGGCATTGCACTGTAAGACCAACTATCACCAAAAACCACACTAATAAATACTTTGACTTTGACCGGATTAAGACAAGATAGACCGGATTTATATGCAATCTTAAATTATTGAATTAAGCCTGCGTCATAAAATGCTCGAAATATGCAACATGCAACATAAGTACCAAAATACTTTGACATGATTAATTTTGATTTCATTTTTAATGATTTTAATTATTATTAGTACCTAATTATTACCAACAATTTCCAAATATTATGTACTAACACTAGTGTTTAACGTTATGATCTGTTAAATTATTTGATTTGCAACATTTTTCCAGTTATATACAGTTAAAATGTCCAAAAAATGCATTTTATGCCGATTAGCATTAGATGCATATGCATATAATCCGGTCTCTACTTACAAGCATCGTAACGCCATCGCCTGGCTCCCTAACGCTTCGTACGTATATTCAGATCTATCCGTCTCTCACTCGCACTCATCTGCAGGCGTGCGCGAGAGAGACAGATAAATCCGAATATACGAAGCGTTAGAGAGTAGAGCCCCAAGATTGGCTATATGAGGTGTGGTGATGTTCCGGGGTTGCGGGACTGTTCGAAAGAGATACCGTGGCCCCGGAACACAAAGGGCGATGAAAGAACATGGATGGGTTTTAGTCAGTAAAAGTCTGACACTCCCTTCTGCTCCGCCCAGTCGGAGAAGGAGTCATTTGACGATTTCCCATCAGAAAAAGGTGTGATGATGTCGATTCGATGTATTGTATTTAAAGCTATAATTTTATGGAAGCTACTTCTGAAAGTATAACGCATACTGCTTAAAATCATTACTGTTTACTATAAAACCCGACGTATAAAAGGCAAGAAATTAATAAAAAAAGTTAGGAAAAACAGTATATCATAAGGAAAAATCCCCTCACATAATATTTACTAACAAAACCCCTACAATTTCAATTCATATAAATTCTAACTAAAATTTATTTATACACAGACACGATTGCAACTACAATATCGACAAAATTCCTCTATACAATGTCTTTAATAATGTTGTACGATTTTGGACTCTAACATATATGTTTAGAGTCTAAAATTACATTAGCAAATAATACTTGGATTAAAGCAAAAACGATTGATTAATATTTTAATTTGACTATTTATAGACGGGTGTAATGTATGATATAATAACAAATGCTCTAATTTCACTTGGAATAACGTTCATATAATATAATTTTCATATGCTATAAAATCATATAACCTAATTTCATATGACCTAATGTTTCATATGATATAATTTTCATTTAATATAAAACATTTAGTATAACGTTCATTTTATATAATTTTCAATATGTATAATATTCCTTTTATATAACATTCATTTGACCTAATGTTCTTTTGACCTAATTTTCATGTTTAATGGTCACAGTTCTAACCTAACTCAAATGGCACCTAACCAAATCTTAAAATATTCAATGCATGGTTGAGGGTGGGCGGGGCTCCTACTTCTGGATGGTTTATAAAAAAATAACCACATATTAACTGAAATTAGGTCAAGTGAACGTTAGATTTTTTGTTATTATATCAACCGTTACACACCCATTTATAGACGCCTTTAGATGAAGTAACAGTGGATTAAAAAACATAACATCATGGCTGTTATCCCGGAAGGGTTTGAGCAGAGGTATACTAGTACTTATCGAGGACACTCCCGCCTGACCACCACTAAGCTCATTTTTGTTTGCACTTGCAACATAAAAACGCTCTCTAGCCCCGCTCGGCGCCTCCGCATGCTCCGCAATTTGAAATGCTGGTGACATAAATGGAGCAGTTAGTGTAATTTATATCTTTTGGTGTGTAGTGAGTGACCTTGATCCATCTGTGAAGTTTGTAAAACTAAGTTTGTTACTTTTTAGGCATGGAGATCTAAGCAAATGATCTAATAATGCCCGAGTGGTTTGTCGTGGTGTTTCTATCTTTGTTTACGTAACCGTGTTTACTTTTTTGTGGCGTTATATTACGCTTATCTTGTGCTTTTGCGGTCTCAAACATTGTTCAAACGAAATAATACGAGATTCCATGGTAAGTTTCATTCACAATACGAAATTAAATTAAATTACTTTGTTATTTCACCACTCTCATGATGCTCTCACCACAAAATCTTAAGTGAAAACTTTTCACGCTCGCGTTTCGTATTCGAGCTGTCAAAACTGTCAAAATTGTAACTTTCACTCGCGATAGCATGCAAACGTTAGCGATGTGCTCCAAACGGACCTCATTTTCATAGAGGCACTGTATTGTCATTACCGACGACGTAAATGGTAACGTAAACTCGGTTTACGCGGTCGACACATTACTCGAATTTTAGTATGAAACTCGCACTTAGCACACTGGAACTGAAAGCCGTATACTCGATCATCGAACTCGGAACGATAGGGACTGTTTTTTTTTAAAACCAAAAAAATTATTAGAAATTTAATTTTTCGTGAAAAATCACGCGTTTTTTTAAATAACAATAAAAAAAAAAAAAAAATTTGAAAAAAAAAAATACAATTTTTTTATTTTTTTATTGTGATTTTTGAAAAAAAAAAACAGTCTCAATCGTTCCGAGTTCGATGATCGAGTTTATGGCTTTCGGTTCCAGAACGACCTAAAATTAACCGTTAAGATTTACCTATTCAAACACGAAATATTTTCAGAGAATCATCCGGCTATAACGAAGCGACAATAAAAACGATCCACAATTTGTTGAGATATTTTGCAAAAAAACCTTTACTACGACGTAGTAAACTAGCGTAATGGATGTTGAATAAAGAGCTTTTGGGTCAAGTAATTTTAAATTGTTTTTTTTTTAAATAAATATACTCAGATATATTTTTTTTTCCTTGAAATGGCTTCGATAAAGCCGTTAAATGATTCCCTGTAATAAATAGATAAATCTTATTTAGGTGTGTTGTCATTGTGGGCCCCCCCAGACCAGCAGATATAGGCACCCTGCTTCCTTTAATCCACTATTACCTGAACTAAAGACTTCGAAGCCTACTTACATTACATCTATTGCAACAACATTAAGAGGAGTTCATCACTAAAACAGTCCAAGTCCCACACGATTACACATTCACTGATAAATACCTCCCACACTACCAATGTCTTCTTGCGTTTCAACCGCGCGCAAGTGTGGTACTACCCTAATACCTGCTGCTATTGTTGAAGTACTTGTGAAGATGTCTTCATGTACTGAAAGTAAAAACATATGTTTAGATACTGTCGTATTGATGAATAATTGATATATGACTGTACACTCGCAGAACGAAAGTGATAAGCCTTTTCGAACTATCGTTTACTAAGGCTTGTCTCACACGTACCACAACAACAACAAGTGAGAGGATACTGACACGGACCACATTTTTTTAAACGACTCGAATGGCGCAGCGGTAGTGAGGCTGCCTTACGTTCTTAGGTTCCCGGGTTCGAATTCCGGTAGGAGCAAATGTTTGTGTGATGAGTATGGACATTTGATTCCAAGTCATGGATGTTTATATGTATAACTAGTATTTGCGTGGGTGCGCGAGCTGCGCGCAGCTCGCGTGTTGTCGTGTTCTTGAGAAGTATTCCTTACCATCATAAAATTTTGAGAATCCATAGGAATCCTTAAAATAATTGGAAAATCCGTTACAACTACCCCTAACTAAATCAGTATGAAAACCCTTAAGAACCCCTAAAACATTGTAAAATAGATTTAAAAAAAAACCTAATAATATAAAAGTAAAAAACCTTACTTAAAAACCGAGACCCATTAAAAAAAAAAATAACCCTAAAGTTGCTTGTCGTCGCCCCTGAGTTACGCTTCACCCACTCGACCTTCGTTACGCTACGGAGGTCGCCGGCTCGCTTCGCTCGCCACCTCCCCCCTTCACTCCACTCGGTCTCGCAGGTTCGCTCCACTCAGAACCTACCTACCACCAGACAGGTTTCGACGCCTACTATAATATTTGTTCAAACACATAATGGCTATCTCTGACCGTTACGAAGTTATAGCCCTTTTATTTTTAGGGGAGGTTGGGGAGGGGAGGTTACCCTCCGTATAGAAATTTAAACGCTCCTCAATAATAATTTATAGCAAAAATCACAAAGCCGCTACGTGTCCTAGTTTCCTAGATACGATGGGGGAGGGGTGAAGGGGGGGAGAGTGGGGAGTTTTGAAAAATGATTTTGACTAACTCTAGGCCCCTTCTTACGAATCTGAAAAAAAAAATTTCCAAGTCTCTCAACTTCCGAGATCCGCCTAAAGGGGGGAGAAGGGGGGAAAAGGGGTCAATTTTGAAAACTGGTTTTTACTTTTCCGAGCCTCCTCTATACGAATCTGAAAAAAAAAATGTTCCAAGTCTCTTTGTTTCCGAGATACAATAGGGAGGGGGGAGAAGGGGGGCGAAAAGGGGAGGTTTGGCACTTTTCCCAAACCATTCAGAGTTAGTTGTTTACGAATCTGTCAAAATATACCCACCTCCCCATCCACCATCAGGGAGAACAATTCTGTCAGTGAGTCAGTGAGTGAGTGGTAATCGAGCTTTATATAGTATATCATGGATGTTTATATGTATAATAAGTATGTATTTACAAACAAAAAGTATCTATGTAGTATATCTATCTGGTGTCCACGACACAAGCCTCGTTGCTTAGTGTGGCACTAGATGGTGCTGTGTGTAATGTCCAGCGATATTTATTTATTTGCGGCCTGGTGAAGGTTGCGGGGATCCGCTGGATGCGTGTCGCACGGGATCGTTTAATGTGGCGACACTTGAGGGAGGCCTATGTCCAGCAGTGTACGTCTTTCGACTGAAATGATGAACTGCGAAGCTGCAGCGACACAATTCACACGTAACAGTGTTTGATTACTTTTTGTCGCTGCGATATTGTGTGGTTGTGGTACGTGTGAATTCCCCCTTAGATGATGCTGATGCATGCATACGAAAAAAAAAATAGAAGCTTCATGCACGGTTCAAAGAAAAATTGTCCTAGAACTTAACCTTTTCATTTTACGAGTGAGCGTTAATCAAAATTGCTTAAGGTGAAATGGCATACCTATGAGGGTATTCAATGTCATCATAAAATTCTGTGCACTGAGTTTCTCTTTTGACAGGTAGGTGGAGCCACTGGAGTATCAGTGTTTGTTGCACTTTTTATTCTACGATAGGAGATCAGATAGGTAGCCGCTCCATGTAATACTGGTATTCAGCTGCATTTGGTTAGAGTGGAAGCCAAAGGTGAGTGTTTTGTAAGATACAAAAGAAAAGAAAGAAAGAAAGGATACAAATGGTTTTTATAGTTTTTTTTTTTTTGTTTTGGTGTTTAAACCTTTTTTTTATACATATTTCTATTCTTCACTAGGTTTTCTTCATTAGTATAGGAAGTTAGGGGACTTATGTGTAACAATAAAACTTTTATAGATGGTACAATACAAGTCTAAAAAATAATTTAAAAAATATATAAAACCTGACTGCGTAAATAATAACTAATAACTTTAAATAAAAACTGAAAAGAAAAAACAAAACAAATTCAAGGGACAGGACAAATTGACTGCAACAGTCGGGACCCATTAAATAATCTATAATATCCAATATGTTATAATAATCTAGAATATTCCGCAATCAAATATCCAGCAATCACAGTCCTGACGCGTTTGTCATTCTCGAACTTGATTGGATGGCAACGCCGTCAATCTGCTGCCTCTCATTGGGTGGCAACTTGAGGATGAAGTATCCATACAGAAACGAATTTCGTGAACATCGGCACAATCATGAATATTTTGCTTAGTAAATACTCATTTATATGGTAACGTTTTACAAAAGTTTGTTTTCCAGTATCGCTTCGGTATTCGTGCGATTTGTAATATGTGCGAACACGACACAAGCTTATATCACCTATACTAATATTATAAAGATGAAAGATTTGTATTTTTATATGTAATGAATAAACATAAAAACTACTGGACCGATTTGAAAAAACCTTCCAGCAATGGATACTAATGGATAGCTACATTATCACCGAGTAACATAGGCTATATTTTATCCCCGTACTGCCACGGGAACCGGAACTACGCGGGTGTAACCGCGTGACGTCCGCTAGTGAAGAATAAACCGCAAAAGCGTAATACATGTAGCTACGGAAGGCGCTCTGCAGTAACGCGAATATGAATACTCATATATAATAATGGTAACGTTTTACGAAAGCTGGTCTTCAAGACAAAGAAAGTGCTGTAAGACAAGCGGTTTATTTGCCTTTACATGACAGAATGAGATAAAGATAAACTACTACTACTACAACAGCCCATAACGTCCACTGCTGGACATAAGCCTCTCCCATGATGGGAGGAATTTGCCGTAATCTCCACGCTTGGCAGGCGGATTGGAGATCGCAGTGATGAAAGACTAACAGAAAACGCTGCTGCCCATTCTCTGGTCTACGGAGGTGCAAGGTGTTCTGCCTCAGACATTAGTCGCCTTATACGACACCCGTGAGTGTAAAGGGTTGGTTCTATTCTACTCGGCCGGATACCACACGGCCAAGATTAGAACACTTCATCATAATACTCACATTATCTCTAAGCTACTGTCACTGTTCTTGGTGGCCTGCTCTCCCTCGCTAGAGTTGGATCCGCCGGACTCCGACCGCTGGCTGCGACTCCTGTGGGCCTTCTTCTTGTCTTCAGCAGGACTCGCACGCACTTCAGTGGACGTCGCCTCTTCTGACTGCCGCTGCCAGTCGGGGATCGAAGGTGGGTCTGGACGGGTCTTTAGAGCGGGGAATTGGTTCCTGGAAAATGTGCCATTTTGATTACTTATAATATCATGCTCGAACGATAAGCACACCCAATTTTTTCCAGTTATAGATTACTATAACTGGAAAAAAAAAGAAAAAAAAAATATATCTATATATATTATGATTCTGTTTGGTCTGTCAGTTAGATTATTGAAAAATATTGGACACGTGTTTTTTGTTTTATCAAATCAACAAAAAATTACGAAGATAAAACGCGTCTAAGATCGTGAGTGGGGAGTTGTGACGTCACTTTCCGGTAAAAAATACACGCACGAGTTTTCGACGCACTGTGTTGTCTTCGCCCTTTGTTTACGTGAAAAAAGAAAAAAACGTTGTGTCCAACGCCTTTTGTGAAATCTATCTGACGGACTAATTAGATTTATTTTGTCATCTACCCTATTCCTATGTAGTGAAGGGCAGATGCGATGAGCGAGGAAATGATAAATATATCGACGATTGAATCGAATTCGGAACCATTCTTAGAGAACATTGTAACCCTGAAGAGAAGAAGTTAACACGCTTCTTCTAGCAGTCTTCACTTCTTTGCAGACAACAACAAATTGGGTGGATAACATTTAGAAGATTATGGGTAAATGCTGATTGAGGCTCGCGTAGATCAGGCAATAATGGCACAAATGCACAAGTCTGACAATGATGATTCTTAAACTAGTTTTTTTATGGCCAACATAATCATTAGATCAGTGTTTATCAACCTTTTTCATGACACGACCCCCTTAGTATGAAAAATATTTGGCGACCCGCTTTTTTTTCTTGTATTAATAAGTTACAAATATATCTATACAAAATTTTATATATATAAAAATGTTTTTAAAACACTTTTTTTTTTAAATTTGGAATATGATTTAATTCTCAAGTTCTCAATGTAGCAAAAACGGATCCACGATGGGAGAAATTAGTTAATGACAAACAAGCTAAACCTCAATAAGATGGATGAACACTAATAGTTTTTTATTTTGTTAATTTGTATGAACATACAAACATTTATATCCTCTATTTAACATTTTCTTATTAAATCTATTTTTCTTGGCTTCATTGTTTTGTTTATTGAGGTAGTTTTCGCGACCTCTTGCGACCCCCCTATAAAGGCTTCGCGACTCCCAGGTTGAGAAACACTGCATTAGATCAAAGCACATTTTCAAAGACAAAATCTTACCTATTCAGCATAATAGCCTTAACAGACGCTACTTCCGACTTGATGTTATCAAGATGCGACCGCAGCGCGCTCTGGTGAGCATTTGCCGTCATCTCGCTGCGCAGCGACGTAAAGTTAGCGTTGAGGATGTCAACACTCTTGCGCAACTCGTCGATGCATTCGGCCGTTGTTTTGCGCTTCGGTTGTTCAACGAAGAGTAGGTGTCTGACGTAGTTCTGTGGGTAAAAGACGAAGAGTTTAGCTTCGTCTATGGGTGGGTGCAATGGTGAGAGGTGGTATTAACCAAACTGGAGAAATGTTTAAAAAAAAAGTTGCTAATTAATCATATTCTGGACTGAAATTTTTTAGTCAACCCATTTCAAATACATTTATTGACATATTTAATCTATACTAATATTATAAAGAGGAAAACTTTGTTTGTTTGTAATGAATAGGCTCAAAAACTACTGGACCGATTTCAAAAATTCTTTCACTATTAGAAAGCTACATTCACCCTGAGTAACATAGGCTATATTTTATCCCCATACTCCCACGGGAACGGGAACTACGCGGGTGAAACCGCGGGACGTCCGCTAGTTTGATATAAAATACTTTTCATCCATTAACTAGGTTGGTGAAGGTCGTTCTGTAAGGGATCTTAGACTATGAGATTCAATCATTAGCAGAAATTTTCTAATACAAGTACTTATATATGTAACTTTTATCTAACATTAGTCTTTTTATCAATAAGCCTATGCTGATAAGAGAAGTACAAAATTGAGATAATTAAGATTATGCATTGTGTTTTAATTAAATTTAAGTTTATTCAGATATCATTCTATTTAACTCAAACTATGAAGTTATGTATGTAACTAACATCATTATAAATTAATTTACATAGAAAACTTGTTTTCTGATTGAAAAAAAATTACTGTGTGACCACTTCTGTGGAGAGGAGCAGGTCACTAGAATACAAATTAAACTGTGGTGGGACCATACAAATTAAATTGTATGGTGGGACCATACAATTTACTGCTTAAAAAGACTATCTTCTTGTGTATCACAAATTAACTTTGTCAGCATCAAATTACTTGATTGTATTACGGAGTAACAGAATGCCACCCATTCTCTAATTTCAACCTACGCCCATGCGATATAAGAGTGAGTTTACTATTGACAAAAACTTACTTTGTAAAACCAGTAGGCTCCATACATGAAGCCTCCATACATCAACAATGGCAGCACATTATCTCTAAACCAGGATCTCCGTGACTGATGGAAGAACAGGAGTTCCGAAGTCATCGATGGCACATCCAGCATTTCAGTGCATTTTCCAATAGCTTTCTGTATCTCGGGATCAGTCAGGCCCTTGCTTCGTAGGAACCGTTCCTTGCTTTCTATGGTGCACCGTTGTACGCTAGGGTTTGTTAGGAACTTGACAGCAGTTGTAACCTGTAGAAAAATTTTCTGTGTTTTAGGTATGTTCCTTTTTTTTTCTGAATAATTCAGTAATTTTATTAGTCCTGATTTTGGGTACTCTCCTAAGCAGATATTATTTTACACCAAGTTTCTTCCTCAGTTAAATCTGCACAGTATTCAGGTGGAAGACAGTAAAAAAATGATTGTGCATAATGTACAGATAACCACTTATTTCCTGTTTATTTACCGTATCAATAGCGAACATACGTACGGATCGCGCGCGCGTGCTCTAGTTAAGAGTATTCTGCAGACGCAGCACAACACCGTCGTCGCGGTGTACCTACGTCGATCTATCGCGGTCAGTGCTATGACCTAGTTACAAGTGATGCAATCATGAAGTGTTTTTAATAATTGATTGTTTAGGTGTTAACTCGCCTTACAATTAAATAATGGCCTCACAGTCACAGCCCATTAAGTTAAAAACTGACCTGGAAAAACGGCTGTATGACGGTTACATCCAGGAGAAAACCGATAGAGAAAACCTGCAACTAATGGTACGTTATCTAAATGATCACATTAATAGCTTGCAGGAACAAGTACTAGCCCTTCAAGGAGAATTGAATTGCTTGAAGGAAAAAAAAGAACCTAGAGAACAGGAAAGTCAAACAATATCTTTTGCCCAGCGTCCTAAAAGTGACGTTGAATTTTGCACAGACGAGGATGAGCTCGCTAAAGAGACTGAGTGGATTAGGGCCAAGAGCAGGAAGAAGAGGAAGCTTAACACCTCGCAATCTCCAAAACAACAACCCGGAACAAGTGCCCAACAGGAAAATCTCCGAAAAACTGAGAAAGAGACTCCCGTAAAAAAAGTGCCCCCGCCACCGCCAATCATAATAGACGAAGTTAAGAACTACCAAAAGTTCTATGACTCTCTAATTGAAACTACACCAGCGGAATCATTTACTGCAAATATGTTAAATGGCGATTGTGTGAAAATTAACGCCAAAACAGAGGACTCATATAGAGTAATTTCCCGGCTTTTAGCAGAAAAAGATCACCATTGGCACTCGTACGAGGATAAGCAGGCTAGACCAATTAGAGTTGTTGTGAAGAAGTTACATTCTTCTTGCCAACCTGATCGAATCAAAGACGACCTAACAACACAAGGTCTGAAAATTGAAAAAGTAGACAGCAAATTGAGCTGGAAGAGTAAAGAACCACTCAACATGTTCGTCTTATCATTTAATAATGAAGAAGATGTCAATAAAATCTATGGCATAAAATACATTTTAGGGTGTAAAATTGAAATACACCCACTCAAACATCCCAAATTAATTCCCCAATGCAAGAGGTGCCAGGCATATGGGCATACTCATAAATACTGCAGAAAAGAGCCCAGGTGTGTAAAATGCACTGGCAAACACCTTACAGCCAACTGTACGAAATCTCCGCAAGAGAAGCCAAAATGTGTTCACTGTGGTCTGCCTCACCCTGCCAACTATAGAGGGTGTGAAGTAGCTAAACAGATGCAGATTTTGAAGAACAAAAATATTAAAAAGAAAATTGTGGCACCAACTACCCAACAGTCTTTGCAACTAAGAAATTCAGACAGAAACAACACACAAACACAGGCACAGAAAACGAGTCTCCAGTCATTTGCAAAACCCATGCAAGTAAACAAGACTGGTTCCTATGCGGAAGCTGCAAAATCAAGATCTCAGCCTGCAAATCTAGAGGATAAGATTAACCAGATTTTAAAATGTATTACTTCATTTGACAAGAGATTAGAGAAACTTGAGTCCAGCACTAAAACAGCTGTTTTAAGTCATCAAAAATGAATAACACCCTTAAAATAATGGCGTGGAACTCTAATGGGCTCCTCAAACATCAAAATGAGTTGCAGGCGGTCCTGGACACAGAAAACATTGACGTGTGTTTGGTCTCCGAAACGCACTTCACTAAACAATCTTTTGTGAAATTTAGAGGATACATGGTATACAATTCGCTGCACCCTGACAACTCTGCCAGGGGAGGCAGCGCGGTTATAATCAAACACACCATAAGTCACTACGTGCAATGTAAATATGAAGAACAAGACATTCAAGCCGTGGCAGTATCTGTTAAAAACAAATCTTGTTCCATGTCCATTGCAGCCATTTACTGTCCCCCACGGCACATGATAAGAAAAGAGCGGTATTTACATCTCTTTGAATTGTTAGGCCAGAGATTTATCCTAGGCGGCGATTTTAATGCTAAGCATACGCATTGGGGATCAAGACTTACAACGACTAAGGGAAGGCAGCTCTTAAGCGCAGTAAAAGATACCGGTTCTGAAGTTATGAGTACAGGAAAACCAACATACTGGCCCACTGACCACCAGAAAATACCGGATCTTATAGATTTTTTCATATGCAAAAACATATCCGCCAATTATGTCAGCGTGGAGGAAGGTTTTCATATGAACTCGGACCACTCTTCGCTTATACTAATGCTAAGTCTAAAAATCCTACTTAAAGAAAGCCACTTAACCCTGGTTAATAAGTTCACAGATTGGGAAAGCTTTTCTCTTGATCTAGAAAATATTATCGACCTTAAAACTCCGATAAAAAAGCAAGATCAGCTTGACTCAGAAGTAAACAAGTAGGTATATTGTCAATATACAACAATGTGCGTGGAACAACACACCACAATTAAAACGTAAATATAAGGGATTTACCTATCCTAAGGAAATTGTGGATTTACTTACTGAGAAAAGGAAACAAAGGAAACAGTGGCAGCAAACACGATGCCCGCGAGATAAAACATCACTAAATAATTTAACTAAAAAAATAAAGAGAAAAATTCTACAATTTGAGGATACAGCTCTGAACACCAACCTTCTGCAGCTAACCAATGACAAATCAACAGATTACTCCCTCTGGAAGGCAACAAAAAATCTAAAAAGGCCAATTAAACAAATACCGCCCATCAGAGATAGCGACGGAAAATGGGCCATAAGCAATGATCAGAAAGCTGTAAGGTTTGCTCAGCACCTAGAAGAAACTTTTAAGCCCAATGAAAACCTGGTAGAATTACTTGAGAGTGAAAACTTAGCAGAAAACCAGAGAATTAAGCTTGTGACTCCTAAAGAAGTAATGAGAGAAATTCAAAATAACATTAGTGCCAAAAAGTCTCCGGGTTACGACCTCATTACAGGTGAGATTCTAAAACACCTCCCGCGTAAGGCTGTAGTTAAGCTGACCAAACTTATTAATGCTGCATTTATTTTAAAACACGTACCTGCGCCATGGAAGGTCGCTGAAGTCATTATGATTGCGAAGCCTGGGAAACCACCACATGAAGCATCATCATACAGACCTATTTCTCTGTTGCCCGTGCTATCAAAGTTATTCGAAAAACTATTATTGAAGCGATTAAAACCAGTAATAGAAGATAAAGACCTTATTCCAAATCATCAATTTGGCTTTAGGGAGAAACACTCTACAATAGACCAGGTTCATAGAATAACTAATATCATTGAAAAAACACTAGAAAATAAAGAAGTCTGCGCCACTGTATTTTTAGATGTGGCGCAAGCTTTTGATAAAGTTTGGCATAAGGGTCTAATATTCAAACTCAGGCGCATGCTCCCAGAATTTGCAGATATACTAGAGTCGTATATAAGTAATAGAATGTTCAGAATACGGCAAGAGGATGCATATTCCGAACTAAAACATATAAAAGCTGGGGTACCACAAGGAAGTGTGCTAGGCCCGATTTTGTACTTGTTATACACATGTGACATTCCAGAACTGGAAAACAACACCATTGCGACCTTTGCAGATGATACTGCAATTATGGCTACCGGTTCAACCCACAGAGAAGCAGTAGAAAAAGTTCAACTAGCTGTGAACAAAGTTTATGACTGGACACAAAAATGGAAGATCAAACTGAATGAATCTAAATCAATTCACATTGACTTCACAAACAAACACCTGGACTATCACCCAATCTATATAAATGGCATGCAAGTGCCTTACGCTAATACAGCCAAATACCTTGGCATGACTCTCGATACCAAGTTGCGTTGGAAAGCTCATGTCAAAAAGAAAAGACAGGAACTCGACATACGTTATAAAAGTATGTATTGGTTACTTGGAAGGAAATCCTGTCTATCAATACATAATAAAATAACCATATACAAGCATATACTGAGGCCAATTTGGACGTATGGTATCCAACTTTGGGGCTGTACTAAACCAAGCAACATCAAAATTATCCAACAATTCCAAAATAAAGTACTCAGGGATGCTGTGAATGCACCCTGGTACATAAGAAACGACGACCTTCACCGTGACCTTAAAATGGAATTCGTCACCACAATCATCAAAAAATTTGCTGAAGCCCACGAACACAGACTACACCGACATGTGAATGTTGAGGCTATCCAGCTGCTAGACAACACAGACTTAGTGCGTAGGCTAAAAAGAACTAAACCATTTGAATTAATGTAGTGTAAGTAAGTACTAACAAAGTGAGTGAATAATAGTAACATTGTTGTGCTATACATATAACACATGAGCATAGTGTTTTAATATAATATATCAGACTCTAAGAAAGTGCTACGGACTTGTGTAAAAGTGCAAATAGACACTATTCTTAGTATTAACATTATTTATAACGTAGCATATTAAGTTAGAGTTAAATTACTTATTAGTCTTTTTAGGCTAGATTGTAATTAATTTACTAAGAATTCTGTTCTTAATAACAAAGGGAAAAAAAAAAAAAAAAAAAAAAAAAATTTACCGTATCATAAATGCGAAAGTTTATGAGTATGGATGGAGGTTTGTTACTCTTTCAGCCAATAACTACTGACTGGATTTGCATGAAATTTGGCACACAGATAGTTTATAACGTGGATTAACACATAGGATTTAGGCATTTCCCGGTAGTACGATCCTGGGTGATAATTACCAAACTCCACGCGGGCGAAGCCACGAGCATATAAGCTAATAAAAGTATAAAGGGAATTTGTTAGGTACACATAATGTAAAAAAATCACTTGAAAAGGATGATTCTAGTCAGCCCGTTGAACAGTTAGTTCAACAGGGGAGACATCTGAGGTCTTTCTGTTTGTTTGGTACCTGTGCACTCGTAAACAGCAGAACCAAATTTAGTAAATTCTCAGTCATATAGATTGTAAGTATTGTATTGTATAACGAGCTGGTGTCCGCAACTCCACACCCAAAGTGCGTATTTTGCATGCAGATATAGTCATATAGATATAGGATATGTTAAAAAAATGCATACATACAGTGTCCGACAGTCTGTTATTAAGTTTAAAACATAAGCTTTTTAGTCATTTTGAACTCTACTACATAGAAGTTAGTAGTTAATTCTAATTAGAACATTCTTCGCAATTTATTGCCCAAACATGACCTGAATTTAATAATTTATTATTTGATTGCATGATAAGAAGTTTTGCTAGAATAAATTATAATTATGTTATTGAGATAACATTCAATATCTTAAGTACGAAGTAGCTTTAAATTGTGCGTTCTTTGTTTTCAATGGCTTATTCGTACCTGAGAAGGTGAATGTAATAAAATAAAAAAACAAAGACCAACAGATTAATGTAGAGTTAACAAGCAGTGCGAAGGTCGATTCATGATTGAACGTAATCAATAACGAAGTCATGTTACCAATAACATTAGATCAACGAAGCGAATACTAATGACAGATTCTGCATAAATCCATTTAATTATAATGCGAAAATATCCAATAAATTACCAAATTCTCCCGAATGTCTCCTCCCGCACTCACCAACGCCTCTGAAGCCATTTTCACTTAATATTGTGTAGTTGCACCAATAATTGAATAACAAATTTAATCAAAACTAGTTTTTATTGTTTGTAGAGTACAAAATTACGAAAACATTAATTAAAATCCGTACGAAGACGATCACGAATTCACGATAGAATAAATCAATTTTCTTTGACATTACATGACATGACTTTTATGACATTTAAATTTTTATTTTTCTCTATGGTTGTGCACAGACTAAATAAGAAATGTCATTTTCGTTCAGTAAAACTCGTGAAAAGATGATTTTCTGTCTGTAATAGTCTTTCCAAGTTCTTACTGAAATAATACTAGTAGACAGTTTACTTGGTGTTTGTGGTTTAAAAATTAAAATAAGACAAAATACTACTTTACTTACTGTACTTTTATCCAACAACAATAGCGGTCGTTGTCATGAATTTCTAAACAAAGCCTAAAGGCCTCTCCACATTCCCGCGCGAATCACGGCGTGAATAGCGGCGCGGATCGCGGCGCCGATCGCGGTGCGAATCACGGCAGTACTGCTAAGTTCCACATTCGCAGAGATTCGCGCCAGGTTCACAGTACAGTTCGCGCACTTAACAAAGATGGACGCCGAGGTTGCTGCTGCGGGTGCGGGGCTACTTTGCGCATTAGCGATTTATAATTATGCTTTTATCAAACACAAGATAGTCACTAAAAGAAAAAAAAGATGGAGAAAAAGAAGATGGTGGATGGTAGCTATCCACCGAAATAGAACAAGGTTGGTAAATGTTGTTTGAAAATAAGAATGGGCTTGCTCTTGACCTAATTGGATTGAGATTATATTCAAATCTACCTATTGTTACATGTGTGTCTGTCCGAACATGTCACGGGTCTAGCTCATAAGCGAAATGAATAAGTACCAGACCTGAACTAGATATTTTAGCTTTAAGTGTAACTTATGTATTTTGTTACAGTCTAACTATGGAGCAGCAAATAAATGAATTAGTTGCTGAACCTTCTGGTCAATTCAAAAAGTTTACACGGATGTCATTACTGGATTTTGAATATTTGTTAAACAAGATTTCATCACAGATTTCAAAACAAGATACCCAACTACGAAAAGCCATTCCAGCCCGGATACGTTTTGCTATAACACTGCGATACTTAGCAACAGGAGACGATTTCGAAAGCCTACATTTTTTATTTAAAGTTTCACCACAACTGATTTCAGAAGTTATTCCAGAAGTTTGTCATGCCCTAATTATAGCATTGAAGGATGAAATAAAGGTAGGTAAATAAAATAACGTTTTATATTTTTAATAATTTGTATTTATTACTACTGGTAATTTTTTTCATTTTCGTTTATTAAAATAGGTAGGTATAGTACGCAACTAAAATCACATTAAATAATTAGTTAAAGTTTCATAAGTCTCAGTTTTGCTCATTCCTTGTTTATAAGAGTATTATTATGTAGGTAGGTATTCAACAGAGGTTGTAAGCTCTTTGAATTATATTATTTTCTTCATTATCTGAGTGGGACGAACTTGCAACCGCTGCGTCGGTTTGGTCCGGAATGTGAAGAACAGGATAATTAGTTGCAGAAATTAAATCATTTGAATGGATAATAATGTTAGAAGGTGAAGTCTGACGTATGGTCATCGGCGCATAATGCATGGGAGGCTCCGAATGGGATGAAGACGCTGTACCAGGTCTTGGCTCAATAAATTTAGACAAAGGTTGTGATCGAATATAAGGATTGAAATTAAACCGAGAGTTTGATTGCACTAATGGAGATCTTATTGGCGATTGAGGTGGTACTGGTGAGTGGGACTGTTCATATTGATAACGAATATACATGCCATCGATATCATGCATGAGCTTCAGTCTTTTATGGTCGGACAATTGTCGTAACTTCGTTGCTAAGAGTTTGCCATACAAATCGCAATCATCGTCTTGGGAGGAAGGTCGAACTACGGATTCATTTTTTATAGTATTTTTAAAGGTGGCAAGAGCCTCTTTGACCACATTTCCTGCATCAACAAGCTCTGAAGAATTTTGGCGTCGGCGTATTGTCTTGTTGTAGTTGTTTGGGTTATTTGTAGGCTGACTTTGATTTTCCTGCCCTCTTTCTATATTCTCTTCAGTTGCTTCATGCTCTTGTTGCTCATCGTTGTTCACCAATTCCTAAAACATATATTTTTTGTTACAGTTACCATCATGCGCAGAAGAATGGCTACGAATTGAAAATGGATTTGCTAGAAAATTTCCTAGAGCAATTGGATCCATAGATGGAAAACACATTGTACTAGAATGTCCGTTCAACTCTGGATCAGAATACTACAATTATAAAAGAACTTTCAGTATAGTATAGGGAACGTGCACAACGACGGTGCTGCCAACTGGCGTCGCCAATCCGAATCTTGTGCTCTATTAATGCTTGACATAGGACTTTTTTAACAAGTAAATAGAATTAATTTTATAGTGAAAATTAATTAACTAATCATAATGCATTGTTGCATTTCTGGATGTAGGTACCAATACATCCACAAAAATGAAAATAAATCAATTAGTGTAAAATTCTATTACTTTCCAAAGAATACTACTATCATACCATGTTTTGGTGAAAAACGCAAAAAATGGATAAACGCAGTAAAGAAAAATATTTGAAAACAACTTGTTTTTGTTACACTCTGCATTGAAAAGGCCCTCAAAATCAACCGTCCATGCAAACATACCAGAACCATTTATACTTCACCATAGACGTGTAAAGTCTAGACCGCACTAAAGTTCACACCGAATATCCCTCAACAGTAAGTTAATCAAAGACTCCACATGTACTCAGAATATAAACATGGATATACCCACAATAATGTTTTTAGTTGGCTGCACTCCTTTGGTTTTTTTAAGTTTTGTATCTAAATGCTACGGACTGCATTTTGATTGCTTCATCAAATGATTGTGAACTAATTGATTTATTAGAGCCTGGAGATACTGTTCTCGCTGATAAAGGATTCCCTTCCATTATAACATGTGTTGAAAATATGAAAGCTATCTTAGTTATGCCAGCCACCATGTCTTCATACACCACAATTTTCATCAGAAAGTAAACGAAAGATATAAAATTCATATTATTAAACATTTATATTCCGCTAACGATCGTTATTGATAGACCGGAACTCATATTTTATACCTTTTAGCATATTCAAAAATAATATAATTGAAGAGACAATTTTGTTTATGTAGATTGAAAGCACGATGAGAAGTGTGATAAGTTTCCTTTTCTGTCCGCATAGTGTCTCTTTTGTCGATTAGTGCTGCCACCTATAGTTCCTGCACGTTCCCTATTGCTAGCATTAGTTGATAGTCAATACAATTTTATATTTGCTGACATTGGTTCTCAAGGCAGAATAAGTGATGGTGGAGTTTTTACTAACTGCCTGTTGTGGAAAAATATTTGCAGAAAACGTCTAAATTTACCACCACCACATCCTCTACCAGGCTCAAACGTTGATGTTCCCTATGTTTTTTTGGGAGACGGAGCCTTTGCTCTTTCAGAACATGTGATGAAGCCATATCCTGGAAATCACGACGTGGGTTCCCCAAATCGTAA
Organism: Xestia xanthographa; assembly: GCA_905147715.2. Lineage (NCBI taxonomy): Eukaryota > Metazoa > Arthropoda > Insecta > Lepidoptera > Noctuidae > Xestia > Xestia xanthographa. Next base: position 26,615,913 of record LR990649.1, read on the forward strand.
ATTTAACCAGAGATTGTCTTTAGGCAGGGTTGTGGTAGAAAATACTTTTGGTATAATGGTGACTAAATTTAGAGTGTTTAAAAAGCCAATTCCGTTACAACCAGAAAAAGCTACTACTATAACAATGACTTGTATATTACTACATAATTTCTTGAGACGAAGTCGTACTTCTTCACTTATCTATACACCACCCGGAACTGTTGACATTCATGATGACGCTGGAGTACTTATAGAACCTGGATCGTGGAGGAGAGAAGTGGAAAGGACATGTGCTCTGCGTGACTTGCAACGTTTACCACGCCGACCACCACGTAATGCCACGGAAATAAGAAACGAATTCACCAAATATTTCAGTTCATAAAAATCGTTAACGAAACCCAAATTATTTGTAGTTCCAACATTCTATTAAAATACAAAGTAGATACTTACCGTATTTATTGTTTTCTTACAGTTCAATCCATCCCCCAAAAATGAATCCATTAAGTCGTACGCAAACCAAATGGGCTGATATATGTCTTCAACACCTGATCCCGATGTAATGGATTTATTGACCTTAGTCCTGTAGCTTCTATAACTAGACATCAATGATTCTTTTTTTTTTTTTAGTTCGTCCACCGGTATTTCCATTATGCAGCTTATTCTCATCCAGGCATCATGATTTTTCATTTTATTTTTATGGTCTTTTAGTTTAGCGTTCCACAACACTGGTTCGGCTTGGAAGCATTCTAAAAATGCTAATTCTAAATGGTTAGACCAACTTATGGCCATTTTCAAAGTTCACGTGCGTAATTCACTAACTTTAACTTTACGTAATATACTGTGTTATTTTACTACACAAATTACCTAAGAACGCTCGCCGCACTTGACTCGACACGACTGAGTTGCATGCGAATGTGGAACCTAATCGCTTTCGCGCCAAGTTCGCGGCTCGCGGATCCTTTGACGCGGGACAAAAAACCGACAATTTTCGGGGAACGATCCGCGAACGCGACGCGAACCGCGAAATATATGCGAATCGGATCCACACTCATGGATCGCGTAGGGTTCGCGGCTTCGCGCGCGATTCGCGGGGGAATGTGGAGAGGCCTTAATACGTCGCTGTCGCGCCTAGCCAAGATGACAAATTGACAGCTAACAATTTGAATGTTCCTGGAAATGGTAATTTAATATTTGAAGCATAATGATGGTTTAGTTGTTCTGGTTGCACTCGTGGGAATGAAATCTTGCCGTCTTTTTTTCATGGAAAACGATTAATTAATCACAATGCATGCTTGATCAGTGATTCGTCACAATTGTCACTGTCATTGTAAACATTTTATTTTTGTTTGTAATACATTTTTGTAGGAATTCTAATGCGTTAATCGCGGAAAATGAGTGACATTATTAACGCCACTGAGGCTGCGTCCTTAGCTGTGCAGTTCGATCAAGCAAGATACATAGATAAGGCTGTAGAATGCTACCGTACAGCTGCGAGGTTGTTGGACAGGGTTCGAGATCGATTACCCCCAGAAAAACAGGAAGAAATAAGGAACAAAGTGCAGGAGTACCTAGAAAGGGCCACTTTCTTGACAGAACAACAAGGTATGATATTTTTTTATCTTTATATTTGCTGGTATCAGAATATAGAAGTAGTGCTTTGTTTTTTTTATATTATGCCTTAGCTATGACTCATAGAAAGTTTAAGTGGTCACTTTACACAGTAGCCATTCAGTACTAATCTGTATGATGACGATGATATCATATTTTTTTTAGTCCAAACCGGTTGAAGCACTACTTGTGACTGTGCGTTTGACAACTACAATACCTATTATTGTTTGAAACAAAACAAAAACTTTTTTGTTACAAGAAAGTTTAGCGGAAATAACTAGTTACAATGAAGTATTTTTTGTTTAGTAATATCTAAAGAAATACAATAAGTGCTACTTTATTAAAAGGTTCCACACAATAAGATTGGGAGTCAAAGTTTTTTTTAGATTTTATGTTTAACCACTCATATGCCTGAATTATAGAAACAATTAAAAAGTCATTGTGTCTCGTGTAGATCTACGTTCCGGCACACCAAAGGTTAAAGAAGTTATGTTTTAGGAAGTAGGAATACCATCTAAGAGGGATCTATACTCCATACTATAAATTGGGAAAGTAACAACAGACTTATTTTATTAACAGATAGAGCACACCAAGCAGAGAGTGAGCGATCCATGCAGCAATGTTACTTCCTCATGCAACAAGCCTTAGAAGCTGATGAGGCTAATCATAAAGATAGTGCACTACAACTGTATACACAAGCTGTGGAATTTGCTGTTTCTATTGTGAGTATATTATATAACTGACAACATTTTAACTGTAACAAAAAAATAAAGAAATCAAGTATAAAATATATGAATTACTATCAACCTGCTCTCGCTTTGTCTGCTTGTAATTTTCATATGGAGAAAATGAGGCTAATGAGAAATAATATAAATATGTAAAAAAATATTTTTTACAAACCTTGTCCCAACAATTACTGACACAGCAAAAAAAAACCAGTCATATTAGTCAACCCGTTCTCTCAAGTGACGATCCTTCATACATGCGGCAATCAATTTTTTATTTATTTGGATTTTAAGTCATATTTTGTATTTTGTCTAAAGTGTTTGACTGGCTTCATCACAACTAATTGTTAATTACTTCTTGCTCTCACCTAAGTCCTTCTCATATATTATTCTTTTAATATGCAAAAAATTAGAGACTATAACTTTAAGTTAAGGGTAAGTAGTCAACCCAGGTGTTCTGCAAGGTAACATTCTAGGTCCTTTTGTGTTTTGTTATTAATTTCGATTGCTTATGTTTTTGTGCTTATCAAAAGTAACTATATTACAGAAAACGTGTGATCCAGAAGTAAAAGCAAAAATTAAAGGTATTGCTGAACAGGCTCTCGATAGGGCCGAAGAGTTGAAAGGTATAAAGAGAATTGGATCACTTTCTGTTAGTGAACCAAAAAAGCCAGGTAAATTATTATATTTTGAATGTAATTTTTCGTCTACAACTTAATTCAGAAAGAAGAGTTTTATTTCAATACAATTTTTATTTGCTTTAAAGCGTAAATGCATGTGTCTTACTTGTGACTCTCTTGTTATCTTTAAAAAAATATTTCTAACAGGCATTAACAGGAAATAATAAAGATTCCTTTCACCCAATTAGTTAACATATACAATACCTTTCCTAACATATAAGCTTGTAAAATACATTTTTAATTTTGAAATGTATATTAAGTTACAGTCAAAACTGTTAATCGGTCAAAACCACTACTTTTGACTGGTTTTAGTCAAAACCCGTATGAATTTAAAATGCGTTTTCTGCATTAAAAATATGTTGTTTTAGAACGCCTCAGTTGTAATTACTTAGTCCTAGAACTAAATGATGTTTTTTAAAGGGAAAAAAACGACCTGATAAGTTTCTAAGTAAATGTTAGTTTTTGTTAAAATGTTTTTCACTGGTCAAAAGTAGTTTTGACTAGTTTTCACCAGTAAAAGTAGTTTCGACTAGTTTTCACCAGTCAAAAGTAGTTTTTACTAGTATTCACCAGTCAGAAGAAGTCTTGACTGTGTAATATATAATATCCTCAATTTTCCTTTTAGCCGTATCACCAGTCAGACCCGTATTGCAAAAAGACCAAAGCATCCATTTAAAAGTTAGCGGAAAGCAAGCCACATATACCGAAGAAGAGAAAGAAGTATTACGCACATCATCAAATATAAACAACAATTGCTTCCTCCCATTTATGGATGTGGATTTATCAGAGAGGTTCCAGTATGCTATACCTTTTGAGGACAGGGCTAGTGAGCTGAAACTCTCTTCTAAGCAAGCAAAGGAGTTTGATGCCTGGGTGAGGCCGCATGAGCTCTGTACAGACCCAAAGATGATTGTTGGAGATCATGTTGACTGTTTTAGTATAAAGCAGACTGTGAGTATTTTTGGTAGTTAATAGATAATGAAAATATTGCTACCAAAGAATCTATTATAGATTCTTTGGCTATTATGGATTCTTTGGCTCAATGAGGCTTGTGACGTGGACACCAGATAGTTGATATAACACATGATCCTTTTTTTTTGTAAATACATACATACACATATCAAAAAAAGTTTGTGATCACAAGCATATATTTTTTTAAATTGAACTTTATCAAGAAAAAAATCTTTGTTGTGTATTTTCTTTTAATAGAAATACCCTGTTTGATTCTAAATCGATATTTTTAGATAAAGAATCTATAAAGAAGAAGGAATCATAATATAATCTACCGTAACAAAAAATATTTTGATTTTTCAAAGTGATTACAAACTTTTTTTGATGTGTGTACTTATTATGATATTAAACATCCATGACTCATGGGTAAATGAGTGTAAAATGTGTATATCCATAGAAAACAAGAATTTAATGATAATCTACCTAATTGTTACTTTTGCTGATGGATGATAGTTGTATAAATACCTTACCTCCTAATATTTTCTTTGCCACACACCATGAATGTGACTGAAATGGCAGTGCTCAAACTCAAACCATTTATTTCAATTAGACCATTATGGCTCTTTTGAATGACAAAATACAAAAAAGCAAAGCTACAGTCCCAGTCACAAGACATAATAACTTGGGAAAGCACTGTAGATGAGCACTCCCTAGCGTAGATTTCTATGGAGAAGAACGGGCAAGAAACTCCATGGACACTCTTTTAAATCAAAATATTGTTACAAAATCTTGGTTACATCATTCATGTTGAGATTATACATATATGTGAGAACGATGTAGATAGTCGTGCACATTAAGTGCGTCCAGAGTAAAAGATTAAGAGAGAGAAATAATCTATAAGCTATACCAAAATGTATGCGGGAATCGAAATGCTTGTCCATTAACTTGCCTGATGGAGTGATGGTAAACGACGATGCAGTTAGAATTCGACAGCCAGAGCTACTGCGCCATCGAAATGCACATCAGCTTGTAAACGCAAGATTTAATAAGCAACCCTTGGACTTCATTATCTACGTTGTATTTTCCCAATAGGGATAATGACTGACTAAAAAAATATGATTCTGTTTAGTCCGTCAGTTAGATTATCGAAAAATATTGGGTACTTGTTTTTTTTTATCAAAGTAATAAAAATCGACGAAGGTAAAATGTGTCAAAAAGTGGCGGCTTGTGACGTCACATTTGAGAAAAAAGTACTGAAATGTGACGTCACACGAGTTTTCGACGCACTGTATCGTCTCCATTTTTGTTTACGTGAAAAAAGAAAAAATGTGTCCAATATTTTTTGGAAATCTAACTAACGCACTACTTAATTGTTTTTTTTTGGCATCTACCCTATTAAGTTAGGAATAGGATCGGTTTATAATCGGTAAGTCTTGTGCAATGAAGCCCAGTGGTTAAGGCCTCGGTTCTCATGCATGAGGTTGTGGTTTCAAATCTGGGCAAGTACCAATGTGACTTTTTCAATTCATATGTACTTTCTAATTCTATCTTGGACATCACAGACATCGGTGAAGGAAAACATCGTGAGGAAACCTGGACTTATAATTAATATAAGTCTGAAATCGCCAACTCGTCTTGAGCAAGCGTGGTGATCTATGCTCGTGCCTTCTCTGTTGAGAAGAGGCCTTTGCCCAGCAGTGGGACAGTAGTAGGCTGGTATCATACACCGTTAATTTTAGGTCGCTCTCGAATCGAATGCTATAAACTCAATCATCGAACTCCGAACGATTGGGACTGTTTTTTTTTAAATTACTATTAAAAATCATATTTACCTACTATAAATTTAATTTTTCGTTACTTTTTATTTATTTATTTTATAGGAAGGTAAGGTAGCTTCACAGCTGACAGTACATTAACATAAAAAAAAATAGTCGAACATTACGCCAATTACGAAGTACACAGAAAAAACATTTGATTAGCCGAGAGTGACTCGGGCGTATATTTTTTTTGTTTTGAAAAAAAAAAATCACGAAAAATATAATATATAAATTCATTTTTTTTCAAAAACAGTCCCAATCGTTCCGAGTTCGATGTTCGAGTTTATGGCTTTCAGTTCCAGAACGACCTAAAAATAAGCGTGTTTAAGTGTATTTTACATGGAGCGACTTGATAACCAAAGTTATTTACTTTCAGATAGTATCAGACTGCTCTTTCGTAGCATCATTAGCAGTAAGTGCGCTATACGAGAGGCGATTTAACAAGAAGATCATAACCTCTATTATATATCCTAAGAATAAGAGCAAAACGCCTGTGTACAACCCGTTCGGCAAATATATGGTCAAGTTACATCTAAATGGCGTGAGGAGAAAGGTAAGCTTACGTTTAAAAGACGCAAAAAGAATCAAAATGTATGTAGCAATGTTGCTTTTTACCCGACTGACTTAAAATTCAATTTGGGGACAACCAGACGCCATTTTGTGAAAAATGAAACTCGATGAAATATGTTAAGTGGGGTATCAATGAGTTGGTATAATTTGAAAATCATCTTGAGGTGTCTCGTATGATTTTTTATTTCGAATGCCCATTTATGATTTGCTAGCGGACGTCACGCGGTTTCACCCAAGTAGTTCCCGTGGGAGAACGGGTATAAAATATAGCCTATGTTACTCGCTGATAATGTAGCTATCCATTGCTGTAAGAATTTTAAAAATCGGTCCATTTGTTACATACAAAAATACATATCTTTCATCTTTATAATATTAGTATAGATAATATTAATAATCATATAAAAAGTGAAAAAATCAAGTTAAATCGTATTTTAAAATGAAAGACGGGCGGGATCTATTGAAATATAAAATTATTAAAATATGGAATGGGTCCCGCCTGCTTTCAAATGCGCTTGTTTTTTGCTCTTCAGTCGGGTTTTTTAGTTTTTATATATAATTATATATATATTTTTTTAAAAGGGGAAATATTTTTGTGGCATAAAGCTTGAAATTCAGTCCGGATTGAGTAAATAAAATCTATTTATAATCGCTTGATTTGCCAGCAGTCCAAAATCTTATGAAATCTCTTTCGTTTTCAGGTGATAATAGATGACAGATTACCGTACAGTAAACACGGGCGGTTACTGTGTTCTTACTCCAGTAACAAGAACGAGTTCTGGGTCTCTCTGTTGGAGAAGGCGTATATGAAAGTAATGGGGGGATATGACTTTCCTGGCTCAAATAGTGTGAGTTTAATTTATTACTAGCTACTGCCAGTGGCTTCGCCCGCGTGATGTTCGATAATTGTCCCATGGGATCTTGCCACCAGGATAAAAACTATCCTATGTGTATATACAGGTTATAAACTATCTGTGTGAAAAGAAGAATGGCGAGGTTGGACCCACGTAATTTAAAAATCAACGGAGCACCGTTCACGGTCTAGTTTATATTAATTATAGTAAAGAGTTTATCAGAATCCTCTATAAAAAATATTGAGTTACTAGATGATGGGAATTAAAAGTTACGAATAATTTTAATTTATATAAAATAAATCATCGTGCAGTTGCCGAACGCAACGTTTGACATTTACCTTTTATAACTGAGAAAAGTGTCAAATTCATCTGTGGACATAGTCTGTGGATCATTCTATTGTTTGTTTGTGTTCAACGACTACGTGGAATACGGATAAAAGCTATTTTATGCCATTCTACTACTAAATAATAACCAATAAGTCCGTGCCTTAAGTTATGTTATAATCTTCTACCTTTCATATCTTTTTTCTTCCAACTTCTATAACCTACTTTCCATTTGCTTTTTTGTTAGTCTTAAGTCGTTCTTTAACTATTAATAAGTTTCCACAATGTACGCTACCCATATCACTGGGTCCCGAATTACATGCAATCTCGCCATTCTCATTTCATCCAAATCCGTTCAGAAGTTTTTTCGTGAAAGAGTAACAAACATCCATACTCACAAACCTTCGCAATTATAATATTAGTAAAAATAAATAAATAATTTAATTAGGACCAAACTATTAGGAAGTAGGATCATAATATTAGTTGGATTTAACTGAATTGTGGTTAATCAACGTTTCGAATCGAAACATATTTATTTATCTACACCCATGCTATAAATCCTCTATAAAGGTATCTGAAACAGTTAGCTTATGGCCAACATTAAAACAGCCAGTGTCTTAATAACCATTATAACACCCAAACGGGTGTTATAATGTTGTACTGAATTTCATTATGCAACTCGTTTAAAAAAAAGAACATCGAATGTGGTAGTGAATCGAACGTCTAGCACGTGCGATTCACTACCACAGCGCCGTAATTTAAAAAAAAACTTATAGGTTAATTCGATTTCACGTCGTATGCCGCCATTTTTGTTCGACATTTGGATATTAGTATTGCATTATGTACTTTGTTGTTTACAAAAATGAGTGATACAAGCTTTGTGAATTGTGATAATTGAACAATCCAAAATATTAAGTATTAAAAAAAATATCCAAAAAAATCCAAAATATTAAGTATTAAAAAATATTAAGTAAATAATTATATTACTACCTATACACGGTTTGTTTGTAGTTAAATACAAGCAATTAAACTTTCCATGAATTTACATAGACTTCTTAAAACACTGCAACACCATAAGGTTTCAGAACCTTTTATGGAGGATTCATATCATGGATGTAGATAAAGTCTTGTATGCAACTGTACATAATTAGGTATTAAAACACTCTTGTGATACTATTATCACACTCGGCTTCGCCTCGTGTGATAAACCCACATTCGTGTTTTAATACCCCTCATTATACAACAGTTGCATAAATAACTATTAATTAACACTTTATAACATAACATCACGCCTGTAATCCCCGAAGGGTTAGGCAGGGGCGTACCTAATAGTACACCCACATTTCGACAGTTATGTTTACGTCCCCGGTCCCATGTAATAGGGGGTGAGAGTGAATGCCATCAACTGTGCGCAATTCCAGGCTCCGTGGCTGCAACAGAGAATTTCCTGCTGGAAAACCGCAATATCACTTTGCTTGACCCGGGAATCGAACCCAGGACCTTGTGCTCAGCAGGCATGCTTCAGTCTGGATATGCGCCCACTTGATGGCAATAGGCTCGTTCCCTATTACATGGGACTTCAACATAACTGTCGAAATGTGGGTGTACTATTAGGTACAGTCGGAGTCTTTTCCGCCTGACCATTTTAAAATTTTGTTCGCTTAAAACATGCGGAGGCGCCGAGCCACGCACCTTTAAAGTTTGGGCCTATTAGGAAAGCCTCAACTTTGGCGCGCAAAATAACAATAACTCTCGTTTGGTCGTCATGCGTCGTCACTGCGCTCGGCCGATTCGGTATCTTTTCATTCATTATTTCTATACAAAGTCAACGAGGTGGGGCTAGAGAGCGTTTCTATGTTGCGAGAGCAAGCAAAAATAAGCTTAGTGGTGGTCAGGCGGGAGTGTCCTCGATAGTACCTATACATCTGCCTAAATCTTCGGGGATTACGCTTGATGTAATTTTTATGTAATACATATTTATTTTATTTAAATGCAACCTTAAGTGTCCATTATAAGGTTCTGAATTAACTTACAAATGTCACCAATTCTTTCGCAGAACATAGATCTCCACGCCCTAACCGGTTGGATACCCGAACGTTCAGCCATACGCAACGGAGAGGCAGATTTCAACGCAGACTCATTATATGAGAAGATAAGAATTAGGCTAGAGAAAGGAGATGTGCTCGTGACAGTAGCTACGGGCCCGCTGTCTGACACAGAGGCGGAACGTACGGGACTTGTGGCGACGCATGCGTACGCCGTGCTAGACGTCCGACTGGCTAATGTAAGTACATCAATCAATCAAGTCAGCATAATCTACACTAACAATCTAATAGATAAAAAAATCCTATTACAGTGTTTGTTGTCGAACTCCTCCGAAACAGCTTGACCGATTTTCATGAAATTTTTGTGTATATATTTTGGTCGAGTACGTATCATAATACCTAAGTTTATCCTATTCTCGATATAACAACGGTCCAAAGACCTACTGTTTAAAATACCTAAAGATCGTTTCACAGATTTTTGTAATAACTAATGAACGAAATCTATAAAGGAACATTCATCTACGTTTGACTCACCTAAACTCAGTATTGCTTAGTGCTTTTCTGCATTGGGTCTTGCTAGCTGGCGTGAGGAGCGTAGGCCGAAGGCCGGCGGAGCGACGACGACATTTGTAACAGAAAGTGGGTGTGTAATGTAAAATGCGAGCTAGCGAGCGCACGTCACATCCAATCAATGTCATAGCCAATATTTAAAAAAAAATGTCATAGCCAAAACCATTTGGTTAATCGTTAGTTAGTGCGATTGATTTTAGTTGAATCAATAAGGGTTCTTACAGACGAGCGGCAGCGGTAGTACATTGATAGGTAGTAGGTAGGACATTTGCGCGAAGGACACTTGTGTGACTAGACTTTAGCGCGACTTAATGGCCATTGAGGTTCACTCTGTAAACATTCACGCCTGTTATTTATACTTGAAGTTGTTTTTTTTTGGTTTTTCTGTCATGGGTGTAATTTTCATGGTTTTGGGGTCGCTGATAACGAAAATGAGGTTAGAATGAAAATCCAAGATGGCGGCGAGGAAAATTTTCGGTTTTTCCGTCATAGGTGTCGTTTTCATGGTTTTCGGGGTTGCTGTTTACGAAAATGAGGTCAAAATAAAAATCCAAGATGGCTGCGAGGAAAATATTTGGTTTTTCCAACTTGGGTGTCGTTTTCATGGTTTTCGTGGTCACTGATGACGAAAATTAGGTCAAAATGAAAATCCAAGATGGCGCCGATGAAAATTTTAGATTTTCCGTCATGGGTGTCGTTTTCACGGTTATCGAAGAAGCTGATTACGAAAATGAGGTTGAAATGAAAATCCAAGATAACGGCGAGGAAAATATTTGGTTTTTCCATCATGGGTGTCGTTTTCATGGTTTTCGTGGTCGCTGATTACAAAAAAGAGGTCAAAATTAAAATCCAAGATGGCGCCCAAGAAAATTTTCGGTTTTTCCGTCATGGGTGAATGGGTGTCGTTTTCATGGTTTACGTGGTCACTGATAACGAAAATGAGATCTCAACTTCAAGTATAAATAACAGGCGTGAATGTTTACAGAGTGAACCTCAGTGGCCATTAAGTCGTGCAAAAGTCTAGTCGCACAAGTGTCCTTCGCGCAAATGTCCTACCTACTACCTACCTATCAATCTACTACCTACCTACCTACCGGTTAATTCGGACAGGTTGTATAATAATTAAAATAATTTCGGACAAAAACAATGCACGATTACTTATATCTTTAGGGGTAGTCCTATTACATTTTTTACGCAAATTTTTGATTTTTACTTCCTGGATCAAATTATTTCGGTCGGCGTACACGAGTCGATAATAATAGCGATATTCGGACGATTGTCGATTGATATTGACGAATATTAGAGACGAGACTGACATGAGACTGAGGAGCGAGCTGAATTGAGAATTATAGTACGTACTTTAATTTTATTTATTGTATTTTTGTCTTATTATATTGACAAACGAAAACTAATGAAACTTATTCATTGTAGATTGAAGTTTTATATCATATTAATTTGTTTGATAAAATTGAGTTTATTTGGAATATAATGGACGCTGAATTAAGACATTTATGGCTTAAATTACTATTTCTTTACGATTTTTTCCATGAAAACTCAAGGAATTTAAAGAAATTCTAAAACTCCAATAAACAAGTAAAACGTTCAACTTATCTTTTAGTAATTTTAGCTTTTATAAGAATTAAATGTAACTATGTGAATTTGAGCGTCAAAGTTCCATCGTCGACGGTTTTTCTTGCAAACTGAGTTCGTAAAATATTTATAGTAAACTAGCTGTTGCCCGCGGCTTCGCCCGCGCGCAGTTCGGTAACTGTCCCACTGAATCTTACTATATTTATCATCACAATCATCATAATCATCACAATCACCATCACTATCACAACCACCATCATTATCACAATCATTATCACAATCACTATCATTATCACAATCACTATCACAATCACCATCACTATCACAACCACCGTCATTATCACAATCAGCATCACAATCACCATCACCATCACAATCACAATCACCATCACCATCACAATCCCCATCACCATCGCTATCACCATCACAATCACCGTCACTATTACAATCACCATCACCATCACAATTACTATCAAAGTGACTATCATAATCACCATCATCGTTATCACAATCATTATCATCGTAATCTTGTGATTACGATGATTGTGATAGTGATGGTGATTGTTCTTACTATCACTATCACAATCACCATCACTATCACACACCATTACAATCACAATCACCATTACAATCACCATCACAATCTCCATCCTCGTCATCACAATCATGATCATCGTAATCACAATCATTATCATCGTAATCTCAATCATTTTCATCTTAATCACAATTATCATGATCACAAATTCACAATCGCCATCACTATCACAACCAAAATCATTATCACAATAACCATCACTATCACAATCACCATCACTATCACTATCATCATCACTCTCAACCACCATCATTATCACAATCACCATCACTATCACACACCATAACAATCACAATCACCATCACAATAACCATCACAATCACCATCACAATCACCATCACAATCACCATCACAATCACCATCACAATCACCATCACAATCACCATCATAATCACCATCACAATCACCATCACAATCACCATCACAATCACCATCACAATCACCATCACCATCACAATCACCATCACAATGACCATCACAATCACCATCACAATCACCATCATAATCATGATCACAATGACTATCATCATTTTAACAACCATTATCATAGTAATCACAATAATCATCATCACAATCTCCATCCTCGTCATCACAATCATGATCATCGTAATCACAATCATTGTCATCGTAATCACAATCATTGTCATCGTAATCACAATCATTGTCATCGTAATCTCAATCATTTTCATCTTAATCACAATCATCATGATCACAAATTCACAATCGCCATCACTATCACAACCAAAATCATTATCACAATCACCATAACTATCACAATCACAATCACTATCACTATCACAATCACAATCACAATTACCATCACCATCACAATCACAATCAGCATCACAATCACCATCACAATCACTATCACAATCACTAACCTCGTTATCACAATCATTATCATCGTAATCACGATCATAATCATCATTATCAGAATCACCATCACTGTCACAATCACAATCACCATCACCATCGCTAACACCATCACAATCACCGTCACCATCACAATCACTATCACAATCACTATCACAATCACCATCACCATCAAAATCACTATCACAATCACCATCATCGTTATCACAATCATTATCATTCTTATCACAATCATTATCATCGTAACCACAATCATTATCATCTTAATCACAATCATCATTATCACAATCATCATTATCACAATCATCATCGTAATCACAATCATTATTATCGTCATCCAATCATCAGCATCATCATCACAATCATCTTCATCGTTATCACAATCATTATCATCGTAATCCAATCATCAGCATCATCATCACAATCATCTTCATCGTTATCACAATCATCACAATAAATCAACAATTACCCTGTACAGAAGTCGAATCCGCCATCTTCTGGATCTCAAAATAAATGCCATTTTCGTAATCAGCGCCTCTGATAATCTCGGTATCGACACCCATATTCATTTTTAGACATTTCAACCCCATCGCACCCCAACAGGGAATGATTGTATTCTAGGTCCGCCACATTAAATCTTAAAATCGTTGTTTTTGTAATACACCCGACCCAATTCACTATAAAAACAATACCAATGTTGAATTTCAGGCTTTGTTACCCCATTTCCCTCTTTAGGGGTTGAATTCTGAAAAAACCTGAAACACAAATGTTAACTCATTTATCGATAGGAGTACTCCTGTTAAGTTTTAAATAAAGTAGTCTAACTAATCTTATTTCCCCATGTAATCTTTGGACCCCCGTTTCAACCCCTTAGGGGGTGAATTTTGTAAAATCCTTTCTTAGTGCACCCCTAGACCACATAAGGAACCAATGTGCCAAATTTGGAATGTCTAGACTCAGCGGTTTGGGCTGTGCATTGATTTTTATACTTTGCCACCCCATTTACCCCTCTTAGGGGTTGAATTCTGAAAAATCCTGAAACCCATTTCTACTCATTTATCAATAGGAGCACTCCTGTGAAGTTTCGAATAAAATAGTCTAACTAATCTTGTTTCCCCATACAAACTTTGGAGCCCCGTTTAACCCCCTTAGGGGATGAATTTTGAAAAATCCTTTCTTAGTGCACCCCTAGACCACATAAGGAACCTACTTGCCAAATTTGGAATCTGTAGACCCAGCGGTTTGGGCTGTGCGTTGATAGATGAGTCAGTCAGTTTCTTCTTTTATATATTTAGATTACACGAAAAGAAAAATGGAAATGTGTAACTCCAACTTACAAGTAAGAGAATGGCACTATCGTTATTTTTAAGCAAATAAATAAAGGCATGTATTTAACGCGGCGACAAACTAATCTGATTAAGGGTTTTAAAAATAATTACAATGGGTAGCAAAAATAATACGTTGGCAGCTACAGTGAAGTAGCATTTTAAGCATAAAGTAGCAGCTTTATTTGGAGTTGTAAGCTTTGTTTAAATTTAAATTTGAAGTGATTTTTTGGTGTGGCAATTGAATTTATTGTTAGGCGACAACTTGACGGCGGATAAAAAGTAGAAAATAGGCTTTCATAAATTAAACAATGAGGTTGTTTATAAAATTAACTGAGATTTAGAACCTGCTACGACTCCATGACGCGCGCTCGCTTCGCTCGCATATTGAATAACACTCTTTGACTTCTGTCCCCAAAGTGCCGGGCCTCCGCCGGCCTCCTTCGTCGGCCTACGGCCCGGTGCCCATGCCGCCCATAAATGATTACTTAAATGAAAATTTGAAATGTTAGCCGCCCAGTCATTATTTTTAATACCTCACCTATTATTTCATTGGCCCTGTTTAATATATTTGCTAACTTATAGTAGCAGCCATTATTTAGTTTTTATAGAACCTTGACTTTTGTAGCTCATTTAATATGATTGTGATTGTGAAAATATTTAATCGCTACCAAGTTATATTTTATGTAACCAAGTAGTTAGTCGCATAATAAATTGTTATTCGCCTGAAATATAATTAGCCATAAATAAAATATCTTACTGCTGCTGAGAATTACTGCGTCAAAAATCATGAATTTGCCTAATAAATGTAATAGGACTCTTAAAGACGAGCGGCACGTTGTCAACGGCAGATAAACTGCATCCGACGACATATGTCGACGGCTGCCGTCGACGCGCCGGCGGCAGCCGTCGACGCCGTAACTGCAAGCGTCGACGGCAGCCGTCGACATATGTCGTCGGCTGCAGTTGGCAACGTGCCGCTCGTCTGTAAGAACCCTTGTCAAATAGTTGAGTCGACCAATATGCGTTATGAACATAAGTGAATCAACCGTAGTTATAATGAAAATAGTTGAGATAAACTTAGGTATTATGTATGATACGTAACCATTTTGGTCGTAGGCTATTTTTTAGTCCCACACATACATCAAAATTTCCACGCGAATGAAGTGGCGGACAACAGTTAGTAATATGTAATAATATAAAAAGAATATTTTAAAGAGGAAAGATTTGTATTTTTGTATGTTTGTAACAAATAAACTCAAAAACAAAAATGTAGTTAAATGAGGATATTTCCTTGGCAACACCAGGGCGCGGGTGGCGCCACTTCGGTCGCGGGTGGCGCCACTCCGGTCGCTTCTCGTGTAGTGACGTCATAAACAGACAATTGAAGATTGAACATACTTATGCCGAAGATGGTGTTGTCACGTTTTAAAAGTTTGTTAGAATGAGAGGCTTTCTTTTTGAATATTAAATTTAAAAAAAACATAGTTTCCAAGAACTCTGTACATGACGTTGAACTGATTACGTTAGTGCCAAAACCAAAACCCTTGGAAAAAAAAACATTGCGTCACTTCATATACGCTCGTTGAATGACATTTTCGTTTGCTTAAACTTCCGAATGTAACGATTACATCCAAGTGAAATGATGTGACGTTCCGTTCCAGTAACTTATCAAGTTCAGCGCCAGATGGCTTTCTTGTTTTATTTTTCTTTCTTTTTTTTTTTTTTTTTCTTCTTTCTTTTCCTTTCTTATTTTTTTATATTTTTTTATTTGTTGGTTTGTCTTACCAAGGGGTATCGTATTACCTGGTACTAACTGGGTTGTGGAGGTCAGATAGGCAGTCGCTCCATGTAAAATACTGGTATTCAGCTGCATCCGGTAAAACTGGAAGCCGACCCCAACACAGTTGGGAAAAGGCTAGGCAGATGATGATGATGTGGATTCTTATTTTATTTGGTAATGTCATTGTTATACCTATATGCCTCTTTCGGATCGGACAGGGTTTTTTTTACATATTGTATAAATAGCCCATTGCTGGAAATGGGCCTCTTTTAAGTAGTGCCACACGCATTCCGCATCTTGTCTGTAGCTTTCATAGGGGTCTTATAATCATCTAATTGGAGGCATCCCACATTTCGTTTGCCGATATTCGATCTCTAACGAGAATTTGTTCGGTCGGTTCTTCGATAAACATTGCCCCCACTATAACTTTAGCTTCACCTTAACTAATATTATAAACAGGTAAAATTTGTTTGTTTGTATGTAGGGGGTAATCTTCGGAACGAATGATCCAATTCAAAAAAATCTTTCACTGGCAGAAAGCTACATTATTCGTGACTAGTCACGCCGTGCTATAATTTTTAGTGCGTTGTGACGTCACGAGCTCCCACTCCCGAGTTTTGATGCATTGTTCTTTGTCAATATTCATTGATTTATAAAAACAAACTACAACTACTAACTACAACAGCCCATAACGTCCACTGCTGGACATAAGCCTCTCCCATGATGGGAGGAATTTGCCGTAATCTCCACGCTTAGCAGGCGGATTGGAGATCGCAGTGATGAAAGACTAACAGAAAACGCTGCTGCCCATTCTCTGGTCTCCGTAGACCAGAGAATGGGCAGCAGCGTTTTCTGTCAGGCGACTAATGTCTGAGGCAGAACACCTTGCGCCTCCGTGGCGCAAGGTGTTCTGCCTCAGACATTAGTCGCCTTATACGACACCCGTGAGTGTAATGGGTTGGTTCTATTCTACTCTGCCGGATACCACACGGACAAAAACAAAAAAAAAACATTATTTTCCAATACTCTAACTGATGGACTAAATAGATTTGCAATTTATTGATGGTGGAAACTAGCCTATTAATCATACCTAGCCTATTATAAAATATCTATCTTCTTTCAGGGTGTAAAACTCCTAAAACTTAAGAACCCCTGGTCCCATCTCCGTTGGCGCGGTAACTACTCGGAGTTAGACCTTGAGCATTGGACCCCGACACTACGCGCCCTCCTAAACTACGACCCCGACAGCGCGGCACAGTACGACAACGGCGTATTCTGGATAGACTACGCCAGTATACTGAACTTCTTTGATGTCTTCTACTTGAATTGGAATCCTGAGATGTTTCAGTATACGTATTGTATTCACCAGTAAGTTTATTTTTAAACACTGTTTTAAGCTTTCACGGTTCATACTACTACTACTACTACTACAACAGCCCATAACGTCCACTGCTGGACATAAGCCTCTCCCATGATGGGAGGAATTTGCCGTTATCTCCACGCTTGGCAGGCGGATTGGAGATCGCAGTGATGATAGACTAACAGAAAACGCTGCTGCCCATTCTCTGGTCTACGGAGGCGCAGGGTGTTCTGCCTCAGACATTAGTCGCCTTATACGACACCCGTGAGTGTAAAGGGTTGGTTCTATTCTACTCTGCCGGATACCACACGGCTTGGCACGGTTCATAACTATACTTAAAATGTCACTTACGAGATATCTTCCGTGATTATTGGTTACTAGCTGACCCACGCAACTTCGTCTGCGTCACATAAGAGAGAAAAAGCTTTCAAAAGGAACAAATTTTCCCCGTTTTTGCAACATTTTTCACTTATGCTCCGCTCCTATTAGTCGTAGTGATGTTATATATAGCCTATAGCCTTCCTCGATAAATGGACTACCCAACACTGAAAGAATCATTCAAATCGGACCAGTAGTTCCAGAGATTAGCGCGTTCAAACAAACAAACAAACTCTTCAGCTTTATATTACAACTAATATTATTAAGTATAGATTTTTGAGCTCCCGATATTTTGACGCTGTTGCAAGCGCCGTGATCGCGGGTTAACTGGAGAATGCGGGTGGATGGAAAAAATTGTTAGGAGCAGACAAATCTGTCTACCCTTTTTCTTTGTCTTTTGCTACGCGCACTACTGGAACTCGACACTAAGTCACGGCAAAACACACAGTATCACTAGGTTTTGTGGACCAATAATCACGGAAGATATCCCGTAAGTGACACTTTAAGTATAGTTTAGTTTTATTTTTTTGGTTAATGAGAAAGCGGTAAACAACTTTGAAAATTATGTTTATTGAGAAAGTTAAACTTTGCAAAGGTTTTACTTTATAGAGTTCCGTACCTCAGTTGGGGAAAAACGGAACCCTTATAGGATAACTTTGTTGTCCGTCTGTCAAAGCCCTTTTTCTCAGGACCGCGTGGAGGTATGAAGCTCAAATTAATATCAAATACTGAGGTCTCCTACCCCTTGGAGCAGTAAAAAAATCAAACTTGTAAGTCAATGCGATCCAAAGATATAATCGTTTATGTTGCATATTTTGTCTTTTCAAAAGGGAATCGAAACCTATAGGGTACTTCCCAACCTTCCCGTTGACCTAGAATCATAAAATTTGGCAAGATGCAATGTCTTACATCACATTACTTAATTTTTTTTTCCTATTTCACAGCCTTTGCATTACAATACAACATTAGCCTTTTCTCTTTGCTTCGTTTATGAAAGTAGGAAGTTCTACCCAGTGATCAACTCATGATCGTTCCATCTATTATGACTTGATTATTACATTTGCTTTCCTTAAAACTATCTAAGCCCAAATTGTACTTGAGGTTTAGAAACCAACTTATGGCCGTTTTCTATAACTTACTACGTATAATTGTTAATATGTCTAATTCCGTAGCTGTCGGTGTTTATACCAATAAACAAAGAATCCTAACCGCATCACCTACCTATCACTTTATTCATAGAAAAATCAAAGAAAGCTTCTGTGACGTTTTGTTTCTAACCGTCCAGTAAACAAAATGTGAAACAGACAGAGATAGCAACCTACCGAAACCGGCTAGTACCTAAGTTATTGAAAATGGTCGTTATGAATATCTCTCTCATGTAAGCTTTCGATCTTTCCAGAAAATGGGATGCAGGTACGGGCCCAGCTAAAGACGCGTACAACATCGGCGAAAACCCGCAGTTCACACTTCACGTACAAGGCAGAGGAGCCGTGTGGCTACTGTTGACAAGACACATCACGCAGATCGATGACTTTAGGGACAACAAGGAGTATATCACGCTTTTAGTCTACAAGAACGGAAGGAGAGTCTATTATCCTTGTAAGTATTCTAGAATGTTCCACACAGTTCTCACTACATATCACGCAGATCGACGACTTTAGGGACAACAAGGAGTATGTCACGCTGTTAGTTTACAAGAATGGAAGGAGAGTCTATTATCCTTGTAAGTATTCTAGAATGTTCCACACAGTTCTCACTACACATCACGCAGATCGACGACTTTAGGGACAACAAGGAGTATATCACGCTGTTAGTCTACAAGAATGGAAGGAGAGTCTATTATCCTTGTGAGTATTCTGGAATGTTCCACACAGTTCTCACTACATATCACGCAGATCGACGACTTTAGGGACAACAAGGAGTATATCACGCTGTTAGTCTACAAGAACGAAAGGAGAGTCTATTATCCCTGTGAGTATTCTAGAATGTGCCACACAGTTCTCACTGGGTACTTGTCACGCAGATCGACGACTTTAGGGACAACAAGGAGTATATCACGCTGTTAGTCTACAAGAACGGAAGGAGAGTCTATTATCCTTGTAAGTATTCTAGAATGTTCCACACAGTTCTCACTACACATCACGCAGATCGACGACTTTTAGGACAAGAAGGAGTATATCACGCTGTTAGTCTACAAGAACAGAAGGAGAATCTATTATCCTTGTAAGCATTCTAGAATGTTCCACACAGTTCTCACTACACATCACGCAGATCAACGACTTTAGGGTCAACAAGGAGTACATCACGCTGTTAGTCTACAAGAACGGAAGAAGAGTCTATTATCCTTGTGAGTATTCTAGAATGTTCCACACAGTTATCACTACATATCACGCAGATCAACGACTTTAGACACAACAAGGAGTATATATAACAAAATGTCCCCTCTGAATGAGTTCTAAATCGTATCATCACAGCGTCTGGGCGTATGATACGCCCATTTTAAAATCTACACGACGTATTTATTAAACTTTTTGGCAGTAATAAGAATATGTTATAACATGAACTGATTATCACTTAATTTGTGTTTTAAAATGGTCAACATCGTCTATCCACGTGTCGTAAAGCAATGTCAAAAGACATAATTGGTATTTTGGAAAAGTCACATATGTATCATCACCATCATTTCAGCCGAAAGACGTCCACTGCTGGACATAGGCCTCCCCCAAGTGTCGCCACATTGACCGGTCCCGTGCGACTCGCATCCAGCGGATTCCCGCAACCTTCACCAGGTCATCGGTCCACCTATTGGGAAGTCTTCCAACGCATCGTCTTCCGGTTCACGGTCGCCACTCCAGAACTTTTCGGCCACATGCATACTAACTTCAAAAATTATTTCCAGACGATCCCGAACCTTATAAAGACGGAATAAGGATCAACAGTCCGCACTACCTATGTGAGCTGTTGATAGGCGAGGGGAGCGCGGACAGATACACGTTGGTCGTTTCACAGTACGAGAAGAGTAAGACGATATTCTACACGTTAAGGGCGTATGCAACGTGTCCCTTTACGTTGAGCAAGCTTGAACCGTATCCGTATAAGAGAACAGTAAGTGGAGTATTTATTTTATTTTGTGTGTGAACTTTTTGGGCCACTGACTTATCAAAGATCTACAAATAACAGCAGCGACCAACGGCTTAACGTGCTTTCCGAAGCACGTAGGAAACTCGGTGTGCACTGGGTGGTCACCCATCCACGGACCGACCTAGGCAAGCTTGGCTTAACCTAAAGTTCAACCCGAGCGGCTGTTATTGATGTGAAACATCTAAATGCGCGGATAAAACCAAAATAGGCGTGGCGACGCGTCGCCAACTGTCAAGTTGTCAACCCGGCCCGAACAATCCTGAACATGTAGATCTTATGCCGCTTCAACAGGTCGGTAACCTGTTGAAGCGGCATAAGATCTACATTATTCGCTACGATTTACAACAAGCTAGCTGGCCTCGGGGCACAGCGCTGGGTTACAATCTCGTGAATTCGAGTTCGAACCCAGCATAAGGATTTTCTTTTTGTGAATCGAGTCATTTTCGAATCGTGTGTTTTTTTTTTACTTTTTTTAAAGCATATAACTTGTACAAAATAATTTCCGATGTTTTACATCTGCCAAGGCCCGTGACGGCTCACTTTTTATTTAGCCACGAGCTCCATTATGCAAACAACAAAAAAACCGGCCAAGTGCGAGTCGGACTCGCGCACGAAGGGTTCCGTACTATTATCTATACATTAGACAAAACGGCAAAAAAATCACGTTTGTTGTATGGGAGCCCCCCTTAAATATTAACTTTATTCTGTTTTTAGTATTTTTTGTTATAGCGGCAACAGAAATACATCATCTGTGAAAATTTCAACTGTCTAGCTGTCACGGTTCATGAGACAGACAGACAGCCTGGTGACAGACAGACGGACAGACGGACAGACAGACAGACAGACAGCGAAGTCTTAGTAATAGGGTTCCGTTTTTACCCTTTGGGTACGGAGCCCTAAAAATTAAACACTACCCCACCAAAGTTCCAAAATCTTACATAAAACGTTCTTACAGCTAAATGGTGAATGGTCGGCCCGCACCGCTGGCGGCTGTGAGAACCACCGCGCGACCTACCCCAACAACCCCAAGTTCACCATCACAGTACCCGACGCCAGGTCCCCCTGTAACATCGTGGTGGAACTGAAGGGACCCAAGCAGTACCAGATGGGGGTGGACGCAAGGGTCGAAGCGTTAGACGACCCTACTGTCACTGCGCCGTTTTTGAAGGAGTCTTCGGGGCCATATCGGTAAGGAATCACATCCTTTTTAACGCCAGAACAAACGCACGCCTGTCCTCCACGCCATGCCACAATTTCACCGCATCAGACAGACCAAAATTAAAAATAAAAAGAAGTACTGCATATAAGCATAAGCATTTAGTAGTAAACTTTTATTTTAAAATTCAATTTTATTTTTACATCTCATGCTCTAAAAGTTCGTCTTTATGTCGTATGCCACAAAATTAGTAAAAATAAAATTAAGAAATATGCACGATTAAATAGAATAATTAAAAAATGTAATAAATACAAGAAACAACAAAAACACCTTTCCAAAAATATTCAATTAAGGAAAGAACGTGTTTCTCTAGTTTAATAAATTAAATAACTATCAGATTAAATTGGAAGATAGTATAAATATTTATGAAATTGACACTCAGCACTTACAATCAGAAATACAGGCTCTTAATAAGTCACTAAAATCTTTATGTAATAAATATGAATGCTCGGAAAATCAAATTAAAGAGCATATTCTTGCTACAAATGCATTGGTAGACAAAGTGGACTCGCTGACTCTCAGCAACACTCAGTGTACTTGTCAGAGGGAATCCAGCAAGGATGCCCTCCAGCTTGAGGCAACGGAGGACCCGTCCCTAGCTGTGAGTACTCAGGACTGTATTTCCACCCAAGATACAATACCTGACTTAGGTAATTTGGTCTCACCTAATAGTCTTGGTTCTAATCTTTCAGTTATGTTCTCTGATAGTATAGGTAGAGGGTTAGGGAAATTAATCAGTAATAACCTGAGTTATTGTACCCAAAATTATTGCATGCCAGGATCAACCTACAAACAGATTATGGCATCAGTAACAAAGACTGTTTGTGATCCTAGTATCACCATTACTATATGTGTTGGTAATAGTTCTAAGATTAAAAAGGAAGACATCACTGACTGTGTTTCAGAGTTGTTGAAGTTAAATTGTAACAAAATAATATTGTGTGGTTTTCCATTTTTTGAAAATTTGGGTAATAGAAAAAACAATTATATACATATGTTAAATAACCATGTACATTTTTTAGTAGGTCACTATAGTGACAGACTTATATATCTGGATATCAAGACTATTGTTGGTAAACTGAAGTCGACACGGGGTAAGGTGTATCTACCTATTAGATGTAGACACAAAATAGCTCGGCTATTAGCTTATAATATTCACACAGACATAAATAGTATGTCTAAGTTTAGTTCTATTATTAACACTGCGACTATTAGTAGTAATACTAATATACAGGTGACTTTAAGTGAATATAGCACTAGTGCTATAAATGTTTACAAACATTGTACTGAGGAGGATCCATGTGTCACCGTGGAGAATTCTCAATTAGGGTATATTAGTATTAGTGATAGGGTCTTGTTGTCTGAGGATGGTACGGGTGTCTCCAGCCTCACTCCAAAAATTAATTTAAACTAGGAAATGAGACAACAGGAGGTACGATTAACAATATTGTTAATCCTACCAACGTATCTTCTTGCACTCAATTAGTTAGTAAAAAAGGGCCTCAGCAGAACACTTTGAAATTATTCCACCAAAATATCCAAGGCATTTCTTCCAAATTATTAGAAATTGAATTGTTATTAGAAAATAGTAAGTTTGACATTATTTGTTTTACTGAACATTGGCTTAAGGATTACCAAATGCTTATCAATTATGAGAACTATATGGTGGGTAGCTGCTTTAACCGTAAAACTATGCTTCGTGGAGGTTCCCTAATATTAATAAGAAATTGTTTTAAATATAAGCAACGTAATGACATAGTAGGTCTCTCGGTTGAACATTGCGTTGAACTGTCCTGTGTTGAGCTAGATAAGCATGTAATTGTGTGTGTGTACAGACCCCCAAACTATCAAAACTTTTCTTTATTTGAATCAATAATGGAAGATGTGATGGCAAAACTTGCAGTCAGTAATAAATCTACAATTATTTGTGGTGATTTTAATATCAATATTTTAGAAGAATGTTCAAATAGCAGTCGCTTATTAAATCTTTTTAAGTCATTTGACTTGACCAACACTTTTACAGAACCTACTAGAGTCACTCCATCTTCTGCTACTTGTATAGATAATATTTTCTGCGATTGTGATTACTTAGATAAAGCAATAGTAAATTGTCTACCCTCTGACCATAGCGGACAAACTGTAACCTTCAGGTGTAATACACCCCCATCGCAAAAAGTTAAAATTAAATTTAGACCTATAACTTCTAGCAGATTAAATAGGTATAATATTTTGCTACAGAACAAGTTAAGCGTTATGGGCCTTGATGATATTAATATAGATCAATTGTATGATCGTTTCTTTTCAATAGTTCACACGGAATTCAATAAAACTTTTGAAAAGAAGACAAAAAGTATTTGCCCTAAATTCATATTTAGTGATTGGGCAACTAGAGGTATCAGAAAAAGTAGGGAAAGACTATTTGAGCTTTATGGCCTTAAGCCTTTTATAAACACTGAAACTTTTAACAAGTATGTTGCTAAGTATTCAAACATTTTTAGACATACATGCAAGGTTGCTAAAGCACTGCACATTAGCAACAAGATCAAAACAGCAGATAATAAAATAAAGACAGTTTGGAAAGTTATAAATAACGAGACTAACAGGAAGAAAATACGTAACACTAGCTACACATTAGATACATCATGTGGTCCTAAAAGCTCTAATCAGGAAGTAGCTCAAGAATTTGTAAAGTTCTTTACCGATATACCACAAAAAACAACGGAGGCTCTTATTTCCTCACCTGAACTCTCAATTGGTTTATTAAAGGCGAATGTGTCTGGCTGCCCGGTTGAATTTAAATTTAAACACATTAACCCTATGATTGTTATTAAAACTTTCCGGCAAATAAAAATCAAACTAACCGAAGATCTATGGGGAATGTCTGTCAAAGTTTGTACATCCATACTTGAGACTATAGCCCCTTACTTAGCTTTAATTTTTAATTTATGTGTAGACCAAGGAGTTTTCCCTGATCTAATGAAATACAGTAAAGTCATACCTCTTTTCAAATCCGGGGACAGTAAAGATACTAATAATTATAGACCTGTATCCGTGTTACCAGTTTTTAGCAAGGTTTTTGAAAAAGTAATGCTTAATCAAATGCTCTATCATTTTAACACCAACAGAATCTTACATGATCAACAGTATGGCTTCACCAAGGGACGTTGTACAACTGACGCCGGTGTAACCTTATTAAAGCACATATTTACTGCGTGGGAAGAGTCTCAAGACGCCATAGGAATTTTTTGTGACCTCTCCAAAGCGTTTGATTGCGTAAATCACGACACATTACTTTTGAAACTTGAGCATTACGGACTGGGTAAACTTGCACTTAGTTTGGTAAAATCTTATTTGAATGATAGACAACAACATGTTCAAATAAATGGTGTTAATTCACAGGGGTTAAAAGTAAAAATGGGGGTTCCACAAGGCTCAATATTGGGTCCTTTCCTCTTTCTAGTATATATAATTGATCTACCCTATTTACTGAAAAACCAACCTCAAAATATGGTGTTATTTGCTGATGACACTTCCCTAATTTTTAAGATAAATAGGCGGGCCCAAAATCTAGATGACGTGAATAATGCCCTACTTCAGGTCCAAAATTGGTTCACAGCAAACAATTTGGTATTAAATGAAAAAAAAACCAAATGCATAAGATTTGCTTTACCGAATGTTAAAAGTAGTGATTGTGATATAATATTGAATAAAGAGAAACTTGAATTCGTAGATAAAACTGTTTTCCTGGGGATTACGCTTGATTCAAGGCAACAATGGGGTTCTCATTTGACATCTCTTGCGGGGCGGCTAAGTTCAGCAGCCTATGCCATTAGAAAAATCCGTCAGTATACTGATGTAGATACCGCTAGACTGGTTTATTTTAGTTACTTTCATAGTATAATGTCTTATGGCATTTTGCTGTGGGGACGGGCTGCAGATATTGAGTCTATATTTATTCTGCAGAAAAGAGCCATCAGAGCCGTATATAATCTTCGTAGGCGCGATTCTCTAAGGGAACTGTTTAAGGATATTGGCATCATGACGGTACATTGTCAATACATCTACGAAAACATAATGTACGTCAGAAAAAATCTGCACCTTTTTGGTAAAAGGGGTGACAGACATAATTACAGTACTAGAAATAGGGACCAACTAGTTCAGCCAGGTTTCAGACTCGCTAAAGTAGACTCATCTTTCATGGGGTACTGTTTGAGATGCTATAATAAAATTCCACAAAGTATTCTTGAACTGAATGAGACGAAATTTAAAACATGCATTAAACGCACACTATGTAAGCAAGCTTATTACAAGTTGAGCGATTATATCGCTGATAAAAATGCTTGGCTCAATGCTGGTCCTGCTCCACATGGACAGGGGCGCATAAATTGATAGCATTAAATTGTATTGTTGGAGCTGCTGAAGATTGTACAACTATCTTTGCATTGTATAGAATCAATCTCTTTAGTATTATATAAATGCATAGCCCATATTGTGTGAGTACTATGTACTAGAAAGCTATCATTCACTGGAAACCTACGTCTTTTCTTGACGAGAATGTGCCCTGGCGGTTTGGAGTATGTCATGCTCACTCAATTGTCTCGCTGATGGTGGCGCATGTGTCGGATCATTTAGTTCCCTTCAAAATGGTTGAGTTGAATGGTGCTGATCCATGCGTCATGTCCGTGAACGGGCGCTGTCAGTTGTGACTGGTCATCTCTTGGTTGCCATGGCTTATTTGAATGAATTATTTTGAATTGTATTTTTTTTTGTTTGTGTGTTTTTGCTGTGGACACTTTTACCGTGCACATCTTGCTACATTGTTCTCACATAATATACCATCTCAACGTGAATGATGTAACCAAGATTTTGTAACAATATTCTGATTTAAAAGAGTGTCCATGGAGTTTCTTGCCCGTTCTTCTCCATAGAGATCTACGCTAGGGAATGGGCAACTACAGTACTTTCACAGTTTTTATGTCTTGTGACTGGGACTGTAGCTACATTTAATTTTCATCTTTGTTTCGACAATTCAAAAGTGCCTGTAACTGGCTTACTTGAAATAAATGCTTTGATTTTGATTTTGATTTTGTCGTGCGTAGGCGACATAAAGCCGTTTTTTATGCTCTAGAGCATAAAGCAAAATCTTCGTCGAAGACCAATGCAATCGGTCCAACAGCCACACAAACAACTTCAACTTCATAGAATAACCTTATTTTAATTCGTTTCGTTAGTATTTTAAGAACAAGGCAAGGATACCAACAGCCAAATTACACAATAAAACTTCATGAAATAAACTTGTATTTTTAATTTCGTGCATTTATTATTTTACATGTTGCTGTTTCATTCCCTCACAATCGAAGTTGAAAGTAGAGTGTACAACTCGTCCATAAAACCCATTTAACACTCAATAGATAAACGTCTCGCGTAAAATGATGCGTTTTATGCGCTTGGTGTACAATCTACTATTATTTCTATAGATTTCAACCATTATTTTTTTTCACAGGGCCGGCTTCGTTGTCCTAGAGTTGCGCAACCTTCCCGCGGGTAGATACATACTAACCCCGTCGACCTTCTACCCGGGGCAGGAAGGCCCATTCTTCTTGGAGCTTCGGTCCACATGCCCCATTACTTGCGAGGGACGTAACTAGAGAGCGGTTGGCAGGAGGAAACAAGATGACTGCAGGTTTTAAATCTATTTTGCGTTCATTGGGCTCATAAATCGAATTACTCAACTCAAACTAAAAGCATTTATTTAATACTAGCGGACGTCACGCGGTTTCACCCGCGTAGTTCCCGTTCCCGTGGGAGTACGGGGTTAAAAATATAGCCTATGTTACTCAGGGTGAATGTAGCTTTCTAATGATGAAAGAATTTTTGAAATCGGCGCAGTAGTTTTTGAGTTTATTCAGCCTGAAGTTATTATGAATCGTGTTTTGTTAACAATTTCAAGATTTTTTTTTACACGGATCCCATAACCATTTTCTAAAATAAAGATAGCTTAAGTTACTCCTTATAATATCAGCTATCTCCCTGTAAAATTTTCGTCAAAAGTCGGTCCAGCCGAACAAACAGACGACAGGCAGACAAAAACTAAAAAAAAACAATAGGTTTTTAGTTTAGTACCGCATATACTTTCATACGCATTCAGTTAAAAGATCTTATTTTGAAATTACCTGTTGTAATTTCAAAATAACATCTTGCCTCTAATAGGTTTTCAATGGGAAGGCCGGCAGGCTAACTATGGAACTAATGCCGCTAGCATAGTTGGTACCCAAACATCGTCATTCATTGGTTGAAAATGTAGTAATGGCATTTTATACTTCAAAATAGCTTAAACTCATTGGTCAGATTGAGACCAGCTATGGTGGCGCCATCTGAGATTTACTTTGCCTTAGCCACCCCATTAATAAGTTTAAGCTTGCATCTTCTGTGCAAGTTAAAAAGTAAGTACTAATAAAAAACTTAAACATTTACGGACTATGGTCCGTGAATGTTTAAGTTTATTATTATTATTATTTTAAGCTGTTGCGGACCACGTGGACCACTGGTGGTTCGCGAACCATAGGTTGGGATTTGGGAATCACTGATGTAGTAAGTGTTGCTGAAAACCAGCTTGGAAATTAGCTATTATTATTGTAAAATCGCAACTTGTATATTTTAATGAATTATAAAAAGATTAAACAAAATTAAGTGAAAATTTTGTCTTTTCGTCTATTTGGCGATATATCATTTCGATTTTTGAGCCTGATTTATATATTTAATTTTATTATCATTGTAAATAAATAATGTTGGTATGGATCAGATTTTATTGTGGTGTTCATAGCTACAGTTAGTTTTTAATTAGTGACCAATATAACGATAATTTATGCTTTAAGAATGTTGCTTACCATAATGCAGTTTTATTAATGTTATTAAAAATTAAGGCTTTGAAAGATGTTTCTAAAATATAAATATTGTCTATTGACTAAGTCTCGATCATGTAGAGTTTTTGTTCATTTCCAATAAGTTCGGTTAAAACAATGTATAAAAACCTAAAAATATTTTCTGACAATCTGATTAAAATGAAATCAATATTATTTTTTTAAAGTTTCTATCAAGTTGCGCTTCTTGAGACCTTTGTATTTTGTGTAAAGACTAAAACTATATTTTTATATTTATTTTTGATATTAATAAAAAAATATTAAGTGATCTGTGCTTTTTAGAATTCGGAAAAAGAACACAATAACCATCTCTTTGCACTGTACCGTTCGCGGAATGAAAAAAAAAAACAATAAACAAGAAATAATATAGCCACTTGAGAGATTATCTCGAGACTTTTTCAGAAGGAATATTCCTTAGCCCTATTAAGTGTTTTTCCGCAAAGACTCATGGGTATTCCAAAAGATTCCATTTGTGTCGCCCCAATCTCTTTAAGCGACAACATTCGGGTCGCCCACTGGGACTCAGGAAATGGTGTTTTAAAACGCTTGGTCCGAAATAAATGGAGTAGTATAATACAATTGTTTATCTTAGTTTTACATGGCTTTGTTCATTTCAGAGTTACTTTCATTCAAGTTTTTCATGAAATAGTCATTCAATGGGGTTAAATGAACTTAAGGTGAATGCTCCAACCAGCCCGTGAAATTAAAATATTCTTACGTTTTTTGCAATTTGCAGGCCAGTGCTAGGTTGTATGTTGATTAAAATATTATTCGCGGCTGTACGACATATGTAGTTATAGAATTATAATCATCAAAATTATTTTTTTCTGTTTTTTTTTTGGTTCCTACACCTTTATGAACTTGGAGGGTTGTATTGATGATTTTGATGATTATAATTATGTAACTACATACGTCTTACAGCCGCGAATAATATTTTAATCAACATACAACCTAGCACTGGACTGCAAATTGCAAAAAACGTAAGAAAATTTGAATTTGGCGGGCTACCCTGGAGCATCAGCCTTAAAGGGATTGTATTGATAATTTTAATGATTATAATTCTGTAAATACATGCGTATTACGGCCGCAGATTATATTTTGTTCAACATACAGCCCGACACTGACCAGCAAATTGCAAAAAAAAAAGGTAGAAAATTTAAATTTCGTGGGCTACCCTGGTGCCTACCTTAAATGACTTGATTGGCGCATTTGTTGAGAAGTCGGTTTTCTGCGCCATGCAACGCCATATGAAGTAAAAAAAATTTATCTATCAACTATATGGTGACCACGACACAAGCCTCGTTGCTTAGTGTGGAGTGCCACACTATACGCAGATGGCGGTGTGTAATTTCCAGCGATATTTATTTTATTTATGAGTATTATTTGTATGTCGATGAAATTTCACTGATTATTTTTTTGTTTCCATACTTTCACTTTAATTTTGTAAATAAAGCTGTATACCCTATTCAACATTACAATAGAGGATAATTATATGGTACCCTAAAGGATTTCATAAAATAAAGGTGGGAACAATTGTAATCGCAAACTACGATTTAGAACAAACCTCTCAATGTAGGAAAACAAATATATTGGAGATCATACTGGACACTCATGACTAAGTATATAGAAACATATGCATCATGAATCCTCGAAATATGCAACAAAAGTACCAAAATATATAACATCAAATTGAAATAAGTACAACAAAATAATGTTTTATTTTTATGTTTGATTTTTTTTTCTTGCAAATTAAGTGCTGTTTGTTCTAAATCGTCAGTAGTTCGATTGAGGCTTCTATTAATTTAAAATAACTATTTTTCTAACTTGAAAACGAAGGTTCAAGGTAAGCCGATTTTCGATGGTCGAGCCAATCCGCACTGGGCCCGCGTGGTGAATTATAGCTCATCCCTTCTCATAGAGAGAAGGCCTGTGTCCCAGCAGTGGGAACATTAATAGAATAACATACTGATGCATATAATCCGGTATCTACTCATAAGCAAATTCCCATTCAACTTCATTTAAGCTCAAAATTCCGGGTTCCAAAAAACAGTAATCTCTTTCGAAATATTCACAAAAACGCGACTCATATGCTCGAGTTTTTGTCGCAGCCAATTCTAATTTCATTTAAAACGTGTCTGAGCAAAGTTGCTAAAAACAAAAACACATCGCGTTGTGGGCGACCGCGGTAACTGCTAATTGCGTTTATGTAAATGTGCTGGTTTTTGTGTCGTGCAGTATGCGCCGGGTCTAATATGGGCGATAACACAGCATACGTAATTCCATGTAATGTCGTGCGAAAGCATTTAGTTTGTTAACGGGTTTATTGTGTGCTTTAAGGCTAAGAAATTAAATTAATTTTAGTAACATTAAGCAAATAATGGTGTCGATTCTGTTGTGCACAAACTAAACTTAATTTAGGCTATTGCTATCTTTTTCTCTCTAATAAAACGAGAAAGCGACGGACGTAATTTAGAGCTGTCAAATTTAGTTGGAACTAATATTTTTATACAAATGAAGAGTGCACGTAAAAACATGTCGACTAAAAACACGGTGAAGCGCAAGGCATAAGCTAGTTTGACATCTCTAACTTAGTTTATAGATATAGCCGTCGTTTTCTCGCACTGCCTTTTAGTAAAAGATAGCAATAGCCTAAATTAAGTTTAGTTTGTGCACAACAGAATCGACACCATTTTCATGTAAATAAGCTTTGGGCTAGAACATCGCTCTGAATAGACTATTGAAAAAGCCAATTTTATTCCTTAGTCTCCTTACTTGAGTTACTTATCCATTAATTTGTAAAAACATTTCCGATTTTGTTGATTTATTTGATTACAGGAAAATGTGTACAAAAAAATCCTTGTTATCCATCACTTCGAGATGCATTTGTTTTTTTTTTTTTTTTTTTTTATGAATATCTTGGCCTAAGCAATAAATAGCATAATGTACACATTTAATAACAAAACTGACATGCATATCAAATAAATGTATGTTTACATTAAAACTTACAATAAATGCCTAGTCACGGTATATATAATCGTCCAATCAAGCTATGTTTAAGTTTATCGCAGTACATAAATATTGTTCAGATTTAAAATAACTGCTAGCAGTGAGCTGGGGCCTTAAATGGCCGTTATAGTAGAATCATATTACGATAACAGTATGAATTATATCACGATAATAATATGAATTATATTACGATAATAATATGAATTATATTACGATAATAATATGAATTATATTACGATTATAATATGAATTATATTACGATAATAATATGAATTACGTTACAATTTATAAAATGGGAACAAAGTGACGATTCATATAATATTAACGGCGCCTGAGACCATTTTAACATTTTACGTGAACCATATTATTTACCCTATTATATTTTGCTAAACCGGCCATTTTAGACCTTGTCAATCAAATAAATTGCTTAAAAATATCCTTAACACAGTTGTTAAAGGTCGAAGCATACACCTGGTAATGCAACAATCCAAGATTCGATTTTGTTCAGAAACAAGTGATGGTTACAAATTTTATCGTTAATGTTAATCTCTGCAATGCTCAGGGAAAAAAACACTAAAATTCATAAAAAGGTCCTTATGGTGATAAACGTAAAGACCTTTTAATGAATTTTAAATTTTTAACGTGATTCATATTATGATTCTGATAAAGCAGCCATTTTAGGCCCCCAGTTCTCATCACTCACTGATATACTAAGTATAATAATATGTTAAACTAATGCATACAATGACATATCAATTTGCCATAGAGTGCCACCAACTTATCTCTTCAGGTGTCGGCGTCGCTAGAGTGGTGATTTTGGTATTGCTATTTAAGAAATTCGAAAAAAGGGATGTAAAACATAAGGCAGTTTTTCAAGTCCGTCTTAAATATCAAATGTGGCATCACCACTTTAAATATGAAATGTGGCTGCAACGCGGACACTGACAGCGGCTTGACGTTCTCAAAATGGCGGCTGTAGTTCCAATTTTGTCCACCTGACCTGAACAGCTAAGTTGGTGGCACTATACGAGGCACTAAACGTCAGGCTCATTTTTGACAGTTTATAAAAAAGACAAAAGGGTCGCCTCCACGAGCGAGAGAATCGCGGCGATTTGACGTATTTCTATACGAAAATATCGCCGCGATTCTCTCGCTCGTGGAGACGGCCCAAAAGAGAGTATATAGAAAAACGTGGCAAGGACGATAATATCGCCGCGATTCTCTCGCTCGTGGAGCCAGCCCCAAACATACCTGTTTCAAATGAAGGTTTTAATATGGCCTGCAGGGTTCAGTTTGTTCGATTTAAACCCTTAATCCAGTTCTTCGATACAGGCCAAGTTTGGCCGATTTTAGGCCTTTCTCAAGACCAACCTGGGGTTTTCGTTATCTGGTTTAAAGGTTCTCTTAATGCGGATATAATACCTAATCTTCATAATTACCATAATGCTTGTTCGCTTGTTCTGCCATCGCTCCCAAAGTTACGCATTTTGCACGTAAATCACATGTCTCGCTCTGCTGTGATAAATTAGTTCTTAAGATCAAATCACAGTGTATTATAATAATATTAAAGATCTATTTTCTTTTTATAGAATGTTAATGAATAA
This sequence comes from Xestia xanthographa, assembly GCA_905147715.2. Classification (NCBI taxonomy): domain Eukaryota; kingdom Metazoa; phylum Arthropoda; class Insecta; order Lepidoptera; family Noctuidae; genus Xestia; species Xestia xanthographa. The sequence continues at coordinate 26,649,824 of LR990649.1, forward strand.
AATATTTTGATAATTAACTTGTTTTTTTTTTTATTCCTCGCTCGCTTTCCGCGAGTTTGTAGAAGGGAGCGAACCTATTGCCATTACTCAAGGTTGCTAATGACTGCCTCATTTGTCTAGTGGCCGAAAGCGCGGCTGCTGAGCTTATGGTTCTGGGTTCGATCCCCAGGCCGGGCAAAGTGATATTGAAAGAAAGAAAGAAAGAAAAATATTTATTTGACGTCAGTTATTAAAGCACGCACACACATATATAAAAAAAAGTTACAAAATAAGGAGGAAAACATAGTATATGCTGTGTGCCTCACGGCTGCGCCAAAAAGGTCCATTTCAGCATTTATGCCAGACAGGTGATGCTGTCTGACGCTGATCTTCCAATGAACCTTGAAGGGGTAGGTAAGTAACGGAAAACAGTTTCAACAAAATGTATAAATAAATGGTTACAAATAAATAATACAATAATAATAATGATAGTCGTATCAGCCCATGGCTTAATTGCCAAGAGCCTCGATCAATACCCGAGGAGGCTCTCGTTAGGCAGCTGGATCAAGGGCTTGATTCAGAAAGCGGTACTCCTGGACACGGCTCGTATTGTTAGGAGGTTCCTCTCTCTGGAGCCCTGACCGCGCGTAGCTTGGACCCTGTTCCCGATACCGGTGGGCTACAATTTTTTATATTTTTTAATTAATATTTAAAAATGTAACAAATTTGTTTTTAAATGAATAAAGGAAAATATTAATAAAAAATAAATTTAATATTATATATAATACTATATACTACACACTACTACTATATACTACTCATTGACCTATTACTAATAGCTCAATGATACTACTATACTATATTATATATTATATTATTTATATTATTATTTTATTTTTATTTTTAATATGGTTAATATTGGGTATTGCTCAACAGAAATTTCTCAGTAACATCCACGAAGTCTGGATTTATCCCCGGTTGATGGCAGTAGGCTCGCTCACTTACTACACGCAGCTATTAGATACAAGGCGAAACGGTTAAAAGTAGGAAGACCAATATATACATGGAACGAGTCACTCCAACAAGACATGGAATATTTCAATAAAAGCAAAGAAGAATGGCTAGCAGCAGATAGAGAAAAATTCAAGTCAACCACCCAGGAAATATAATCACCTCAGCGAAACTGACAGTGAAACAAATACTACTGACGACGAAACATATACACGAAATAATGTTTAAATAAGACGTGTAAAAAACGAATGGAATCGCAACCATTAGAAACGAACATGATTCTCCAATGTTAGAAGAGACCAACCAAACGAAGGTCAAAACACCAATGCTTATTCCTATGGATTGTACCTGTCTTTACCACTATTCCTATATTGGCTCTAGGCTGCATAGTCGGCTGATTGTGCCCGACTGGCTGCGGTTGGTCGGGCTTCCTTTCCCATCCCAGAGCATGTCTTTCCTTACAAAAAGTGCCCCCTGGTGTATCCGGCTTGTCCGGGTCAGGCTTGCTCCTGGCTGGGTGTGGTGCTCAATCATCATCATCATCGGTTGATGGCATTAGACTCGCCCCCTATAACATGGGACTTGAAACATAACTGGCGAAATGTGGGCGTACTATTAAGTACACCGCTGTCTAACCCTTCGGGGATAACAAGCGTGATGTTATGATATGTTGCTAATTAAGAAATCCCAATAAAACAACCAACAACACTGCTAAACCTGGAGACTAAGCACAGAAGCTCAAGCTGAGTAGTCGCACTTGTAAAATCTGGTGTAGGTAGCCGGGCCGCGGCGGGTAGCGTACGATACACCTCTGTCGAGATACCCCTTCTGCTAATAGGGTAGGTGAGAAAAAAAATCTAATTATTTCGTCAGATAGATTTCCAAATAACCCTCCTTTTGGGCTTCGCCGCAGTCGGGTAAAAATATGAGACATATTTTCTTTTTTCACGTAATCAAAAAATTAAGACGATACAGCGCGTCGGAAACTCGTTTGTCGTCACATTTGAGTACATTTTTACCGGAAAGTGACGTCACAAGCCCCTCTCATGATCTTTGACGCGTTTTATCTTCTTTAATTTAATAAAACAAAAAAACACGTAGGTATCCAATGTTTTTCGATAATCTAACTGACGGACTAAACAGAATCATATTTTTTTTAGTCAGGAATCATCCCTATTAGGAGTCGTGATGTGATGTTCTAGAAATGTATCATTCACCCGATTCCTTACAAAAACAAGGAAACAGCCTGAATAACTGTAAAATATTAGGTATATCCATGCAAATTATCATCCTAAATCACGAAGATATAATGTAACTTATATCCCATGTCAACATCCACAGACCTGTGTCAACAAACGTTTAGTAACGAGCTTATGACTAATTAAACCTACGGAACACTTACCCGGTTCCGTGCGAGGCTCGAGTTAGTCTATTATCCGGAGTTGAGTAGATCCGTGTGGATATTATCCGGTTTTGGAGGCTTGATTTAAATCGTGAGGGCCGTTTCTTATTCAGCAAAAGGGAAGGGGTCCGTAGGGACCGATGCCTGCCGGGGTTGCGGGACTGTTCGAAAGAGATACCGTGGCCCCGGAACACAAAGGGCGATGAAGGAACATGGATGGGTTTTAGTCAGTAAAAGTCTGACACTCCCTCCTGCTCCGCCCAGAGCGGGAGGGGTTATTTGATGATTTCCCATCCGAAAAAAAAAAAAAAAAAAAAGGGCCGTTTCTTATTGATGTTAGGTTGCAGGCGTCGATTCTGTTGTGTTCAAACTACTTAAATTTAATTTAGGCTATTGCTATCTTTTACTAAAAGGCAGTGCGAGAAAAGTACAGCTATAGCTATGAACTAATTAGAGATGTCAAATTAGTTTATGCCTTGCGATCCAATGTTTTTCGATAATCTAACTGACGGACTAAACAGAATCATATTTTTTTTAGTCAGGAATCATCCCTATTAGGAGTCGTGATGTGATGTTCTAGAAATGTATCATTCACCCGATTCCTTATAAAAACAAGGGAACAGCCTGAATAACTGTGAAATATCCATGCAAATTATCATCCCAAATCACGAAGATATACCTAATGTAACTTATATCCCACGTAACCATCCACAGACCTGTGTCAACAAACGTTTAGTGAAGAGCTTATGACTAATTAAACATACGGAACACTTACCCGGTTTCGTGCGAGGCTCGAGTTTGTCTATTATCCGGAGTTGAATAGATCCGTGTGGATATTATCCGGGTTTGGAGGCTTGATTTAAATCGTCAGGGCCGTTTCTTAATGATGTTAGGTTGCAGGTATACTGGTGTCGATTCTGTTGTGTTCAAACTAAACTTAATTTAGGCTATTGCTATCTTTTACTAACTAAAAGGCAGTGCGAGAAAAGTACAGCTATAGCTATGAACTAAGTTAGAGATGTCAAACAAGTATATGCCTTGCGCTTCACCGTGTTTTAGTAGAAATGTTTTTACATGCATCCTTAATTTGTATGGAAATATTAGTTCAATTAAATTTGACAGCTCTAAATTACGTCCGTATCTTTCTCGTTTTGTTACAGAGAAAAAGATAGCAATAGCCTTAATAAAGTTTAGTTTGTGCACAACAGAATCGACACTATTGTAGATCAAACTATGGAATAAAACCCCGTTTCTAAAGGTAAAAGAGACGAGAAAATGGTTGATAAACTTTGTTTCCTGCAATATCAAGTCTAGACTTGTCTTGACTTGACTTGGCACCTAGGTGCTGCTTTCATTTTGCTAGCAACATGATCGAACCTCGAAAATTGGGAGCTACTGCAATGAAGCAAACTGTGTCGCAAACTATATGAACTTATCTCGCCTGCCTGTGACGACGCGACATGTCGTGGTGAAGTTTTGGGCCAACATACTGAATTAGGTAGTCTCATAATAGCTACAACAAAAAGAAGAGCAACCAATATGTTTCCCGTTACACAAAACCACGTATAAAAAGTAATAAAAACAGTCTTTGGAGACTGCCGATAGAAGTGAAAATGAAAAGTACACAGGCCCCGCCCCAGTCGTAGCACTGGTTATGCCCAGCGCATGCCTATGTGGTGCTACGCCGTAGTGGATGCTACGAGTGCTACCAACGGCTACGAAGCGTGACCGCACGTTACGTTACGTGACGATGAGTTCAATGTTTTTCCTTCACCCAAAAAGTGCTCATCGCGCCTAAAGAAGTTTTCACTTCAAAAATACCGCCTATGGTTAAAAACCTGATAAGTAAAAAACAAGCACATTTTAAAATTAAATGAAAGTTGGAAGCAAATGAGACCCATTTGAAAATAATATTATGAAAATGAAATGGGTCCCGACTGCTTCTACTTAACTTTTTAATTAATTTTATTTCCAGCTTTTTAGTTTGTTCATTTTGATACCCCACTATAAGAAAAATTGCAACTCTACAATGTGACTTACGAGTACCTACCTACCTATGTGACGCCAAAGTCAGCCATTTTTCATTAAATTTTAATGTACTGACATGATGTATGTAATGACATTCGCGCCTTCGAGACGAATCTAACGAGGTATAATTTAACTAAATCGGTAATTCCGTTTAGAGAGTTACGAGGGAACAAAGATGCGAACATACATATAGGTCAAACACATAACCCATCTTTTGGGGTTTGTCGCAGCCGGGTAAGAACAATGTTACATAATTTGTATCCCATGAAAACGAGGGTTTAATTGAAATTACTCAGTTAAAAAATTTCTTTCCCCAAAAGGAACAATTTCAAGATGTCCTATAAAGTCAGTCAGAATGACGTGAAGTGAACTCATTAATGTGATTGTGATAGAATCGAACTGGGACAAAACGTAATATAAATGGTAAATCAAATACTCGTTAGGATCGTCGGGAGCGTTCGATTATCGACCTAATGTCCTTAAGATAGGAGCTTATTGTACACATTGGTTTTCCTTCGGTTTGTTTGTGTATGGTCTGATGTGGAAGATGAAGCGATTTAAATGTTGCGTTTCTTTCAAATCAACGCAACGGTCGCGGTTTCCGCGGTACCAAATAAAAGAGAGAAAAAGATTGGCCTCTACAATATAATTATAACCAACAATCAATCAACCAACCAATCACGCAATCTACCTACTATAATCAACGCTGTCTTTCCAGTAGGTGAGTCAATTTCAACAACTCGATTTTTTACCTAATTTCCATGGACATTTTCATTTTCAGGTTTTTTGAAAAACTTTAATAATAAAGCGCAACATATTCACATTATATATACATTTTCTGAATGGGGATATTATAATTAAATCACTTAGAGAGTTATTTGGGCCACCGAAATTGGAGAGCCACAGAAATATTATTATTGCCACCGAAATTGTATTGGTGACACAGAAATTCGGCGTTTGCACCGAAATTGTGAATATATATATGTACATTGTTTTTTTAATAATATGTTAAGAAAGACAAGGTTTAATGAAAAAACTGATATAATAAGAATATCGTCGTTAATATATATATATTATCGTCGTAATTATATAATGAACACCTGTATGTAACCCATGTATCACAAATAAACGATTTGATCATTTTAATAAGCATTTCTAAAAATACAACGTGGTTGTACTATTGCATAAATCAGTCTTATAAAATTAGCAATCAAGGAACTGTTTATGTTTTATACTTCTATGAAGAGGATGGGAAATCATCAAATGACTCCTCCCGCTCTGGGTGAAGCAGGAGGGACTTTCAGACTTTTACTGACTAAAACCCATTCATGTTCCTTCATCGCCCTTTGTGTTCCGGGGCCACGGTATCTCTTTTAAACAGTCCCGCAAACCCGGCAGGCATCGGTTCTTGCGGACCCCTTCCTATTGCTGACTCTCTATGAGGCGCCCGTGGAACATGAACGCGCCGTCGACACGGTCTGTTGTCATGAGACGGACAGACGGTGAGCTAGCCCGTAGCCCACCGTCCACAAGCCCACCACGTGGCCCCCGGCCACGACTGCATGTGCATGGACCGCACGACTCCCGCGCAGAGCCTCCGGCAGGAGGCGTTGGCCCCCCCAGGTTGGGCAGGAGCCGCCTGAAGGCAGCCCCGGTCTGTTCCAGTTTGGGGGCCAAACGTCGGAAGTGCTCCACGAAGTTCCACCGGCTGTCGAAGACGAGTCCTAGGTACTTCAAAGTCGATTCGACCACACGACGAATGTAGGTCGGCACCCAGTGATACCGGAGTGCAGCTCTCCCTAATGCAGCTACAGGGCATGGTGTTGAAGGCATTGGCGATGTTGAGAGCCGCGAGACAACCCCACCCCGGGAAACCGCATCCCCCGTCGTGAGGGCTCTCACGCGCATGATAGCGTCCACCGTAGAGCGCCCCTTGCGGAAACCAAACTGGTGTTTCGCAAGATCCGGCCCCGATCCCGCAAGGTGCTTGGCGAGGCGGTTTGCAATTACTCTTTCAAAGAGCTTGCCTACCTCACCGAGCAGCACCACGGGCCAGTATGCGGACGGAGATTCCGCAGGGCGCCCCGGCTTCCGAATGAGGACCAGCTTTTCCGTCTTCCAACGAAGCGGGAACTGGCCTCTCTCCAAGCATGCGCTTAGGAACCCTTCTAGTCGGGGCCTGAGAGCCTCCGAGGCCAGGACCCTGGCTTTGCCAGGCAAGCCGTCGGGTCCCGGGGCGGTATTTTTGACACTGAGGCTACGTACCGACACTCTCAGGTCTACCCCAGTCACTTCCGGAGCGTTTTCGTCGTCGTCCTGTTAGTCCGCTTCCAACATCGCAGGCGGCGGAGCCATAGGCGGGGGGGGATGTTAACCTCGCGAAGGGAATAGAGTACTCACCATGTCCTCCACGGGCCCAGGCCGGAGACTCTGCGTCAGTAGGGGGGCCCAGGTGCGGAGTTTATCCAGCACCATCTTGTAAGGGCGCCCCCACGGATCTCTGTCGAGAGTCCCCAGCGTCTCCTCGCGGGCCAGATTCCTGGCCCACGAAGAGATGCTGGGGACTTGACATCTGCGCACGTCGCAGATGTCTGACATGGCTTTCTGGAACCACCCTGCCTCAACGTCGGCAGGTCTGGCCGGTGATGTCACCCAGGCCTGCACGATCGAGGCTTCCAGGAGGAGCTCCCAGAGGGTGCAACCCTTTGAGGGTTGCACCCTCCGGGAGCTAAAAAGTTATTCAATTGGATTAACTGAACTTTGAGTTCAGTTAATCCAATTGAATAACTTTTTCATGAAATAGTCATACAATTTTATTTCAATGTCGGGGGCTAAGGACCTAGTCCTGTCAAAGTAATTTCGGCATAACAAGTATTGATTCTTTTCAAAAATCTTCATTAACATTAATACAATAATTGATTGGTACAATTTCTGTGGAGTTGTGTAATTTCCGTGGGCCACGAGATGCCACGGAAACCACAGAAATTGCCCCACAGAAATTGGAAACGTGGCTATTTTTTTTTTTTACAAGAAACTGTCAAGGCTATGACTATTTATTTATATTATATAAAACTACAAAGCCACTCACTCACTCATTGACATGTCGGTTCTCGGAATGGGTGAGAGATGGGTTAGGGGAGTGTTTGGGAAAAATGTATAAAACCATAGAGTGAGTAGAGGAAAATTATAGAGGAGATTCAAATCCAAGATGGCGGCCGAGTCCATTTCCGGTTTCGATGGGGAAAGGATTTGGACGAATTTCGACTCATAGGTCCTATCCAAAATCTAGAACGATTTAAAAAAAAAGTAAAAAAAAAAAAAAAAAACAAGATGGCGGCTGCGCTGGGACGTTTTGAAATCTTCGACTTTTTGCACAAAATTTTGACGAATTGTTTTGTTCAACCGATTTCAAAAGTTGGCAACACCAAGCACACCAGTCGGTGGCCTATATCCTTGAGATTTCAGAAAAATTGTGACTTTTTAGAAAAACAAAATGGCGAACAGTGTGGCGGCCATCTTGTAAAAAGTTGTAATTTTAGATTTTTTTCAAATCCATTTTTCGGGTAGTTGGCAACATCTGACGGGTTTAAGTTGTACCTAGCGGTTGTGTGGTTTATAGAGGAGTGTTGCCTGGTGCGAAAAAATTCCCCATTTTTAGGGTATTTTGCCAGATTTTCCCCAAAAACATGAAAAGTAGAAATAACGACATTTTGAATGGAGACCTTGACTAGCTGGCAACATTGGGGTCCCCTTAATGACATTTGACCATTTTGGTTCGTTTTAGTTGGCAACCCCAAAAAATATTTAATATTTTAATTTTTGGGACTTTTTGGCTTTGGCGAGTTCTTTTGTTCTACCAAACTCAAAAGTTGGCAACACCAAGTAAACCGGTTGGTAGCCTATATCCTTGAAATTTCAGGAAAATTATGACTTTTCAGAAAAACAAGATGGCGGACAGTGTGGCGGCCATCTTGTAAAAATGACAAAAAATCCCAATTTTTGATACGATAAATGGGACAGCTGGCATCCCCGCACTGGATTGTGTTGTATGAACCGGTTGTGTGTATTGCCGAGGAGTGTTGCCTGGTGCAAAAAATCTCCCCACTTTTGGGGTAATTTTCCCAGATCTTCCCCAAAAACATGAAAAGTAGAAATAACGATATTTTGAATAGAGACTTTGACTTGCCGGCAACATTGGGGTGCCCCGAATGACATTTGACCATTTTCATCACTTTGAGCTGGCAACCCCGAGAGCCATTGGGGTTTGAATTTTCGGTTCAGACCCGTCTTTGGCGAGTTCTTTTGTTCTATCAAACTCAAAAGTTGGCAACACCACGTACACTGGTCGGTAGCCTATGTTCTTGAGATTTCAGGAAAATTATGATTTTTCAGAAAAACAAGATGGCGGACAGTGTGGCGGCCATCTTGTAAAAATGACAAAAAATCCCAATTTTTGCCACGATAAATGGGACAGCTGGCATCCCCGCACTGGATTGTGTTGTATGAACTGGTTGTGTGTATTGCCAAGGAGTGTTGCCTGGTAAAATAAAACTCCCCACTTTTGGGGTAATTTTCCCAGATCTTCCCAAAAAACACGAAAAGTAGAAATAACGATATTTTTAATGGAGAGTTTGACTAGCCGGCAACATTGGGGTGCCCAAAATGACTTTTGACCATTTTCATCACTCTCAGCTGGCAACCCCGAGAGCCATTGGGGCTTGAATTTTCGGGTCAGACCCGGCTTTGGCGAGTTCTTTTGTTCTACCAAACTCAAAAGTTGGCAACACCACGTACACAGGTATGTAGCCTATATCCTTGAGATTTCAGGAAAATGATGACTTTTAAGAAAAACAAGATGGCGGACAGTGTGGCGGCCATCTTGTAAAAATGACAAAAAATCCCAATTTTTGATACGATAAATGGGACAGCTGGCATCCCCGCACTGGATTATGTTGTATGAACCGGTTGTGTGTATTGCCGAGGAGTGTTGCCTGGTGCAAAAAATCTCCCTACTTTTAAGGTAATTTTCCCAGATCTTCCCTAAAAACATGAAAAGTAGAAATAACGATATTTTGAAGAGAGACTTTAACTAGCCGGCAACATTGGGGTGCCCCGAGTGACATTTGACCATTTTCATCACTTTGAGCTGGCAACCCCGAGAGCCATTGGGGTTTGAATTTTCGGGTCAGACCCGTCTTTGGCGAGTTCTTTTGTTCTATCAAACTCAAAAGTTGGCAACACCACGTACACTGGTCGGTAGCCTATATTCTTGAGATTTCAGGAAAATTATGACTTCAGAAAAACAAGATGGTGGACAGTGTGGCGGCCATCTTGTAAAAATGACATAAAATCCAAATTTTTGACACGATAAATGGGACAGCTGGCATCCCCGCACTGGATTGTGTTGTATGAACCGGTTGTATGTATTGCCAAGGAGTGTTGCCTGGTAAAAAAAATCTCCCCACTTTTGGGGTAATTTTCCCAGATCTTCCCCAAAAACACGAAAAGTAGAAATAACGATATTTTTAAAGGAGAGTTTGATTAGCCGGCAACATTGGGTTACCCAAAATGACTTGACTATTTTCATCACTCTCAGCTGGCAACCCCGAGACCCATTGGGGCTTGAATTTTCGGGTCAGACCCGACTTTGGCGAGTTCTTTTGTTCTACCAAAGTCAACGTACAGCAACCGTGTTTCTACTGACAGGTAGCTTGCATCCTGGTTATTTTAGAAAAAATTTAACATTTCAGCAATTCATGATGGCAGCCGTGCCATTTCCGGTTTCCGAACCTCACTCACTCACTCACTGACATATTTTTCTCCTAGGTGGTGAATGGGGAGGGGGGTATATTTTGTCAGATTCGTAAGCAAGTAACTCTCATGAATATGGGAAATGTGCCAAACCTCCCCTTTTCACCCCTCTTTCTTCCCCTCCCTATCGTATCTCGGAAACTAACAGACCTGTATTTTGCATTTTTTTTATGGATTCATATAGAGGAGGCGTGAAAAAGTAAAAACCAGTTTTAGAAATTGCCCACTTGCCCCCCCTTTTTTTTTTTTTTTTTTTCAGATGGGAAATCATCAAATAACCCCTCCCGCTCTGGGCGGAGCAGGAGGGAGTGTCAGACTTTTACTGACTAAAACCCATCCATGTTCCTTCATCGCCCTTTGTGTTCCGGGGCCACGGTATCTCTTTCGAATAGTCCCGCAACCCCGGCAGGCATCGGTCCTTACGGACCCCTTCCTTTTTGCTGACTCTCTTTGAGGCGCGCGTGGAACACGAACGCGCCGTCGACACCACTTGCCCCCCCTTCTGGGCCCTTTAGGCACATCTCGAAAGTTAAGAGATTTGGAACATTTTTTTTTTCAGATTCATATAAAGGGGCAATGCATTAATCAATATCATTTTCCAATTTTCCCCCTCTCCCCCCTTCGCCCCTCCCCCCATCATAACTCGGAAACTAGGACACGTAGCAGCTTTTTATTTTTTACTATACGTTACTAATATTGTGGGGCGTGGAAATTTGTTTACCTTCCCCTCCCCAACCTCCCCTAAAATTAAAAGGGCTGTAACCTCATAACGGTTGGAGATAGCCACTAAGTGTTTGAACAAATATTATAGTATGCGTCGAAACCTGTCCGGTAGTGGTACCGGTAAAGCGAAGGGAGGAGCGGGCGAGCGAAGCGAGCCGGTGACCTCCGTAGCGTAGGAATAAGGTCACGTTAGGTTTCCGGATGTAGGTAGGTCCTAAGTGCAGTGAAGGGAGGAGGTGGCGAGTGAAACGAGCCGGCGACCTCCGTAGCGTAATCTAAATATATAAAAGAAGAAACTGACTGACTGATTGACTGACTGACTGACTGACTGACTGACTCATCTATCAACGCACAGCCCAAACCGCTGGGTCTACAGATTCCAAATTTGGCAAGTAGGTTCCTTAGGTGGTCTAGGGGTGCACTAAGAAAGGATTTTTCAAAATTCACCCCCTAAGGGGGTTAAACGGGGCTCCAAAGTTTGTATGGGGAAACAAGATTACTTAGACTATTTTATTCGAAACTTCACAGGAGTGCTCCTATTGATAAATGAGTAGAAACGGGTTTCAGGGTTTTTCAGAATTCAACCCCTAAGAGGGGGAAATGGGGTGGCAAAGTATAAAAATCAATGCACAGCCCAAACCGCTGAGTCTAGAGATTCCAAATTTGGCGAATAGGTTCCTTATGTGATCTAGGGTTGCACTAAGAAAGGATTTTTCAAAATTCAACCCCTAAGTGGGTTAAACGGGGCTCCAAATTTTGTATGGGTAAAACAAGATTAGTTAGACTATTTTATTCGAAACTTCACAGGAGTGCTCCTATTGATAAATGAGTAGAAAAGGGTTTCAGGTTTTTTCAGAATTCAACCCCTAAGAGGGGGAAATGGGGTGGCAAAGTATAAAAATCAATGCACAGCCCAAACCGCGGAGTCTAGAGATTCCAAATTTGGCAAGTAGGTTCCTTATGTGGTCTAGGGGTGCACTAAGAAAGGATTTTCCAAAATTCACCCCCTATGTGGGTTAAACGGGGCTCCAAAGTTTGTATGGGGAAACAAGATTAGTTAGACTACTTTATTCGAAACTTAACAGGAGTACTCCAATCAATAAATGAGTTAACATTTGTGTTTCAGGGTTTTTCAGAATTCAACCCCTAAAGGGGAAATGGGGTAACAAAGCCTGAAATTCAAAAAAGGTATTGTTTTTATGGTAAACTGGGTCGGGTGTATTACAAAAACAACGATTTTAAGATTTAGTGTGGCGGACCTGAAATACAATCATTCCCTGTTGGGGTGCGATGGGGTTGAAATGTCTAAAAATCAATATGGGTGTCGATACCGAGATTATCAGGGGCGCTGATTACGAAAATGGCATTTATTTTGAGATCCAGAAGATGGCGGATTCGACTTCTATACAGGTTTATTGTTGATTTATTGTGATGATTGTGATAACGATGACGATGATTGTGATAATGATGCTGATGATTATGATGATGATGATTGTGATAGTGATCGTGATTGTGATATAGATTATGATCGTAATTGTGATATAGATTGTGATGGTGATAGTGATTGTGATAGTGATTGTGATAGTGATTGTGATTGTGATAGTGATTGTGATTGTGATTGTGATAGTGATTGTGTTAGTGATTATGATAGTGATTGTGATAGTGATTGTTATTGTGATTGTGATAGTGATTGTGATAGTGATTGTGATAGTGATAGTGATAGTGATTGTGATCGTGATTGTGATAGTGATAGTGATTGTGATTGTGATAGTGATCGTGATTGTGATATAGATTGTGATCGTGATTGTGATTGTGATTGTGATTGTGATAGTGATTGTGATAGTGATTGTGATAGTGATAGTGATAGTGATTGTGATCGTGATTGTGATAGTGATAGTGATTGTGATTGTGATAGTGATTGTGATAGTGATTGTGATAGTGATAGTGATAGTGATTGTGATCGTGATTGTGATAGTGATTGTGATTGTGATCGTGATTGTGATATAGATTGTGATCGTGATTGTGATTGTGATAGTGATTGTGATAGTGATTGTGATAGTGATTGTGATAGTGATTGTGATAGTGATTGTGATAGTGATTGTGATAGTGATTGTGATAGTGATTGTGATAGTGATTGTGATAGTGATTGTGATTGTGATTGTGATAGTGATAGTGATTGTGATAGAGATTGTGATAGTGATTGTGTTAGTGATTTAGATAATAATTGTGATAGTGATTGTGATAGTGATTGTGATTGTGATAGTGATAGTGATTGTGATAGTGATTGTGATAGTGATTGTGATAGTGATTGTGATTGTGATAGCGATTGTGATAGTGATTATGATAGTGATTGTGATAGTGATGTGATAGTGATTGAGATTGTGATAGTGATAGTGATGGTGGTTGTGATAGTGATGGTGATTTTGATGATAATAATAAATTGTGATGATTATGAAATTTGGCACATACATAGTTTATAAGCTGGATTAACATGTAGGATACTATTTATCCCTTTATTATGATTCAGTGGGACAATTACCGAACTTTACGCGGGCGAAGCCGCGGGCAACAGCTAGTGAATTATATAAAACTACAAGACCACTCACTCACTGACTCATTGACATGTCGTTTCTCGGAATGGGTGAGAGATGGGTTGGGGGTATGTTTTACAATAATGTATAAAACCATAGAGTGAGTAGAGGAAAATTATAGAGGAGATTCAAATCCAAGATGGCGGCCGAGTCCATTTCCGGTTTCGGTAGAGAAAAGACTTGGACAAGTTTCGACTCATAGATCCCATACAAAATCTAAAATTATTAAAAAAAGTAAAAAAATAAAAACAAACAAGATGCGGCTGCGCTGGGACGTTTTGAAATCTTCGACTTTTTACACCAAACTTTGACTATTTATTTTGTTTTACTGATTTCAAAAGTTGGCAACACCAAGTACATCAGTCGGTGGCCTATGTCCTTGAGATTTCAGAAAAATTGTGTCTTTATAGAAAAAAGAGATAACGAACGCTGTGGCGTCCATTTTGTGAAGAGTTGGAATTTTCGACTTTTTTCAAATCCATTTTTCGGGTAGTTGGCAACATCTGTCGGGTTCGAGTTGTAAGAAACGGTTGTGTGTTTCGTCGAGAAGTGTTGTCTGATTTGAAAAAATTCCCCATTTTTAGGGTATTTTCCCAAATTTTCCCTAAAAACATGAAAAATAGAAATAAGGACATTTTGAATGGAGACTTTGACTAGGTGGCAACATTGGGGTCCCCCGAATGACATTAAACCATTTTGGTTTGTTTAAGTTGGCAACCCCAAAAAATATTGAATATTTTAATTTTTGGGACATTTTGAGTTTGGTGAGTTCTTTTGTTCTACCAAACTCAAAAGTTGGCAACACCAAATACATCAGTCTGTGGTCTATATCCTTGAAATTTAAGGAAAATTGTGATTTTTCAAAAAGACAAGATGTCGGACAGTGTTGCGGCCATCTTGTAAAAATGATGAAAACGCCCATTATCGACACGATGCATGGCACAGCTGGCATCACCCGACTGGATTGTATTGTATGAACCGGTTGTGTACTTTGTCAAGTAGTGTTGCCTGATGCAAAAAAAAACCCCATAATTACGGTATTTTCTCAGATTTTCCCCAAAAAATATGAAAAAAAAATAACGATATTTTCAATGGAAACTTTGACTAGCCGGCAACATTGGGGTCCCCCAAATGACATTTAACCATTTTCATCACTTTCAGCTGGCAAACCCGAGAGCCAGTGGGACTTGAATTTTTGGGTCAGACTCGACTTTGGCGAGTTCTTTTGTTCTACCAAAGTCAACGGACAGCCTCCGTGTTTTTACAGACAGGTAGCTTGTATCCTGGTTAGTTTAGAAAAATTGAGACAGTTTAGAAATTCAAGATGGCGGCCGTGCCATTTCCGGTTTTCGAAACCTTGTTCGAATACCACTCACTGACATCATTGTTCTTCCGGACGGTGGTGGGGGAGGGGGGTATATTTTGACAGATTTATAATCAAGTAACTCTCACGAGTAGGGAAAATGTGTCAAATCACTTTTTGACCCCCTTCCCACCCCTCCCTATTGTATCTCGAAAACTAAGAGACCCGTATCTGATTCGTATAGAGGAGGCTCGGGGAAGTATAAAACATTTTTAAATGTTACCCCTCTTGCCCCCCTTCTACCCCCCTTTAGGCGGATCTCGGAAGTTCAGAGAATTGGAACATTTTTTTTCAGATTCATATAAAGGAGCAATGCGTTAGAAAGAATCATTTTTCACAACACCCTCCTCTCCCCCCTTCATCCCTCCCATCTATCGTATCTCAGAAACTAGGACATGTAGCGGTTTTGTTTTTATTCTTACCTAAAACTATTGAAGGGCGTTGAATTTTTTACACTCTCCCCTCCCGTCCCCAACCTCCCCTAAAATTTGAACAAATATTATAGTAGGCGTCGAAACCTGTCCGGTGGTGGTGCCGGTAAAGCGAAGGGAGGAGCGAGCGAGCGTAGCGAGCCGGCGACCGCCGCAGCGTAGGGATAAGGTCACGATAGCTTTCCGGTGGTAGGTAGGTCTTGAGTGGAGCGAAGGGGGGAGGTGGCGAGCGAAGCGACCCGGCGACCTCCGCAGTTGTTTTGCTACGGAGGTCGCCGGCTCGCTTCACTCGCCACCTGTTTTTTTCACGCGGCCTTTGGTTAAGTGGGAGAAGCGTAACTCAGAGATGACTATGTACATACGGAAAAAATACTTTGAATTCTAATTTTAAATTTCGCGCCACGCCAAAACGCTCCGCAACTAACTATATAAGCACTACGCATGCATACGCATTCGTATTGATTCTGACCTAAAACTATTGATGGGCGCTGAAATTTTGAATACCCTACCCTCCCTTCCCCAACCTCCCATAAAATTGAAAGGGCTGTAACTTTATTATGGTTAGACATAGACATTAGGTGTTGGAACAAATATAATAGCCGGCATCGAAACCTGTCTGGTGATGGCAGAGATAAGTTCACGATAACTTTCCGGTGGTAGGTACACAAGCAAACTTTAGGGTAATGTTTTTTTTAATGGGAAAATGTCTAAGTTTTTAAATAAGGATTCAGATTGTTTAAGGGGATCTTAAGGGTTCTTAGACTGCTTCATAATAATTAAGGGGTTCCTTAGGGCTTTAGGTTTAGGGTGTTTGTACAGCTGTAAAGGTAAAGGTTTTCAAAATGTTTAATAAGTTCAATACATTTTTTTAAAGCTTCAAACGGAGTTAGCTAACGGATTTTCCAATTCATTTAAGGATTACTATGGATTCTCAAAATGTTATAAGGGTAAGGAATACTTCTCAATAACACGAAACCGAACCGAACCGATTAGAATGATATAGGTATATGTTACGGGCAACGTGATTAACTGGGCATTATTAATAAGGACCAGCTATTATTAATAATGCCCAAGAGCGATGGGCAAAGTGATTAATTTATCACTTTGACCGGCCATTATTGCCCGACGGCCCGTGGTCTATGTAATAAGTCATTGTTTTCTTTAATACTTGCCCTGCATAGGTCGACCACCATGATTGGTCCGAATTAGTATTACAACTTGATGTCCCAGAAGTCCAAATTTGGGACATGAGGAGCGTAGGCCGAAGGCCGGCGGAGCTCCGACGACATGGCTGACGGGAGATAGGGCGGCAGCTTTTTTTTTTAGACCGCCCGATCCGACCATCTGTTTAGTGTAATTTCTATTTTTACATGATAACAGTGTTTGATAAATAATATTTTTATCAAAATAAAAGTAGGTAACTACTGATGTTATTATATTTTTAACTGTTTATTTTTAACTACTATGTTCAATAGTTTATTTTTTGTTAACTTTTCATGAAAATTTTGTAAGTTTAATTTCATTTAACAAACAAAAAGACTACATAACAGTTCATCTATTTTATTACTTTTCCCAAGATAGGGTGGGCATTATTCATAATGGCCGGGAAAAGTGATTAATCATGCTGTTTTAATCACATTGCCCAAATGAGTCGGGCATTATGAATACAGACCGGCCATTGTTTCCGGCCATTATCCCCATTTTTAGGGTATTTTCCCAGATTTTCCCCAAAAACATGAAAAGTAGAAATAAGGACATTTTGAATGGAGACTTTGACTAACTGGCAACATTGGGGTCCTCCAAATGACATTTAACTATTTTCATCACTTTCAACTGGCAACCCCGAGAGCCATTCGGGCTTGAATTTTCGGGTCAGACCCGACTGGCGAGTTCTTTTGTTCTACCAAACTCAAAAGTTGGCAACATCAAGTACACCATTCGGTAGCCTATATCCTTGATATTTCAGGAAAATTATGACTATTCAGAAAAACAAGATGGCAAACAGTGTGGCGGCCATCTTGTAAAAATTACGAAATTTCTCAATTTTCGACACAATAAAGGGGACAGCTGGCATCCCCATACTGGATTGTGTTGTATACCGGTTGTGTCTTTCATCGACGAGTGTTGCGTGGTGCAACATTTTTTTCCCATTTTTGGGGTAATTTTACCTGATTTTCCCTAAAAACATGAAAAGTAGAAATGACGACATTTTAAATGGAGACTTTGACTAGCCGGCAACATTAGAGTTTCCCAAATGACATTTGTCCATTTTCATCACTCTCAGCTGGCAACCCCGAGAGCCATTGGGGCTTGAATTTTCGGGTCAGACCCGACTTTGGCGAATTCTGTTGTTCTACCAAAGTCAACGTACAGCCACCGTGTTTTTACTGACAGGTACACATTATCCTGGTTACTTTAGAAAAATTGTGACATTCTAGAAATTCACGATGGCGGTCGTGCCATTTCCGGTTTCCGAAACGTCACTCACTTACATATTGTTCTCCTAGGTGGTGGAGGGGGAGGGGAGTATATTTTAACAGATTCGTAAACAACTGTCTCTCACGAGTAGGTAAAAAGTTTCAAACTTCCCCTTTTTGCCCTCCTTCCTCCCCCTCCCTATCGTATCTCGGAAACTAAGAGACCCGTGTCTTACTTATTTAATGAATTCGTATAGACGAGGCTTGGAAAAGTAAAAACCAGTTTTTGAAATTGCCCCCTTGTCCCTCTGTCCCCCCCTTTAGGAAGATCTCGAAAGTTAAGAGACTTGGAACATTTTTTATTCAGATTCATATAAAGGGGCAATGCGTTAATCAATGTCATTTTTCAATTTACCACCTCCCCCCCTTCACCCCTCCCCCCATTGTATCTCGGAAACTGGGACACGTAGCAGCTTTTTGATTTTTATTATACGTTACTATTATTGAGGGGCGTTGAAATTTGTATATCCTCCCCTACCCACCCCAACCTCCCCTTAAATTTAAAGGGTTGTAACTTCATAACGGTTGGAGATAACCAATAGGTGTTTGAACAAATATTATAGTAGGCATCGAAACCTGTGCGGTGGTGGTACTGGTAAAGCGAAGGGGAGAGGTGGCGAGCGAAGCGAGCCGGTGACTTCCATAGCGTAACGAAGGTTGAAAGGGTGAAGCGTAACTCAGAGGCGACTATATACATACAGAAAAAATATTTGAATTCTAATTTTAAATTTCGCGGCACGCCAAAACGCTTCGCAACTAACTATGTAAGTACTACGTACGCATACGCATTCGTATTGATTCTGACCTAAAACTATTGAGGGTTATTGAAATTTGTATACCCTCCCCTCCCCTTCCCAACCTCCCCTAAAATATAAAGGGTTGTAACTTCATAACTGTTAGAGATAGCCATTATGGGTTTGAACAAATATTATAGTAGGCGTCGAAACTTGTCCGGTGGTGATACCGGTAAAGCGAAGAGCGAACCTCGTAGCGTAGGGATAAGGTCACGATAGCTTTCCGATGTTAGGTAAGTCCGTAGCGTAACGATGGTTGAGTGGGTGAAGCGTAACTCAAGGGGGCGACGACATACAGAGAGTCAGCAATAGGGGTCCGCAAGGGCCGATGCCTGCCGGGGTTGCAGGACTGTTCGAAAGAACAACCGTGGCCCCGGAACACAAAGGGCGATGAAGGAACATGGATGGGTTTTAGTCAGTAAAAGTCTGATACTTCCTCGTGCTCCGCCCAGAGCGGGAGGAGTCATTTTGATGATTTCCCAACCGAAAAAAAAAATAAAATAGGGGCGACGACAAGCAAACTTTGGGTATTGTTTTTTTAATGGGAAAAAGTCTGAGTTTTTAAATAAGGTATATTAATGTTTTTTAAGGGGTTTCAAAATCTTTAAAATAAATTCTCATTTTTTTTTACTTTAATTTCTTTTTTTTACTGAATTTGTTTTTAGAATGAGGAGTTCTTAAAGGTTTTCCCATTGATTTAGGGGTTCCTTAGGGTTTTCGTACTGATGTAAGGGTGCTCTTAAAGGTTTTAAAAATATTCAGAAGTATTTTACAAAATCTTCTAAGGGCTCTAATGGATTTTCCAATTCATTAAGGATTTTGAAGGATTCTCAAAATTTTATAAGGGTAAGGAATACTTCTCAATAACACGAAACCGAACCGAACCGAATAGAATTATATATAATTATGTTACAAGCAACGTGATTAACTGGGCATTATTAATAAGGACCGGCCATTATTAATAATGCCCAAGAGCAATTGGCAAAGTGATTAATTTATCACTTTGACCGGCCATTATTAATAATGCCCGTGGTCTATGTAATAAGTCAGTGATTGAGATAGCATCATCGGTCTAAATTTTAAAGTTTAAAAGTTGTTTTCTTTAATACTTGCCCTGCGTATGTCGACCACCATGATTGGTCCGAAGTAGTATTATAACTTTATGTCCCAGAAGTCCGAATTTGGGACATGAGGAGCGTAGGCCGAAGGCCGGCGGAGCTCCGACGACATGGCTGACGGGAGATAGGGCGGCAGCTTTTTTTTTTAGACCGCCCGATCCGACCATCTGTTTAGTGTAATTTCTATTTTTACATGATGACAGTGTTTGAAAAGTAATATTTTTATCACAATAAATAAAAGTAGGTAACTACTGATGTTATTACATTTTTGACTGTTTATTAAAACTATTGAGGGGCGTTGAAATTTGTATACCTTCCCCTCCCCACCCCAACCTCTAAAATTGAAAGAGCTGTAACTTCATAACGGTTAGCAATTAGGTGTTTGAACAAATTATATAGTAGGCGTCGAAACTTGTCCGGTCTCCGGTGGTGGTACTGGTACGGTAACGATAGCTTTCCGATGGTAGGTAGGTCCTGAATGGAGCGAACCTGCGAGACCGAGTGGAGCGAAGGGGAGGTGGCAAGCGAAGCGAGCCGGCGACCTCCGTTGCGTAGGTAACCAAGGTTGAGTGGGTGAAGCGTAACTCAGAGGTGACTATGTACATTCGGAAAAAATATTTTCTCAAAAAAAGAAAGGGTGTAACTTCATAACGGTTACAGATAGCCATTAAGTAATTGAACAAATATTATAGTAAGTGTCAAAACCTGTCCGGTGGTGGTAGGGATAAGGTCAAGATAGCTTATAGGTCTGAGTTTTTAATGAAGGTTTTAGATTGTTTTAGCCGATCTTAAGGGTTCTTAGACTGCTTCATACTGATTCAGTTAGACTGCTTCCCATCCGAAAAAAAAAAGGTATGTTAAGTTCCATATATTGAGGATACGCCTATTACCATGACGTGTATTGCTAACAATGCAAAATAAATTCATGGCAAATATTTGTTTGGACACAACTAAAAATGGAAAAATAAAAACTTTTTTGCAAAAAATAAAACCGACTTCAAAAACACAAAAAAGTGAAAAAAAAATTACAACAAAGTTTTTTTAAAGTGAAAAATGTACCAGCACAAGCACGCGAGGTGCTTGCACCTCGCGCAACACGCAAATACTAGTATATATTATATAAAACTACAAGACCACTCACTGACTGACTCACTCATTGACATGTCGTTTCTCGGAACGGGTGAGAGATGGGTTAGAGGTATGTTTTGGAAAAATGTAGAATACCATAGATTGAGTAGAGGAAAATTATAGAGGAGATTCAAATCCAAGATGGCGGCCGAGTCCATTTCCGGTTTCGGTGGGGAAAAGACTTGGACGAGTTTCGACTCATAGGTCCCATTTGAAATCTAGAATGATTTAAAAAAAAAGTAAAAAAAAAAAAAAAACAAGATGGCGGCTGCGCTGGGACGTTTTGAAATCTTCGACTTTTTGCACTAAACTTTGATGAATTGTTTTGTTCAACCGATTTCACAAGTTGGCAACACCAATAACACTTGTCGGTGGCTTATATCCTTGAGATTTCAGAAAAATTGTGACTTTTCAGAAAAACAAAATGGCGAGCAGTGTGACGGCCATCTTGTAAATAGTTGGAATTTTCGACTTTTTTCAAATCCATTTTTAGGGTAGTTGGCAACATCCGACGGGTTTGAGTTGTACCGAGCGGTTGTGTGTTTTGTTGAGCAGTGTTGCCTGATATGAAATTTTTTCATATTTTTTGGGTAGTTTCCCAGTTTTTCCCCAAAAACATGAAAAGTAGAAATAAGGACATTTTGAATAGAGACTTTGACTAGCTGGCAACATTGGGGTCCCCCAAATGACATTTGTTCATTTTGGTTCGTTTTAGTTGGCAACCCCAAAAAATATTGAATATTTTAATTTTTGGGACTTTTTGACTTTGACGAGTTCTTTTGTTCTACCAAACTCAAAAGTTGGCAACACCAGATAAATTGGTCGGTGGCCTATATACTTGAGATTTCAGGAAAATTATGACTTTTCAGAAAAACAAGATGGCGGACGCTGTGGCGGCCATTTTGTAAAAACTTGAAATTTCGACTTTTTTCAAATCTATTTTTCGTGCAGTTGGCAACATCTGAAGGGTTCAAGCTGTACTGATCGGTTATGTGTTTTGTTGAGGAGTGTTGCCTGGTGTAAAAAATTTCACCATTTCTAGGGTACTTTACCAGATTTTCCCCGAAAACGTGAAAAGTAGAAATTACGATATTTTAAATGGAAATTTTGGGTAACCACCAAGAATCGGGTGCCCAAAATGACTCATGACCATTTACATCAATCTCAGCTGACAACCCCGAGAGACATTGGGGCTTAAATATTCGGTTCAGACCCGAGTTTGGCGAGTTCTTTTGTTCTACCAAACTCAAAAGTTGGCAACATCAATTAAACCGGTCAGTAGCCCATATCCTTGAAATTTCAGGAAAATTATGACTTTTCACGAAAACAAGATGGCGGACAGTGGGGCGACCATCTTGTAAAAAAGACGAAAAATCCAAATTTTCAATACGATAAATGGAACAGCTGGCATCTCCCGACTGGATCGTGTTGTATCAACCGGTTGTGTACTTGGTCAAGGAGTGTTGCCTGGTGCAAAATATCTCCCCACTTTTGGGGTAATTTTCCCCAAAAACATGAAAAGTAGAAATGACGACATTTTAAATGGAAATTTTACATAACCACCAAGAATGGGGTGCCCGAAATGACTTTTGACCATTTTCATCACTCTCAGCTGGCAACCCCGAGAGCCATTGGGGCTTGAATTTTCGGGTCATACCGGACTTTGGTGAATTCTTTTGTTCTACTAAAGTCAACGTACAGCCACCGTGTTTTACTGACAGGTAGCTTGTATCTTGGTTACCTTAGAAAAATTGTGACATTTCAGAAATTCAAGATGGTGGCAGTGCCATTTCCGGTTTCCGAAACCTTGCTCGATTACCACTCACTGACAAAATTGTTCTCCCATATGGTGGAGGGGGAAGAGCATATATTTTGACAGATTCGTAAACAAGTAACTCTTACAAGTTGGGGAAATGTGCCAAACCTCCCCTTTTTGCCCCCCTTCCCACCCTCAATATCGTATCTCGGAAAGTAAGAGACCAGTATTTTGTTTTTTTTTACGGATTCGTATAGAGGACGGTTGGTAAAGTTAAAACAAGTTTTAAAAAATGGCCCTCTCCTCCCCCTTCTCCCCCCTTTAGGCAGATCTCGGAAGTAAAGAGACCTGGATCATTTTTTTTTCAGATTTATATAAAAGGGCAATGCGTGAGTCAAAATCATTTTTCCAAACATCCCATTCTCCCTACCCTTCACCACTTTCCCCATCGTATCTTGGAAACAAGGACACGTAGCAGCTTTTTGATTTTTACTGTATTTTATTATTGGGGGGAGTTGAAATTTGTATAACCACCACCCCCTCCCCAACCTCCCCTAAAATTGAAAGTGCTGTAACTTCATAACGGTTAGGGATAGCCATTAGGTGTTTGAACAAATATTATAGTAGGCGTCGAAACCTGTCCGGTGGTGGTGTAGGGTCACGATAGCTTTCTGGTGGTAGGTAGGTCCTGAGTGGAGCGAAGGGGGGAGGTGGCGAGCGAAGCGAGTCAGCGACCTCCGTAGCGTAACGTAGAGGCGACGAGAAGCAAAATGGGAAAAGCTCTGAGTTTTTAGATAAGGTTTTAGATTGTTTTAGAGTATCATAAAGGTTCTTAGACTGCTTCATACTGATTAAGGGGTTCCTAAGGGTTTTTTATGGCGCTCATGAAGGTTTTCAAAATGTTTAAAAAGTTCAATAATTTTTTTTTAAACTTCCAACGGAGGTACCTAACTGATTTTCCAATTCTTTTTAGGATTCCTATGGATACTCAACATTTTAAAAGGGTATCTACCTATTTCTCAAATTGGTCACTTTATTTTATCAAAAAATGTTGATGTTGGGTATCGTTTTCGAGTGTTAGGGGGTGCTTATTTAGAATATGACATCCGTTTTTTAATCCTAGATGGCGGACTTTTATTTTATTTAAAAATTAGAATAAGGATATCGTTTACGAGTGATTTGGAGGTGCTGATTTAGAATGATTAAGAGCTTAACCAAGTGGAAACCTTTCAGCATTTCAATAGACTTTGTAAAGTGAAACTCTTAGGTTATGTTTGACATTTTTACTACATTTAGGGGTTTTAAAGTGAAAAATCTACCAGCACAAGCACGCGAGGTGCTTGCACCTCGCGCAACACGCAAATACTAGTTATACTATATAAAGCTAAATTACCACTCACTCACTCACTCACTGACAGAATTGTTCTCCCAGATGGTGGATGGGGAGGTGGGTATATTTTGACAGATTCGTAAACAAGTAACTCCCGCGAGTATGGGAAAAGTGCCAAACCTCCCCTTTTCGCCCCCCTTCCTCCCCCTCCCTATCGTATCTCGGAAACAAAGAGACCCGTATTTTTCGTTTTTTACGGATTCGTATAGAGGAGGCTCGGAGAAGTAAAAACCAGTTTTCAAAATTGACCCCTTTTTCCCCCTTCTCCCCCCTTTAGGCGGATCTCGGAAGTTGAGAGACTTGGAACATTTTTTTTTTCAGATTCATATAAAGGGGCAACGCGATAGTCAAATTCATTTTTCGAAAAAAGCCCCACTCTCCCCCACTTCACCCCCCCCCTTTTCACCCCTTTTTTTCTACTGAAAAATGTTTTAATTCTTACCTAAAACTATTGAGGGGCGTTGAAATTAAAAATTTGTATACCATTTCCTCCCCTCCCCAACCTCCCCTAAAACTGAAAGGGCTGTAACTTCGTAACGGTTAGAGATAGCCATTGGGTGTTTTAACAAATATTATAGTAGGCGTCGAAACCTGTCTGGTGGTAGGTAGGTTCTGAGTAGAGCGAACCTGCGAGACCGAGTGGAGCGAAGGGAGGAGGTGGCGAGCGAAGCGAGCCGGCGACCTCCGCAGCGTAATGAAGGTTGAGTGGGTGAAGCGTAACTCAGGCCGACGACAAGCAAACTTTAGGGACTGCTTTTTTATGGGTCTCAGTTTTTAAGTAAGGTTTTATACTTTTATTTTATTAGGTTTTTTTTTATATTAATTTTACAATGTTTTAGGGGTTCTTAAGGGTTTTCATACTGATCTAGGGGTAGTTGTAACGGTTTTTCCAATTCGTTTAAGGATTCTTATGGATTCTCAAAATTTATAAGGGTATGGAATACGTCTCAAGAACACGACGACACGCGAGCTGCGCGCAGCTCGCGCACCCAAGCAAAAATGCAAAAAAAAACTAGTTATTTTATATAATATTAAATGTGTAACAAAGGCTACTTAGCATGCATAAAAGTGATACCTTTATTTCTTGCAAAAATCCTCTTAAAACCTGATCACCGAAATTGCAAAATTTCGTTCCGAGTAAACTGAAATCACGTACCTACTTACATTTTTGGCGGAAAGACCTGGCGATATGGTGCACTACCATTCTTACTGCACGTAAGCGCACGACTGTCTCTTGCCGAGCAGGGATTTATTGTTCGTTTAAACTCATTGGTGGAAGCTCAGGACGGTGAAACAAAATGACCATAGAAATTAGTAATTTCGCTTGGACAAACCTACCGTTGACATGTACTCATTAACTATGAGTCTAAACATTCAAAACTAATTAACGTCTTGTAGGTCAATCATTACTTAACGCAATCAAAATACTTTTTCCTATATATGTTGGAGATTATCTTCCTGAGAGGTAAATGCTGAAAATGAAAGTGATTGTGGACAAGACACAGAAATTGATAATTCATCATTTACCGATTTTTTTCATAAAAAGTAATAGTCTTATAAATATAATTTAAGTGGCTTCATTTAGATTCATGTCACTTTAGTTCTGAGAAAAAAAATCGTTGCATTATCTGTAAAGCAGCACTGCGATTTCAGCCTAGACGCGTAAATTTTTCGCCTGAGAAATTCACTCAGGTACATATTACCCAATTAAAAAGATCAGAATAGTATTATATTTTAGTAGCCCATTAGGTATTAATGTTCATCGAATAATGTTTCCTGTTCCTGTTCCTTTTCACAGAAGCTGCAAAAAGGTTCTCACAATTCTCAGCAATGCTAAACGCCATAAAAGAAAATGGAGAACACACTCAGAATGATAGAAGTACCTATGCACACATCTTCTAAAAGTGAATGCACTGATTGTAGATGCAACAGAAAAAAAAGAAGCTGAAGAAAAATCCAAAATAATGACGAATGACTAACTCGCTCTGCTTATCACACACACCACACCTCAACGTAAATGTTTTATAAGGGTACGCTTCAAAATTTAATTTAGCTGCGTGTGTGCGATTTCTCATTGTTTTTGTAGGTCCATGTGCGCCAGGGATATTTTGTTATCACGGAAAGGGAGGAAGTTATAGAACTGCAAGAAGAAGGTATAATTAGTTTATTTAATTCATAGTATAATAGCACGTATATTATGAACTTTCACAATAAAAAATTAAATATTGTTAATAAATTACATTTTTAAATAAAAAAATAAAAAAAAAGATTTAAAAATAAAAAAAAGTAGTAGCCAACGGGTATCGGGAACAGGGTCCAAGCTACCGGCAGTCAGGGCTCCAAAGAGAGGAACCTCCTAACAATACGAGCCGTGTCCAGGAGTACCGCTTTCTGAATCAAGCCCTTGATCCAGCTGCCCAACGAAAGCTTCCTCAGGTATTGGTCGAGGCTCTTGGCAATTAAGCCATTTGCTGATACGACTATCGGCACAATGATCGCTGAGCTCACATCCCACATGTCGACAACCTCGCGAACCAAGTCTAGATACTTGGTTTGAATATTAATAAGCTGTATATTACCCCTAGCATGGCTGCATAAATTCTTTAAGCATAACGTTGCACTGCTTAATGTATTCGTGCCTTATCATAAGAATATATTATGACAACAGATTTTACGAACCTGTGTATGCAATCTTGTTCTAAATAGCAATCAGGGGATCACAACGCTTTTCTGTACCTTACTGATTGTTGGTTATCTCCAGACTTCACACAAGGAAATCTTTGTTGGTGAAAAAAATATAGATAGATACAGGTAGATAGAATACAAAAATATTAACAATACAAAAAATATAATAATACAAAAAAATACAGCTATAATAAAAAAAATACAGGTATACTATTACAAAAAAATACAGGTAAGTAGATAGAATACAAAAATATTTATTACTTCTCAAACATTGTGTCATACGAATACTTCTTACTAATTGCTAAGGTTGCTAATTGAGATATAAGTAACACTAGTTAACACGATTTTGACACCTCAGCTGAAAGTTGTTAATTATTGTTTATTAAGGAAAGAGTTATCCAGAAAAAATATTAAAATAATCTTTCAAGTCTGGTTTTGGAAATATTTGTTTACATGAAAACAAAGAAAGTAGTAAAAAAAAAAACTAAATTTTCGTCAACTTTTTTTTACTATTGTGGATTACTTTCTCCTAAAATTGGCCAACAGTCAGCCTCTAACATTATTATGGCAAAATCCTTGATAGATTATCTTCAAAAGTTTTTAGATCTTGGTAAAAACGGTTCCCCAGTTAGTCACTCATACCACAGAATAACTAGTACAAGTACTCATACTTTCTAAGTTTTTAGGGAAAAAACGTTAACTTTTGACGACTAATGCATGCAATGCAATGCAGTACAACGTTTCTAAAACTTTTCACAAAACAATTGGGAACCCAGTTTTTACCTTGTTCAAATTTGTATACTAGTCTAATCTAATACACATCTCCCACTTCTAAGCTCTCAGAAGTTTATAGGTACCTACCCATAGTTCGGTTCAATCTTAATCGTGGCTCGGAAGTTAAGTGCAAGTGACGGTCTGCGCATTATACAGACAAAACGATGCGTCCTCTGCGCCCCGTTGATACCTACCTAAAAAATTGTCGTCTGCGTAGTTTTACATTAGATGTTCCGAATCGCCATAATGTTTAAAGGGTTGCCTATT
Organism: Xestia xanthographa; assembly: GCA_905147715.2. NCBI lineage: Eukaryota > Metazoa > Arthropoda > Insecta > Lepidoptera > Noctuidae > Xestia > Xestia xanthographa. Next base: position 26,677,552 of record LR990649.1, read on the forward strand.
CCTGCGCAGACCGTCACTTGCTGCTAACTTCCGAGCCGCCATTAAGTCTGAACCGAACTATATGTAGGTACTATCGAGGACACTCCCGCCTGACCACCACTAAGCTCATTTTTGCTTGCACTCGCAACATAAAAACGCTCTCTAGCCCCGCCCCGTTGACTTTGTGTAGAAAAAATGTATGAAAAGATACCGAATCGGCCGAGCGTATTGACGACGCACGCCAAACGAGAGTTATTGTTACTTTGCGCGCCAAAGTTGACGCTTTCCTAATAGGCCCAAACTTTAAGTGGGCGTGGCTTGGCGCCTCCGCATGTTTTAAGCGAAAAAATTGTAAAATGGTCAGGCGGAAAAGACCCCGATAGTACCTACGTGAGTACCTGTATCACTTACCGTCTGAATTTGGCGTTCATTTCTCCACGCGGGGAGCTTGATTTTATATGACAGTACCTACGCCTTTCAAACGTAGACAGAAATTTAGTCTGACAATCTAATAATGTCGATACTTGTGGCTTCGGGGAGACGTAAGGTTATGGCAATTTATTAGCGGGTTATTACGGTACCCGTAGTAACTCTTTTGGAATAACATTATTGAATAACATCCGTGCAGACAGGTAAGAAGATGAGTTGCGTCAGATGCGTGGTTGGAAGGAAGGTTATTTATGGAATATTAATATAAATAGTAGCAAACACGACTAATCTACAATAATGGCTGTAAAAAACCCTTCACGAAGCCGAAAGGCACATTGCTCTCCCCGTGAATGCGGTTATTTATGTTTTTGGACTAAGTATGCCTGGGAACCTAGTTACAGTGATGACGTCGGAGTTTCTACAAGTTTTTAATGAGAAGTAATGTAGGTACATAATGTTATGTGTCAACATCGATTGTTGGCGCCAGTGTTTTTACAAGGGTCTCAAAAAACAAACACATTAGAAATTAAGTAAATAAAACTTGGAAACAGGCGGTACCCAATTTTAATCTAGTAAACATATTTGTGAGCGCGCAATCGTGAAGACTCGAAAACGACCAATTGGGCCGTTTTGTCTTTAGTCTACAACACGCATGGCGACGAGCGATACGTTGCTACGAATTTAGATAAAAATTGTAGAAATGCCATTGTGGGTGTTCAGAAAGTGTATCAATTATGATGCCAAAGTAAATAAAACACAAGGGATCTCATACCACATGTAACTACACATTAAACTTGGTTTATTAATATTTTTCATTACTCATACTCTGAAAGTAGGTCTGAAGTTGCCTGAGGAGCGGGTTGAAAGTAATACTTTTCAGCCCTAGGGAGAATCGTTTTCAACTGACAGCTGTCAAATTATTAAAAAAAAATGGTTCATTTTTCTATTGAACCATGTTCCAACTTTCTATACAGCCACGATGTAAAATTGAAATAACATAAAGTTAAGTATTAATTAAAGAATATATATATTTTAAATATCTTTATTATAATTAAGTTTCAACTATTTCTTTAAAATAACATAGATTTGGGAAAAATATTTACCATTTTTCGATGATGAAAATGAAAAATAGGTATTGGCTGAATAGCTGGCCGGCCACAGAAAAAAAAAACAAAATAGGTGGGAAAGCGGCAATAGGGTAGATGACACCATAAAACAATAATTCCAAGACACCTTTCTCTAAAAAAACACTTTATTTTGGGCCTCAAAACCCGATTTATTTTCAATGAATTGCCAAATTCGATTTTTAGTTGCTTTGAAATCAATAAATAGTCCAGTCATTGAGTTGAATAAACAGTGACGTCACAGTAGGCTATTGCCATACAAAGTCTATTAGAGAACAGCGTTTTGACAGCTCTTAAAAAGTATCTCAATTGATTGGTGTGTCATCTACCCCATTCGAATTCCGATCTTCATTAGTTTTTTCGAGTTGTATGTTTTTTTTTTACTTTCCTTGTATTCGTAATGAAAAGCACAGTGTTTACCTCGGGTTAAAGACTTATTTAGTCCCTCGAACTATTAGCGCCCTCGCTTCGCTCGGGCACCAAACCCCGTCTCGGGACTAAATAAGTTACTTTCACCCCTAGGGTAACAATGTACTATTTCATAATATTCTGATAATGGAGGATAAAAAAAGAAAGAGATGGGAAAAGCATTTTTTTCGTGAGTACGACAAGGACGCTTGCACTACAGACATAGAACAACACTATCAGTCTCTTTTTTTCTTATTGGTTTTATCGAGCTATCCCTTTTGTATCATTTGATTGAAATGTAGAATGAATGAAAAGTGTGGTGCCGCTGCTGCGCGGAACACTTTTTTCAGTGTTTTAGTAGGTGTATAACATATCTGTTTATTAGAATATCATTGGCGGTGACCATTTAAAGACATCATCATCATTTCAGCTGAAACACGTTCACTGCTGGACATAGGCTTCCCCCAAGTGTCACCACATTGACCAGTCCCGTGCGACTCGTATCCAGCGGATTCCCGCAACCTTCACCAGGTCTCGGTCCACCTTGTGGGAGGCCTTCCTTTTGGTGCACAAGCCTGGCACCGATGAGGAACCCGTGGGGATTCGAACCTTTACAGCAGTATGGTGATGGTGACAGCTTGAGAAATGAAACCAGCCAGCACGATAGACGACGTATATTCTTCCAAAATATAGTACATGAATCGATCGTCTTATACATCCAACTTATTATCGATACTTGATGCTTATTAATACAATGGATCACTTTGATAATATAAAATGCAATCAACATTAATAAATTATGTGCGTACACGTTCACAGGTCAAAGAGAAGAGGAGTGACAGATGACATAGACAAATAAAGTAGACAACATACAAACCGATGAGATTTAAAGGCATAGACAATAATTACTATTGCTTTAATACTTCCCCTTATGCCTTTAAAACTTATGTAAAGTTACAATAAAACTATCGACTCTACATACACATGGCTCTACATTCACATGGCTCTACATACACATGGCTCTACATACAACATGACTCTACATACACATGGCTCTACATACACATGGCTCTACATACACATGGCTCTACATACACATGGCTCTACATACACATGGCTCTACATATACAATAAGTCACATGCTAGTAAACACAACAATAATATTATCATTTCATTTAGTATCCTAATAATTGTACACATATTGATTAGGTAACTACAACTATAAAATTAGTTTTAACAAGGCCTAACACACAAATCATGCCTAAACATATTATGTTGTTTAGAATTCAAACACTTTGTTAATACATCTGCAAACATCTTTTCAGTACACAAATATTTAACAGACATGAAACCTTTCAAAACTAAATCTTTAATAAAATGGAAGCGCACATCAATGTGTTTTGTTCGCTTGTGACTAATTTCCTTATTCTCTATTATCTTATGAGCGCTTTGGTTGTCATTAAACACAATGATGTGCACCTTTACATTAGGTACTAATTCTGACAACAATTGCTTTACAAAACAAAGATCTTTAGATACATCAGCAATTGCCATATACTCTGCCTCTGTACTACTTAAGGCCACAGACCGTTGTTTTCTAGATTCCCAATTTACAATGTTATTTCCTAATTTAATTGCATAACCTGTATATGACTTTCTATCAAAACAATCATTAGCCCAATCGGCATCTGTATATGCATGTAATATCAATTCCTTACTTTTTACAAAATGTAAACCGCAATTAATTGTTCCTGCTAGATACCGTAGCAAACGCTTAGCAGCCAACCAATGCCTTTTTCCAAAGCAATTATTAAACTGACTTAAATGGCTACAGGCAAACGCAATATCAGGACGAGTACAAACAGACAGATACATAAGAGAGCCTATTAACTGTCTGTACTGATACTGTTCGTCATTCAAACATTCATCTTCTTTTAACAATTTGTTACTGGGAACCATGGGAGTAGATACGGCTTTACAGTCTACCATATTATATCTTTTTAATATACTCTTTATATAAACAGACTGATCCAAAGTTAATGTTTTATTTTTCCTATCCCTAGTCACGCGTACTCCAAGATAGCTTTTTATTTGACCTAGATTTTTAATATTAAATTCTGATTCCAATACTACTATGAATTTCTTTTTACACTGGCTATCTTTACGATAAAACAAATAGCAGTCATCGACATAAAGAGCTACAATCATAAAATCATTTTGTGACATCATGTAGTATACACAAGGTTCACTTTTACTTTGAATTAAGCCAATATTACATAAAACACTGTGTATGCGAACATTCCACATGCGACTAGACTGTTTTAATCCATATATACTCTTTTGCAGTAAACAAACTTTTTCATCATTTTTACTGAAACCTTCAGGTTGTTCCATGTATATAGTTTCATTTAGATTACCATTAAGAAAAGCTGTGGTTACATCTACATGATCAATATTCAAATCAAATTCATTTGCTAAACTAAATAATATTCTCATTGTAGAGTGGCGTACAACAGGCGAGAATGTATCATGAAAATCAACACCTTCCTTTTGTGTGAATCCTCTCGCAACTAAACGTGCTTTATAACATATAAAATTACCTGAAGCGTCATTTTTAACTTTGTACACCCACTTACATTTTACAACATTTTTATATTTCGGCCTATCCACCAATTTCCACACTTGGTTAACCATTAATGAATCATACTCTTCTTTCATAGCCTTCAGCCACTCATCGGCTTCTCGACTAGACATAGCTTCTTTGTATGAAGCTGGTTCTAAACCATTATTGACCATAAGTGACCAATCAGTGTCACAATACCTTTTAGGTGGAACCGACCGTGTACTACGCACAGGACGACCTATAGATGTCGACGGCGGGGCAAGCAGCTGCGTCACAGCTTCCCCTCGAACGGTGTCCGACACCGGTGACCAGTCCAGGTCATCAGTAGGACAGTCAACAAGAGAATCACTCTCGCTCACCGTGCAGTAGTTCTCCTCATCTCCTGATCCTGGAAATGTCATAGAATAATCATGTTCATTTCGGATATAACCAAGATCGTTGTTACTTTCATTCACAACATTGATGTTACTGTCATTCATATCAAAATTTGTGGTACTATCATTCCCTACAAAATCCTTAGCAATACTCTCATTCTTGCCAGTAGTGTTATTATCATTCACACTTTTGCTATAGACAGTACTCTCATTCCTGTCAGTGTTACTATCATTCACACTTTTGTTATAGACAGTACTCTCATTCCTGTCAGTGTTACTATCATTCACACTTTTGTTATCGACAGTACTGTCATTCCTGTCAGTGTTACTATCATTCACACTTTTGCTGTCGACAGTACTCTCATTCCTGTCAGTAGACTCCGTGCTACTGTCATTCGCACTACCATAGTCAATATTATTAAAATCATTAAAAAACTCAAAATTATAATTCACATTATTAATAATATTACCATTATGTTTAAAATTATAAAAACTTTGCTCTAAGAATTCAACATCTCTAGACATAACAACTTTTCTAGGGTCATCACAGTCAGCCAATCTGTAACCTTTAGAAGTTTCTGAATATCCCACAAATACATATGGCTTACATTTTGCATCCAATTTCTTGCGATTCACGTTCTGAACCTTCACATACGCCACACAGCCAAAAACACGAAGATGGCTAAGGTCTAGCTTCGACCTAGTCCACACTTCCTCTGGAATTCGGCCTCCTAAAGCTGCTGTAGGAGATCTATTTTTAAGATATATGGCGGTCGTCACCGCTTCTCCCCAAAAACGCCGGTCCAGACCTGAATGCTGCAGCATACACCGTACCTTGTTCATTAAAGTACGATTCAGCCTTTCAGAAATTGCATTCTGCTGCGGACAGTATGGAATTGTAGTTTGATGCAATATACCCTTCCGTTTCATAAACATAGAAAGTTGTTTGTTTACAAATTCTCCTCCATTATCAGATCTCAAACATTTAACCGGTAAACCCATCTGCCTTTCAACCATATTAACAAATTCTATAAAACGGTCACATACCTCAGATTTTCTCTTCAACAGGTAGCCAAACGATTTCCTTGTACAATCGTCAGTGAAAGTGAGTAGATATTTCGCACCACCCCAGCTGATCGGCAAAGGACCACACACATCAGAATGGATTAGGGCTAACGGCTCACCTGCAACTTTGCTTGGTCCTTTAGCAAAAGGTTTGGATGGCAACTTGCCCTCCAAACAAGGAATGCATTTGCTATGTTCCACTTGATTCTGAAACATAAAACCATTGGACACCCTATCCTTCATACTATATAGATCCCTATAGTTTATGTGCCCCAGCCTTTTATGCCACAAATCTACTGGCAATCCTTGGTCAGCAACTACGGAACTCATAGTCTCTTGCCCCTGCAAGAACATAGAGTTCACCCTATTGTGCGAAGGCTCACTCATTGTTACCTTTAACCTGTACATACCGTTAACAATAGAAGCAGATGCTATAATTTTACCCTTTGAATCTGTAATGATACAACCTTTCCTGCTGAACGTCACATCATAACCATTTTCAATTAATCTACTAACTGAGATTAAATTGCTGGAAAGTTCTGGTACAAGCATAACATTGCTTAGTTTGCGGAGCTTATTACCGAAATTTAAATTTACTTCACCAATGCCAATACACTCGAGTTCTTCATTATTTGCCACTTTTATTTTGCTACAACTTTGTCTAAAGTTCATAAAAATGTCTCTATTGTTACACATGTGAGCACTGGATCCAGAATCCACAAACCAACAATCTTTCGGGTATGCCATCAAAGCCGTAGTAATTAAAGCTTTTTCTTGATGTTTTTTATCACGCTTCATCTTGAAACAATCACTTTTGATGTGGCCAGCCTTCTTGCAATAATGGCATTTGCCTCTGAAATCCCTCTTCTTTGTAACGAAAGCAGTATTGTCATCTGTTGACCTACGCGTCTCTTCTTGTAATAGTCGGGCCCTGACTACTTCACTTGTGAGCGTACTTGTCATGTTGACAGTTTCCAAGTTAGACACTAACGGATCATATTCAGATGTTAGTCCGCTTAAGAGAATCTCAGCAACTTCTTGATCTTCAATTGTTTTTCCAATGTCTGCCAATTGTTGCACTAACATCATTACAGCTTCAATGTAATCAGTCATGTTACTAAAATTGCTATAATCTACCCGATGTAACTGTCGTAGTAGCAAAACTCGGCGAACCAGTCCAGAGTCTTCAAACACATCAGCGAGATTTTTCCAAGCTTCCTTAGCACTCTTTGCGGTTCTTACATATTGGTACATGCTAGGCTTGATCGCGAGGCATATACGGGCGAGAGCACGCTGGTCACGAGCGTCACCCTCCGTCGCTCCGTTCACCACCAGATCCCACAATCCATCGTGCATCAATGACATGCGAGAAGCAAACTTCCACGCATAATAGTTGCGTGCGCCTTCCAAGCGTTCGATCTGCGTACCGAAAGAACTAGCAGGCGGTAGCAGCGTCGCTGTGCAAGCTGGCTGCGGCGGCATCGCGTCCACGTGCACGTCTTCAGGCATATTTTGGAGGTTAGAAAAAATAATTCTTACTGTGAGCTATCGGCAACTGATTCCTCAGTTTCTGTCAGCAAAACTCCTGGGCCAATAACCTTTTGGTGCACAAGCCTGGCACCGATGAGGAACCCGTGGGGATTCGAACCTTTACAGCAGTATGGTGATGGTGACAGCTTGAGAAATGAAACCAGCCAGCACGATAGACGACGTATATTCTTCCAAAATATAGTACATGAATCGATCGTCTTATACATCCAACTTATTATCGATACTTGATGCTTATTAATACAATGGATCACTTTGATAATATAAAATGCAATCAACATTAATAAATTATGTGCGTACACGTTCACAGGTCAAAGAGAAGAGGAGTGACAGATGACATAGACAAATAAAGTAGACAACATACAAACCGATGAGATTTAAAGGCATAGACAATAATTACTATTGCTTTAATACTTCCAACGCATCGGCCATCCGTGCAATGTGCCCTGCCCACTGCCACTTAAGTTTGGCAATTCTTCGGGCTACGTCGGTAACCATTTAAATAAAAAATAAAATCACCCTCCTTTGCTTCGCTCAGTCGAAGACACGCTATAAAGCCAGAGTCGGGGAGCAAACAAAAAACATACATAATAACATTCACAGTACATTATTTTTTGTTATTTATTTCACGATATTACCTACAACACAAAAACGGCCTGTACCTGTCATATCGGGCGTGAACTTGTTGTACGCGCCTGTCGTGATCATGACAGGGTAATACATATTAAACATTCGATATTATACTCGTGCCATGTAAGTATATTAGATAGATACGCGCGTGAAGGCCAGGCGAAACTAGCTGATTCTGGGGATATGTTCAAACATCCAAAGGTATTTATTTATCTATACCAGTGTTTTTCAACCTGTGGGTCGCCTCTATTGGGGGGTCGCAAGAGGTCGCGAAAACTACCTCTGAACAAAACAATAAAGCTTGAAAGATAGATTTAATAAGAAAATGTTACCTAAAGGATATAAACATTTTTGTATGTTCGTACAAATTAACAAAATATAAACCTATTAGTACTCATCCATCTTATTGAAGTTTCGCTTGTTTGTCATTAACTTGGATTCGTTTTTGCTACATTGAGAATTAAATCGAATTCCAAATGAAAAAAAAATGTGTTAAATATACCTACATATATTTAACCGAATCCTAATTATGCAAATGTAAAAAAAAAATGGATTTGATATTTGTAATATACTTAATAAAATAAATTTAAAATAAAGCGAAGGGTCGGGGGTCGCTAAATATTTTTTCATACTATGGGGGGTCGTGTCATGAAAAAGGTTGAAAAACACTGATCTATACAATCGGCGCAGAGAGGCCCTGCTTTAGGACACAACATGCAACGCAGGCTGCAATACGAAAATGTAGATACCAGGAGTTCATGATGGCTAAATACTAACAGCCGTTCGGGCGTCGATCTTCAGGTTACGCCGCGCTTGCTTAGGTTGGTCTGTTGATGGTACACACCGAGTGTCCTCCGTGCCTCGGAAAGCACGTTAAGCCGTTGGTCTTGGCTGTAATTTGTAGATCTTTGACAGTAATTACAGCAGGTCATTGGCCCCAAAGTCTGTCAACCAGTCTTACCACGGGGTATCGAATTACTAATTGGCCTGTGGAGGTCGGATAGGCAGTCGCTCTATATAAAATACTGGTATAATTGAGCTGCATCCGGTGATATTTAAGCCGACTCCAACGTAGTTTGGAAAAGGCTAGGCAGCTGTTGATTCTATTATATAATTGCAAATCTTTTTAGTCCGTCAGAGTATTCGAAAATAATGGACCCGTATTTTTTGTTTTTGTAAATCAATGAATATTGACATAGATAAAACGCATCAAAACTCGGGAGTAGGGGCTCGTGACGTCACAACGCACTAAAAATTATAGCAAGGCGTGACGTATTGAGAATTTATCTTCGTTAATTTTGGTTTGCATAACAATAGAAAAAATACGTGTCAAATATTTTTATTTAATTAGATTTTTTCAGGACACAAGCCTATTTCAGCTTTCAGTATTGTGTAGGTAATAAAATTATTTTGATTATTATAGGGTAAAAAAATGTAGAGGAGTAAAAAAACAATCTGATATTGATAGTATTTAATCGGAACAATTTTAATTACTTACATGACTTATGTTGATATCGATTACTATGGAAAAATATTAGTCATTTTAAAAGTATGTCAATCTAATATTGGATGTCGAAGGGTTACAGTTCCGTCAGAGTCCGATCTTAGGGACGCTCTATCTGTAACATTGCATCCCACCTCTGCAACTGCTGTAGCCGGAGTACCCGTGAGCTCTGCAGCACTCGTTCCTCTCAGGGACTGTGCGGCTGCAGACCTGGTCGCAGGGTCCCACGTGGTTGGCCTCGACGGTCACCATCACCATTGCGAAGGCGACCAGCAGGAGAATGAAGGTGGTCTTGATGGCGGCCATTTTAGTTGTTGATTTAGAATACGAGAAACGTTTGTAAGGAGATGCGGAGTTGATGTGTAAAGCTTGAACATTTCCCTCCATATTTATACACGAAATCGAGGAAAAATGTTTATCGGTAATGGTATTTTTGTTGCAGTTGTTGCATGTAGATGAACAGGAAAATAAGTAGCAGTGGTATACAGGCTGTAAACAACCTCATCACGAAGCCGTCAACCAAGCATTCAGTACATCAAACTTTACGCAAAAAATATTGCTGGGAAACGACTTTTTTTTTGGGGTGAAAAATCATGTTTTGTGGTAGAACTCAATGTAACGCACTCAAAACATTGTGCTGATGGATGTATTAAATAGTACGGGGGTCGTGGAGGTGTTTAAAGTAAAAATCTTACAATAAAAACTTGCATTAAAAAAAAAACTTGTCGAAAAGTTATTTTTTTTATTTCATCCGTATAATTTATTTATTTAGTAGTACACACACATTTTATATTTTAGTTGGTGCCAAGTGTGCCAACATAAACTCATTAGAGTTTTACCGTGCACCAAGATCATCGACTACATAATTTAGAATTATTTAATATTTTTTTCATGTTAAGTTATAATGGCTATGTATTACTTTTGCTTTTTAATTCAATATAATTAATCTGCATCCTTATGAATTATTATGTACATTGTACACATACTACAAGTAGAACTATATATAATTACAAAAATAAACACTATAAGTAAGGAGGTACCTATTGTTAGGATTTTAGTAAATTCGGTACGCAGTTGTCATCTATTTTATCGGCCAACCGCTTTCTTGTTTGAATCAAGTAACGGTTGGCTGGCAACGCCTGTTTGTACAAGGTTATAATAAACCACGAAACGGCCGTCCGCAGGGCACTTGCTCCTGCGACGCCGAAGCGAAAAGACTTTAAAGTGGTTAATGTCACTCTGTGAAGAAATATTGCTATCTGTTCAAGCAAAGCCAGGTCAGTTATATTTGTGTTAATATATTTAAATATGTGAATGCTATAATTTATAATTGCCATTTTCTTGTGCTATTTCTGTGCTATTTTTGTGTACCGTGATTTCTTTTAAAACATTATTTAAGCCATGAAACTTATATAAATAACCTGAGAGGTAATGTCATTGCTGATGTTAAGTAAATAACCCGTTGAATAATCCGTGTTTTAATTTACAATAAATGCTTGTATGATTATTCAATTCTTTTATTCCATACACTACCCTACATAACCTAAAGTTAATTGTCTAGTGCTAACAATTCAGAAGTGGGATAAACGAGTAAAAGTCAACACAAAGACTACCTACTCGTTTATCCTGCCCACGGATCGTTTGTCGGTTGTTTTTTTTTTTTTTTCTTTTTTTTATGCTATTAAAATATAGCTATCATGGGAATAGAGATTGAATGATCTACGTTTTATCACAAAATAAGTATGTGAGTAATGAATAAGTTTAAATAAAACAAGCAATGACATTATACCTTACTTATTAGTGAACTCATGCAGTGTTTTTCTTTTTCTCAAATTATCAAATATTGTGGTGGTCAGTGAGTTTTCTATTTAATGTCGTTCATTAGTGTTTAAATGGCATTTAATTGCAATGTGGAAGCATTTAATCGTAATATGGCTTTGCCAAAATTAACACTTCATCATAACACAGCTTTGCCAGGGCTACCCTCTGGAAGCGCTCCATCATAAAACAGCTTTGCCAGGGCTACTCTCTGGAAGCACTCCATCATAACACAGCTTTGCCAGGGCTACTCTCTGGAAGCGCTCCATCATAACACAGCTTTGCCAGAGCCACTCTCTGGAGGCACTTCACCATAACACAACCTAACCAGAATCACCCTCTGAAAACACATCATAATACAGCTTTGCCAGGGCTACCCTCTGGAAGCTATTCATCATAATACAGCCTTCCCAGAACCACTTTCTGGAAGCATTTCATCATAACACGGCTTTGCCAGGGCTACCCTCTGGAAGCGTTACATCATTACTCTGCTTTACCAGGACTAACCTCTGAAAATGTTTTCACTATTGCAACGCTTTATCATTTAAAACTACTTAATTTGTTGTATTCGAATACAAACTCACCAAAGTGATATCTAAATATAATCATTTAAACGAATAGTTTCAGTTAGTTATCGTAGTGCTTAGGCACGTCAATAATCAGTGCTGCTATCAAGTATAAGGCTTGGGCACGTTAATCATCGATACTGCTATCAAGTAGAAGGCTTCGGCGCATTAACCATCAGTACTGCTATCAAGAATAAAGCTTCGGCACATTAATTACAGGTGCTGTTATCAAGTCAAATGTAAGGCTTGGGCACGTTCACCATCAAGTATAAGGCTTCGGCACATTAATCACCGGTGCTGTTATCAAGTCAAATGTAAGGCTTGGGCACGTTAACCATCAAGTATAAGGCCTCGGCACATTAATCACTGGTGCTGTTATCAAGTCAAGTGTAAGGCTTGGGCACGTTAACCATCAAGTATAATGCTTCGGCACATTAATCACCGGTGCTGTTATCAAGTCAAGTGTAAGGCTTGGGCACGTTAACCATCAGTGCTGCTATCAAGTTTAAGGCTTGGGCACAAGTGCTGTTATCAAGTATAAGAAACTTGGGCACGGTGCCACTATCAAGTGGGTACGAAGTCATGTCAACCGGAGGGGCGGCTGCAAGCGCAGATTGGGAACACATGAATTCACCGTATACTTCAAGCGACGAGTCTTTGATTATCGGCCCTCGTAACGGCCAACCTTAAAGATCAAGAACATCGTTGCCCAAACGTTGTCACCAGTCACGCTTGTCGGAACATACATCTAGGCAACGTAGTAAGCCCCGGGAGTCACGGGTACGCCGACGTCGTAGATCACGAAATTTAAGGTGCGTAGATTATTCTAGTAGCAGTTCAGACGGTCGGTCCTCATCGTGTAAACGACTTGATCAACAAACGCGTCAAACTAATGATGATATGGTATGCGACAGACGTCCGGGGAGTAAAAGACGACGAACTAGTAGCGATTCTGATCATGCAACTAATGATAAACAAAGGAAACGACGTCATTATTCCCCGAATGTTCAGTCACACAAACATGTTAACACTAATATAAGTTTTTAGAAATTCTTAAAGATGTAAAAGGCCGATTTAGCTCTAAACTTTCTCTAAATAATGTCATTTCGGAATTTGATCCAATGACAAAAGAGCAGACGTATATTGATGTGGCTTACTAAGGTGGAGGAGTGTGCAGAGATCTATGGTTGGGGCGAAAGAGAAACTATTCTGTTTGCCCTACCAAAATTAACCGGTGTTGCAAAAATTTGGTACCAGGGTCTCAGAACAGTCCTTTACTCATGGACCGAATGGAAAACAAAGTTAATAGAAAATTTTCCTTGTCGGGACGATTACGCGGAACTTCTAATAGCAATGCTAGCTAAAAAAAAAAGCCCGTTATGGCGAATCATTGGAGCACTACTTCTACGAAAAAACTAATCTACTAAATAGATGCGGTATAAAAGGTCGTAACGCGGTCGATTGTATCCTAAACGGGATTGAAGATCGCGCTGTCAGAGTAGGTGCCCAAGCTGCTCAATTTCGGGAGTCTGAAGAAGTACTGAAGTACATAAAAACGGTTAAAATAGGTTCTATTCTCTAATGGAACCTATTTTAACCGTTTTTGTGTACCCTTAGTATCTCTATACTAGGAAAAAAAAATTCGAAAACATGACAGGAGAACTACTGGAACGACCGCTCCCACCAGACGAAATGGTTCTGAATCTAAAAGGTTAGTATGTCATAACTGTATTGAAGAAGGTCACAAAAGTATTCAATGCCAGAAGACAGCAGCAACGTGTACTAATTGTAGTAAGTTGGGCCATTTAAGTACTTACTGTAGGTTCAGGAAACAAACAGCCAAAAGGAGACTGTTGAAGAAAAATTGGTGTCAGAACTAACGTCAGGTGAGTCTAACTCTAAATATATTTTTAACATTCTAATTAACAATGCGGAATTAATATGTCACGTTGCTTTAGGTAGCCAATGCAGCCTCATTAGGGAAAGCGAAGCTAATAGTTTCACCACAGATTTGCCCTTGACGAGGGCAATAGGTGGAAATTATGTTAGTCCATTGGGTAGATCCAAAGTTGATGTTAACGTTCAAGGTATAGAAGCAAATATTGAAATTCTAATCGTCGAAAATAATGCTCTAAAATATCTTGTGTTATTGGGACACACTTTTACAGAATTACCTGACATAGTTATTACCAAAACGCCTAGTGAAATAATTTTTGAAAAGGTTGGTGTAGATCGTAAACTATTTTTGAGGGTTTTGGAAGTAATTTCTTTAGCACCAGGTGAAATAGTTACTGTGCTAGTAAATTCATGCAATCATTACAATGGGAATATATATGTCAATGGCTCTGTAAGAGGTTCCCTCGGTAGTGAATATTATTTATTTCCGGGAGAATACGATCTTAAATCGGGTATAGTTAAAGTAATAGTGTTCAATATGAGCAATTCACGAATAAACTTTGCTAAAAATATATTGTTGACACGTGCCTACTGCCTTTCCTAGTTACGCTATTCGAGAGGTTTCCGTAGTGTCTTTTGATAAATCGGATTTAGAAGAACACTTGCTCGTTGGTCCCACAATTACGAATGAACAAAAAGTTCAATTAAAATGCTTACTTAATAGATTTAAAAGATTGTTTTTCTTCTAATTTGAAAGAGTTAGAACTCTCCTCTGCGGTGGAAATGATAATAGAGTTGGAAAATTCTGAACCGGTAGTTTACAGACCTTATAGAATGTCATTAGCGGAAAGGTCCCTTGTTCGCAATATGGTTAGCGAAATGCTTGGCGCAGGCATAGTCTGAGAGTCCTCGTCGCCGTACGCGAGTCCGATCGTACTTGTCAAGGAAAAACGACTATGCGTCGATTACCGCGCTTTAAATAAACGAACTAAAAAGGATCATTAAACTCTCCTTAGAGTTGAAGACCAATTAGATCAACTTGCTGGTAGTAAATTATTCATTTCCCTTGATTAGGCATCCGGCTATTATCAAAATCCTATTTCTACATCTTCACAAGATAAAACTGCATTCGTTACCCCTGATGGTCAATATGAATATACTCGGATGCAGTTTGGTTTGGTGAATGCACCTTCAGTTTTTCAAAAAACAATAAATAAAATACTTTCCGAAGCAAAGATCAAATACGCTCTGGTCTATATGGATGACATCCTCATTCCAACACGTACGTTTAAAGGTCTCGTCAGGCTCCAGGAAGTTCTTCAGACTCTTTCTTTTACGCAAAGGAAAACTAACGTTAAAACTTTCCAAATGCCGTTTCTTCTTTGATAAAATAGATTTCTTAGGTTTTGAAGTCAGCCCTGTGGGTATTAAACCAGGCACTCATAAAATCGAAGCAGTGGCCAAATTCTCGGTTCCGAAAAACCAACACGAAACGAGGTAGTTTATCGGTTTGGCCAGTTTTTTTCGTAGATTTGTAAAAGGTTTTGCCGTCATATGTAAACCATTGACGGATCTTTTAAAAAAGGATTGTCAGTGGAAATGGACTAAAGAACAAAATTATTCATTCCCTTGCTATGCTTTGAAGCAAGCTCTTATTTCTCGTCCGATATTGGCTCTTTACGATACGAAAAGCGTGATCTAGTTTCACGAATTGCTCGTTGGTGGGTCCAACTTCAAGAGTTTGACTGCGAAATAGTGTATAGGCCGGGTTCAAGTATGACGCACGCAGACGCTTTAAGTAGAAATCCGGTAGACAAGGCGGTTATAAAAGATCATATACTTGACGTTCTATCAACCGAAACGGAAGATTGGATCGCAACGGTCCAATCCACTGACGAAGAGATCTCCCGGATTAAACGAATTTTGGATGATCCGGAATCCGAAAACGTTTTGGAAATAGTTAAGAATTACAAACTAAAAAACGGTAAGGTGTATCGTCTATTAAATTACAACGGAGCTGATTGTGTTCGATGGGTAGTACCGAAAGGAGTGCGTTGGCAAGTTGTTAAAATGAACCATGATGACATCGGTCATTTTGGTTTCGAAAAAACCCTTACAAGAATTCAAAAAAATGTTGGTTTCCGAAGATGAGACGCTTCATAAAAAAAATACGTCCAATCATGTTTAGAGTGTGCACATCACAAGGGCACGACAGGGAAACAGCAAGGTGAGTTACACCCAATTCCAAAGGTAGAGATACCTTTCCATACTATCCATGCTGATCACCTAGGACCGTTCATTCGGAGAAAAAGAGGTAACGTTTATATTCTAGTTATAATAGATGGTTTTACAAAGTTCATTAACATTTCACCGGTGAAGAATACAAAAACATCGACTACAATAAGAGTTCTACGAGAACACATAAGTTATTTTGGAACATCCGTTAGGTTAATCACCGATAAAGATACTTCCTTTAAGAGTAATAACTTTCGTTCATTTATAAAATCGTTGGGTATAAAACATATCCTAAACGCAGTTGCCACGCCGAGAGCCAATGGTCAGGTGGAACGATTTAATAGGACAATCGTCGATGCCCTTTCTACCAAAAGGCATGGTAAGGATGGAAGGACATGGGACGAATTTGTCCCTGACATACAGATTGGCCTGAACACTACAGTGCACAAAACCACTGGTAAGAGTCCTTCAGAGCTATTATTTGGCATACGATTAAAAAGTCTGACTGAGGACAGGCTGAGTGAAGTCATCGACGAAGTCATAGAAAATATTTCGTCTGAAGATCTGAGAAAGGAAAGAAGCAAAGCGGGAGAAAAAATCAATAACCAACAGATAAAAGATAAGGTAAGGTTTGATTCAAAGCGTATTAAAAACAAATCATATGTAGTCGGAGATTTAGTAAGTGTGAGAATGGAAATTCCGAATACTGGCAAGTCCAAGAAATTAATAATGAAATTTCAAGAACCCTACAGGATCGTTAAAGTTTTGCCCAATGATTGTTATTTAGTAACAGATAGCCTCACGCGAAAAAAGGGTTGTCGTAATTACGAAAACATTATTGCCGTAGATAAAATGAAACCATGGCTTAGTTTTAATCAAAACTTTGTTCGGATTCCGAATGAGCGAATGTTGCATCGGAATCTGAACAATCGAACGATACAGCATAGGAAATACTGCTTAATTACCTATTGCAATTTATTATTGTATCATTAAAATCAACAATAGTACAGAATTGATTTTTAAGATAAAAATCAAAATTGTATTTCCTGTGCTAAAACTTAAACCAAATTTTGTATTATAACAGTAAAAAAAAAACGTTATTTTAGTTCTGCATTTGAAAATAGTGTGTTATTTTTTTGTTGTTTAGTTAGTAGTATTCGTTATCACTTTAAACTGTGTTTATGTAACTAAATTATATCCTTATAAATATTGTAATATTCTTTGTTATACTAATTTAAGTATATTACTATCAATAATGGAAAATCGCACAAATTATTAGGTACCATGTTATTTGAACAGAGATGATTATATTCGATTAATGTATTTATATAATTTTGATGATAAAAATCTTTGTCTCAAAATAAAACAGCGAAGGGACTTGCTCTAGCAGGATGGCCGAGCTGTTAGGATTTTAGTAAATTCGGTACGCAGTTGTCATCTATTTTATCGGCCAACCGCTTTCTTGTTTGAATCAAGTAACGGTTGGCTGGCAACGCCTGTTTGTACAAGGTTATAATAAACCACGAAACGGCCGTCCGCAGGGCACTTGCTCCTGCGACGCCGAAGCGAAAAGACTTTAAAGTGGTTAATGTCACTCTGTGAAGAAATATTGCTATCTGTTCAAGCAAAGCCAGGTCAGTTATATTTGTGTTAATATATTTAAATATGTGAATGCTATAATTTATAATTGCCATTTTCTTGTGCTATTTCTGTGCTATTTTTGTGTACCGTGATTTCTTTTAAAACATTATTTAAGCCATGAAACTTATATAAATAACCTGAGAGGTAATGTCATTGCTGATGTTAAGTAAATAACCCGTTGAATAATCCATGTTTTAATTTACAATAAATGCTTGTATGATTATTCAATTCTTTTATTCCATACACTACCCTACATAACCTAAAGTTAATTGTCTAGTGCTAACACTATGTACATATTATATACAACGACGTCAATAGGCGTCAAAGTACCTACTCCTCCGCATTACTGTCATTCGGCAACGTGACCAGAAGACTGGCAGCATTGCCACGTTGAATGGTAATGCTAATTTTTTGGCCAAAGAAAGAGCCAGCCCTCTGGTCACGTGAAGTGTCAACCAGTCGGTGAGAGATTTCTTTAAAAAGGAGACGCCAACTTGCACCCCATGACTAGTGTTGCCAGGTTCGATTGGATTTAAATCGGGGCAGATGGTAAAAGATATCGGGATTTAGGGTTTTAAATCGGGACAAAAAAAAAACTTTTCTTTTCTTTTAATGTTACTACTAATATTACTATTTATTTAGTAAATCTTATTTTAACTGTACAATAACTTTCGACAAAATATTACAATATAAAATCGTAGTTATGTATTTATTACTGACACTGTTTTTTTAAGTTTAATAACTTTATTTTTTATTAAACCAACCATTCATTTTTATTTTTGGTTTTTTAACCAGTCTTACCAAGGGGTATCGTATTACCCGGTACTAACTGGGTTGTGGAGGTCAGATAGGCAGTCGCGCCATGTAAAATACTGGTATTCAGCTGCATCCGGTAAAACTGGAAGCCGACCCCAACACAGTTGGGAAAAGGCTAGGCAGATGATGATGATGATGTACTTTATTTTTTATTAGAATTTTAGTTTTCGTTACATTTTTCTGCCTTTAGGATTGCCTTGTTTTTTATAACGTACCTAGTTATAAAATTCACTGCACGTCATGCTATAGATAGTTTTAATTTGAATTTCCGTTGTGACATGTTCGAGTGTCGATGTCGATTCGGTTTCGGTTCTGAGCGAGAGAGAGAACAAACTAGTGATGCGATGCGCACGTTTTGAACGCATTGTCGCTCTCGACATGGTGATTCGAATGCGACTGATGTAATAATACATAATTACATATTATTTTTTGGTAATAATATAGTTTTAAGTTATTAAAGTTATTGATTTATCGGGACATTTAGCGTCCCGAATTCCCGATCAGGTGCAAATCAGGACGCGTCCTCAGATCCCTAAAAATCGGGACGTCCCGCGCAAATCGGGACACCTGGCAACACTACCCATGACCCAAACGATTCGACCCTAAACCAAACGGCGCAAAGCTGTAGTTATCAATAAGGTTACCTACAGTATCTGCGCCGTTTGAGGATCTCAGCAGCCGCAGCAGTAACGCCTGCACAGCCCGCCGTGCTTGCAAAAAAAAAGTTGAAACTATGACGCCCAATATCACCGTAACTAGAAGGGTTTCAGGTATGGTGTAGAGCAAAAAAATGATCGCAATGACGAGGACAACAAGTGCCTTTCCGCTTCGTTAAGAGGTGTTTTACACCCTTTAGTCATGAAAGGCATTAAGAATGGAGGAATAGTCATCTCATTACCTGACTAGCCTTTTTCCAACTATTGGGGTAGTAAAGAATTAGGTATATTAGGTATCTTAGGTAGCTAGCAATCTTCTTACTACCAATAAATGCGAAATTTTGTGAGGATATACAGGGTTAGTTTTGAATGACCGGCCAAATTTTCAGAGATGGTTTAGAATCGATAATATTTTCGATATAATGAAAAAAAAACAACATTTTATTTAATAAAATTTAATTTCTGTCCACCACTAAAAAGCGAACGTGTGGATATTGCAACAGCACAATTCAGTTCAACAACCTTGATAGGTAGGTAGCAGTTAGCACACACATAAATTTGGCGGTGCATGCACGCACACAAGTGCATTGATTCCCACTAAGTTTATGATTTAGGAAATATTTAGGACATTTTCAAATGAATGCTTTTATTTTATTTGTTTTTTTTCGACAATAATATTTAAAATGCACTTTTGGTTTGATGTCTAGATCTTAATTTTAAATTTTGGCTGGTTATTGAAAACTAGCCCTGCATATTACGATATTTTCACGCAGATACCTACTACTGAACGGATTTGTATGAAATTACAAACAGATTGATTATAACCCTTTCACATTTATAATAGGACTTATAGGAAGAAGCTTGTTAGCCTGCATACCAAACTCATTTATTGACTGTACCTTCATATTTTAAAACAAAATAAATAATAAGATTATATTAATGCAAAAAAATGGAAACACGTGATAATGGGATTTTCAACACACTTGCTCGTAAAGTGAGCCTTATTAAATCGTTCTTAGGGCCATAAACCGAACTATAACTCACACGTGCATAATGATATTACACACTAGTGCATAATAGAATTATCCCTATATTAAACATACAAAATTGTTCAAACTATTGTATGCTGAACATGGTAGAGCAGTGCAAACGCACACACAAATAATCTGATAACAACTCTGTAACCACTGTCTCACAATAAAGATCTTTGACTTTGACTTTGAAAGTTAAGTTAGTACCTATATGCGAGTAAACAGAGCATTTTCAATTTAACCGGGTGATACAGTATTTTTGTTGTAACAACAAAGAGGTTTTATGCCGCTGAAAATCCATTTAAATTTTTGGAATAAATAAATAATTGATATGTCCATAATTAAGACGAAAAAAATATTATCATTATCAAATTATTTATAATACACAATAATTTGTTAGAGGTAAAATTTATTTGTATTTTATCACTAAAATTATAGTTTTGAAGTAGGCTGTATGGCTATAATCACCTTAAATTTGGCGCGTGAAAAAAAAACTTTTGCGCCATTTCCCATAATTTTCATACTTTGTTTGTATCGCATTTGTTGCTGCATGTTTGTTTTTTCGTCGCAAGTTTGTTGAAAAAGTGCGTATGAAACTCGTGAGCAACTTGCTGATTAGACACTCGGCTGATTTACGCCCTCGCCTACGGCTCGGGCTGCAACACACAGCCTCGTGTATAATGAGCAACTTAGCTCACTTGTATCTTAATATACTATTACTTAATAACATAATATCACCTCATTGTTCCCCATAATTCGTAAATTATGTTTGTCCTATATATTATGGGGCAAGCCTATTGCCATCAACCGGTCACAAATTCAGACTCCGTGGCTGCTACTGAGAAATTCCTGATGGAAAAACCCAATAACACTTTGTCCAACCCGGGAATTGATCCCAGGACCAGATGCACAGCAACTTACTTAATCATCAGGAAAACTACTCTTTTAAACTGACATCTGCTAAGCGTCTTTGCTTTTAATTTTAATTTAACATCTAAACAAGTACCTAACGAAAACCGCGGAACAAAACCAAAAGCACTTTCCTTTACGCTGAGAATCCACTTCATCGCCCAAATACTTCAGTCAAAGCTTTCCTCAATCACTAACAAAGCAACCGACAATTTCAAGTACTTTAATCATTCTCCACATCCCAAAACAAGGAAATGTTTTGAGCCAAAGAGACACTTAACTAAGACCGATAGAGGCTCGGATTTGTTAGAGCTCTCAGCTGCCAATCCTATTTGATTTGTTAATCGTTATAATTGCACGGCTGAAGCCCCCTCGGTGGATCAATTGTTTTAGAAAGGAACCCTCAATTGACGGACATAATGGTGTATTCAATGTTTCCTCTGAGAGGCCTGATCCGATAAGAGTGTTCCTTTAATTGAGGAAGTACCTACTTTTCTCTATTGCTGTCTTTCCAAGCTTTGTGATTGGTTTAAATTAAGTTGGGTTTTTTTTTTAAAGGTTTTATCTATTTAAATTATTCATCCTTTTTACTTTGAATTTAAGAAGCTGTAGTTTTTTGCCACGGGAGGAAAGGGTGCGAGCTTATGCAGCTAAGTATACCTATGTATATATTTTTTTTTTCTTAGCCTGTCATTGTGTCCCACTGCTGGACAACGGCCTCCCATTTCTCCTTCCAAACCTCTTTATCTTGTGCGATATCTGGCCATGCTCGCCCCGCAAACAAGATCAGGTCGTCACACCACCTTCGCTGCGGTCTACCTCGACGGCGATTTCCTCATATACAAATATAATTTAAATATATGTCGGCTTTGTCAGGATTTTATTTCGCTAGGCTCGAGCTTATGTGGGCAGAAGGGTTTCGTGCTATGAAAACACACTGGATGCGATACACTATTTTATTTCGCATTGCACGGTTCGGCGTGGTAGTTTCCATGGAGAAGAACCGGCAAGAAACTCCATGGTTACTCTTTTCAAACAGCTAACAAATTACTTGACATTACACTTTGACACATTAACACTGGGCACAGTGATTCGGGTACAGTTTCAAGACTTCTTAACTCCGCTGCGATCAGACATAGAATGTCCGCCTCGCCGCGTGATGTTAACATCAGGACTCTGTAAAAGCCGCTATGGTGGGGAGTAGGTCGCGTGATGTCCCCACTGGCGCGCTTTTGATCCATTCGCCCGTCCGTACTCATGACCGGATGCGACATATATATATTTTTTCTTAGCCTGTCATTGTGTCCCACTGCTGGACAAAGGCCTCCCATTTCTCCTTCCAAACCTCTTTATCTTGTGCGATATCTGGCCATGTTCGCCCCGCAAACAAGATCAGGTCGTCACACCACCTTCGCCGCGGTCTAACTCGACGGCGATTTCCTCATATACAAAACATATACAAATATATATTTAAATTATATTTGTATAATTATGTTTTCGAACTTATTTGTAACTGTGTAGGTCTGTGTAGTTATTATGTTGATTGTAAAGGCAAGAAAGTTGGAGTTTCTTCACTAAGTAAATAAGTATCAAGACTGCTTCAAACTCAAAACTCTCAAACTCAAAGCATTTATTTCAATTAGACCATTACGGCACTTTTGAAAGTCAAAAATACAAAAAAGAAAATCAAAGCTACAGTCCCAGTCACAAGGCATAATAACTTGAGAAAGTACTGTAGTTGCCCATTCCCTAGCGTAGATCTCTATGGAGAAGAATGGGCAAGAAACTCCATGGACACTCTTTTAAAATCAAAATATTGTTACAAAATCTTGGTTACATCATTAATTTTGAGATTATACATATATGTGAGAACGATGTAGAAAGACGTGCACACTAAGAGCATCCAGAGTGAAAGATTAGATTAAAAATGTATGAATAAAGTAATTAAAATGAACCTTGGCAGCTAAGAGATGACCAGTCCCAACTGACAGCGCCCGTTCACAGACATGACGCATGTACCGGCGCCATTCAACTGAACCATATTGAAGGGAATTAAATGACCCGACACACCCGCCACCATCAGCGAGACATTTAAGTGAGCATGACATTCTCTCAGTCACCAAGGCATATTCAAGTCAATGAAAGATAAATAAATGTAAATGGTGGCTGAACAGTACAAAGTACTCACACATGTGCTATGCAATTATATAATACTAAGAACTGGAATCTATACAATGCAAGTATATTTTTACAATCTTCTGCAGCTTCCACAATACATTAACATGGGAATCAATTCTTCATCTTCTTCTTTACGTGTCGATGGACTCAAATAATGCCCGACCAGTACAAACAATTAGTTTGCCCCCCCACCTATGGTTGCGGAGCAGGACCAGCATTTAGCCAAGCATTTTTATCATCAATGTAATCCCCCAACTTACAATATGCTTGCCTACATAGTGTGCGTTTTATACAAGATTTAAATTTCGTCTCATTCAGTTGAAGAATGTGGGGAGGTATTTTATTGTAACATTTCAAACAGTAACCCATGAAAGATGAATCCACTTTAGCAAGCCTGAAACCTGGCTGAACTAGTTGGTCCCTATTTCTAGTGTTATAGTGGTGTCTGTCCCCTCTCTTACTGAATAAATGCCGATTTTTTCTAACGTACATGATGTTTTCATAGATGTATTGACAAGGTACTGTCATGATATTAATTTCCTTAAACAGTTCTCTTAGAGAATCGCGTCTACGTAATTCATAAATGGCTCTGATGGCTCTTTTCTGCAGAATAAATATAGACTCGATGTCTGCAGCCCGTCCCCATAGTAAAATACCGTATGACATAATACTATGAAAATAACTAAAATAGACCAGCCTCGCGGTATCAACATCAGTAAATTGACGGATTTTTCTAACAGCATACGCTGCTGAGCTTAGCCGTCCTGCAAGAGATGTTAGATGAGGACCCCATTGTAACCTTGAGTCGAGCGTGATTCCCAAGAAAACCGTTTTATCGACAAATTCTAGTTTCTCTTGATTCAATATTATGTCACAATCACTACTTTTGACATTTGGTAGAGCAAATCTAATGCATTTAGTTTTTTTCCCATTTAGTACTAAATTATTAGCGGTAAACCAATCGTGGACCTGCAGTAGGGCGTTATTTACGTCATCAAGATTAGTGGCACGTCTTTTTATTTTAAATATTAAAGAAGTATCGTCAGCAAATAACACCATATGCGGATGGTAGTTAAATAGATGGGGTAGGTCATTAATATATACTAAAAAGAGGAAGGGACCCAATATCGAACCTTGTGGTACACCCATTTTTACTTTTAAACCCATTGAGTTGATTCCATTTATTTGTACCTGCTGCTGTCTATCATTCAAATACGATTTTATTAAACTGAGCGCAAGTTTACCTAAACCGTAATGCTGAAGTTTCAAGATCAGGGTTTCGTGATTTACGCAATCAAATGCCTTCGAAAGGTCACAGAAGATTCCTATGGCATCTTGTGCCTCTTCCCACGCAGTAAATATGTGTTTTAATAAAGTGACACCGGCGTCAGTTGTACAACGTCCTTTGGTGAAACCATACTGTTGCTCGTGTAATATTTTATTAGTGTTAAAATGGTTAAGCATTTGATTGAGCATTATCTTTTCAAACACCTTGCTGAAAACCGGCAACACGGATACGGGCCTATAGTTATTGGTGTCTTTACTGTCCCCGGATTTAAAAAGCGGTATTACCTTACTGAATTTCATTAGATCCGGGAAGACCCCTTGATCCACGCACAAATTGAATATTGAGGCTAAATACGGCGCTACAGTCTCAATAATTGAGGTACAAGCTTTGATAGACATACCCCATAGATCTTCCGTTAATTTGATCTTGATTTGCTTAAAACCTTTTATGACTGTTATGGGGTTTATATGCTGAAATTTAAATTCATTTGGACAGGCTGAAACGTTCGCTTTCAATAAATCAATAGAGAGCAAGGGAGAGGAATTTAAGGTTTCTGTAGTTTTAAGTGGGATACTGGTAAAGAAATTTACAAATTCTTGAGCAACTTCATTGTTGGAGCTCACAAGGCCACGCGATGTCTCTAGTGTGAAGTCATTACCTTGTTTTTTATTTCTATTAGTTTCACTGTTGATGATTTTCCAAACCGTTTTTATTTTGTTGTCGGCTGATTTAATCTTGTTGCTAATGAATAAGGATTTGGCTACCTTGCAAGTGTTTTTAAAAATTTTCGAGTAAGTAGCAACATATCTATTAAAAGCTTCAGTGTTGATGTAAGGCTTAAGGCCGTACAGCTCAAACAATCGTTCCCTACTTTTCCGAATACCCTGCGATGCCCAGTCACTGAAAATAAACTTTGGGCCAATAGTTTTAGATTTCTTTTTTAAAGTATTATTAAATTCGGTGTGCACTACCGAAAAGAATTCTTCATAAAATACATTTGCATTGTTTCTAATATGACCCGGTATACTTAACTTGCTAATTAAATTATTATTAAATTTGTCTAGATTGCTGGGTGTTATTTGTCTAGTTTGTATCTGAATTCTTTGTAATTGTCTATTGTACGCGAAAGTAACCATCTGACCACTATGATCTGAAGGCAGGTAATTTACGATGGATTTATTTATGTAATCGCAGCAACAAAAAACATTATCGATACATGTAGCAGTATTTGTCGTAATTCGTGTTGGTTCTGAAAACACATTTGACAAGTTAAATGATTTAAAGAGACTTAAGAATCTACTGCTATTCACATGTATTCACATTATTCTCTATGATATTGACATTAAAGTCACCACAGATAATTATTGGTTTATTACCAGTTACAAGTTTTGCCAAAGCATCTTCCATTACTGACTCAAAGATAGAATAGTTCAGGTAATTAGGGGGTCTGTAAACGCACACTATTACATGCTTATCTAGCTCAACACAAGACAATTCAATGCTATGTTCAACCGATAGATCGACTATATCATTACGAGACTTAGATTTAATACAATTTTTTACTAGGATTAATGAACCCCCACGCATCTTAGATTTTCGGTTAAAGCAACTGCTCACATTGTAATTCTCATAATTTATTTGCATTACTTCATAATCTTTCATCCAATGTTCAGTAAAACAGATAATATCAAACTTAGTTTTTTCTAAAAATAGTTCTATTTCTAGTTCTTTGGAAGAAAGTCCCTGAATATTCTGGTGAAACAATTTTAAGGAATTCTGCTCAGCCCCTTTTTTACAGTTATTTGATTGCGAGCTAGAAGATACCTCGAAGTTGACGAGATTAACTAAATTGTCACTCGTACCTTCTATTGTCTTAATGACTAGTTTAAATCTAAGCTAATACTATTTGTATAATTACAATTAGTATAATTACTAATTTCCGTAGATCTATTTACAAAAAACTGTGACATACCCAATGAGATTTTTATATATAACATCATTGGACATACCACATATGTCTGAGTTTATATTAAAAGCTAATAGCCGAGCTATTTGACGTCTAAAACTAATAGGCAAGTACGCATGGTTTCTGGTTGACTTCAATTTCTGAACGAAACTGTTAGTGTCGAAAAATGTCAACCTGTCACTATAATGACTAACTAGAAAATGCAAATGATTATTTATGGCATGGATAAAATGGTTTTGCTTGCTAGACAATTTCTTAAAGTACGGGAAGGAGCACAGAATTACTCTCTTACAATTTAGTTTTAATAGTTGAGTGACATTGTCCGTGATATCATCAAGTTTAACGTTAGAACTGTTACCTACAAGTACAGTTATAATGGTATTAGGATCAAATTCCTTCCGAGTTATTAATGTTATTATCTGGTTGTAAGAAGCCTGAGGAGTACAATAATTTAGAGAAGAATGACTCAGATTGTTACTAATTAACTTGCCTAACCCTTTTCCTATACTATCTGAGAACAAAATGGAGCAGCAACTGTGTGTATTACAAGAAGGGGGAGAACTACTATCTATTTGACCTACCTGTGATGAACCTTGTACAATATCTGGTGAATTTTGAATGGAGATACAGTCCGGAACACTGCTCAGCCGGGTCGGGTTCTCCGTTACCTCGGGTAGGAGAGTGTCCGGGCTGGATTCACTTTGTGATGTACATTGAGTGTTGTTGAAGGTCATCGTGTCTACACAGTCTGCATTACTATTACCGCTATCAACTAATTCGTTTGCAGCAAGGATATGTTCCTTAATTTGTTTTTGAGAATTTACATACATAGAATAACATGACTTTAGTTGACGCTCTAAAACTTGAATTTCAGACTGTAAGTTTTGAGTGTCTATTTCATAAAACTTCTTACTATCCTCTAATTTAATTTGATAATTATTCAACTTTTTTATGAGGAAAACACGTTCTTTTATTAGTTGAATATTTTTGGAACTGTGTTTTTGTTGTTTTTTAAATTTCTTGCATTTTTTTATAATTCTATTTAGTTTTGCATATTTCTTTATTTTATTTTGGCTTACTTTATAACTACTACAATTATATTTCAGAATAGAATCTTCAGTAAGATCTATTGTTGTTAAGAAATGTGGGTTGCAATTTGAATTTAATAATTGATTATATAGGTGATCTGTTTCCCTAACCTGAGTACATTCTCTTTCTTTCCGAAACTCAATAATTTGTTTGTTGGCATGAAGCAGTTCAACTTCTAAGTCCCTAACCTTACATAAAGCCATTTCATAATGGTTACTGCAGTTGTTGAAACCATCTGTGACCACCCGCAGATTGTCCCGTTCCTCAACAACATCCATGTATTGTTGGTGCAGGTCCACTAGCTCCCGTTTCAGGCTTGTGTTTTTGTGAACGACCTTCTCGATTTCAACCTCATGTTCCTCTCTATCCAATAACAGCTGTTGACATTTGCTGTTTGCTTCCTTAAGTTCATCAAGGGCCGTTCTCAACTTAGCCTGTAACTCCTGGGTAGTTGCCTTACGGGTCATCACAGGCATGGTTTCAGGGAATAGAACTGAAAGTAGAAGTACAAAGAATGGTGAGAACTAATTGGATGGACAAAATTAGGAAAGCTAGAAATGAAAGAAGAAAATGAGAATAGACTGGAATATGTGATTAATAAATTGGTAACTGTGGTAGGCTTATGAGTCTTACACAAAATACTTTAATAATATTATTAAATTAAGTTAAACTTTAAATTGATTTCATGTCTTTAACTTTTTTATGAAGTGGGTAGGACTCTTGGTTTAAAATTATTGGACTTATTTGAATAATAATGCCAGAAATTATTAAAGAATAACCAACGTACTTTTTTGTTGTGTATTTAGTTAATTAAATATATAGATAGCAAGTACATTTACTTATTACAAACTACACAACTACATAACTAACAAGTGCTAACTGACACAGAACCTAACTTCAACTACAAAAGAGTGCCAGATTATTGAACTTAGTGCTACAGAGCTTTTAATTGGTTAATATGAGCTACTTATTAGACATTAAAAGGAAACAATTATACTCCCCAGATAGATCCGCAGGTACATCAGCTGTTCGTGTTATAGGTTACCGGTTGAGTTAGGAAACCAAACACTACGTGTTACAGTGTATTTTTCCGTGAAAACAATAATCTTGGGTATTAATACACTTAATAGACATTTAATTATAATAATACAAGTTTTTTACACTAAAATATTAATTAAAACTAATTTAAAATTACGGAGCTAAATTTTGACCACACATTTTGAACACATTACCATATCATTGTCAAAAATTGTCTTCGTTGGTCTAGTGGTAGCAAGCACGACTACTGAGCATGAGGTTCAGGGGCAAATTAAGTGTTATTGAGTTCGTCCATCAGGAATTGTTCAGTAGCAACCAAGGAGTCTGGATTTGCACACAGTTGATGCAATAGCCAATAGGCCCGCCCCCTATTACATAAGACTTAAACATAACTGGAGAAATGTGGGTGTACTATTAGGTACACCTCTGCCTAACCCTTCCGGGATTACAGGCGTGATGTTATGTTATGTAAATAAGTACCCACTTAGTTACTGTATAACAGTGTAACCGTTTAACAAATATTGGTACACACAATAATAACCCATAAAACATAATAGACAGAAAAAAAAGTAGTTGCTGATGGTTAAAATTAATTTAATCGGTTAATTTAAATAAAGTGCTAATCATACTACATCGAAAACAAATTTAGACAAAAAAGAAGACGTTTGAAGTGACGATGCAGCCTTATTGTTTTACTCTGGACGATAATCGGAAATTGGTATTTAAAAGGGTTTCACATTATGACGCTGTTGCGAGGTTCCGTCAGTAACATTGCATCTGCCCACCTCTGCAGCTGCTGTAGCCGGAGTACCCGTGAGCTCTGCAGCACTGGTTCCTCTCAGGCTCGGTGCGGGGGCAGACCTCGTCGCAGGGTTGAACACGGACGGCCTCGACGGTCTCCATCACCATTGCGAAGGCGATCAGCAGGAGAATGAAGGTGGTCTTGATGGCGGCCATTGTAGTCGTTGTTTAGAATACGAGAAACGGTCGTAAGGAGATGTGGAGTTGATGTGTGAAGCTTGAGACTTTCCCTCCATATTTATACTCAAGACCTAACTAGGTAAAACAATTAACATTATCAGTCCACGTGTTTTATAACTAACGAAAAAAAAACTGAAATTATTATCAATAAATTAGACCCGTATTTTTTATTTTTTATTTTATTCAGACAAGATAGTAACTAACTCACATTTTGAATGAGTATAACTTTTCTTTTAACCCTTACCAAGCGGCTCGGGTTTTAATAGTTTACTGCGATAGGGATAGGGTCATAGGGTATTTCTATTATTTCATTTTAATCATCTTAATCAGTTTAGATATTGTGTTTGGTGTTCAATACTGTTGATGTCACTGTACTACACCGGGTTATCTCTGATAGGTCAGTTGGTAATATTTAATATCTTCTAGTTACATTATTATTTTCTTAAGATTCTAGAGTTAAGATGTGCATAAAAAAATTACATAAAACAGGTAATAGTTTTTTTTTCAGTTTTTTGAAATCTTATGCCTGACCTAAATAAAATAAGTACAATGCTCAATAAATTGTAATATTTATAATATGTTTATCTACTTCCGGAATTTGTTAGCAAGTTAAACGCCATTAATGTACAATTTTCTATTTTTATTTAATGGCAAGTAAAGTCGATGTCGACTATTCTGCCAAAATATACAAATTAAAATACGTAGGTACATAGTTGTGTTTCATTTTGACGCTTCTAAGACATATCAATAAGATGAATGACGATTGTCGGCCGTTTGGTCGGAACGACAAGGGACAGCCGTTTAGTGTTGAATCAAAATTTTGTATTTTTCTTGTTGCTTGGCCTTCAACAAATTCGTCACACTGTTTTTTTTATATTTATTGAGGAAAATATATTCACAAAAAAATTCTAACTTAGGCAGATAAAGCGTTGTTAACATGTCAAATTAATTCTGATCGATAGCATCTAGTAGAATGTACGTCCCCGTAGCGCGAAAAGTCATTAACTCGAAAAACCTAGTTTTGAGACATCGAATTAAAGTTCCAGTAAAAATAAAAATTCATAACTTCGGCTTGTCATTACATATCTTTGTAGTTTTAGCTTCATTTTAAAGATAATAAAATAAAGTTTATAACACATTTGCTCGTAAATGGTGTCTTATTTCACCCATTTCAATATCGTAATGTATCTCATTACGTACTTGTGCAGTAATGTAGTGTACAACGCACGGTTTAACAAGATGCTCCGTCAAAAAGGAACGTTACTTTTTTAAATCTCAAATTCTCAACAAAGAGTTTTTAAGTCAGAAAAGTGGTCAACATTTTATGAATAAAATTAACTTTGGGAGATGAAATATAATAAATAAATAAACATTGAATTCTTTAATTTAATTAATTTTGACAATAAATTACAACATTTATCTGTAAAAAAAACACAAAAATATTAATTTACTTTATTAGTAACACTGGCTGTTTTTTGTGTCATTGCCTTAAAAAAAAGCGCTGATGCGCACGCAACGCTAATTTGTGAACAAGTAAAAGATTTATTCGTTTAAGAAAGTCCGAGTTTTATTTATTTCCTCGCAAATATGTTATAAAACGTCGTATGACATACGTGCGCCTTGATAATTACAGCCTCTGCTTTCTTGTAGCCCTCGCCTACGGCTCGGGCAAGCAATTTCGCCTCGGCTGTCATTTTCAACTTACCGCACTTATATCATAATGTACTATTATAATACAAGGGCAATAATACGTGAAAAACTTCTAATAATTAAGAAAATGAAGAAAACTAATTGTTTTCAATCAAATCATTGGCTTAGTTGCGAATTAGTGAATTTTCTACCGGAGTTAGTTATTTTGCTATCAGATCGAAAGTGTTAAAAAGAAAAATAACCACAGTTAAGTAAAGTGGAACTAACTGTTAGGTGTATCAATTGCACGTATAGTAAATACTAACTATCTAAATATACGAAGCTTGTGTGGCCAGCTATGTTTTAAATATGACATTAATAAGTTTGGCAACTATTTTATTAACATCAATCAACGTTTAATTAAAGACGTATGCGAATTCTTAAAATAAAACACGATTATTATCAAACAAAATCTAAAAAACCGGCCAAGAGCGTGTCGGGCCACGCTCAGTGTAGGGTTCCGTAGTTTCCCGTCCGTCACAATAAGTGTTCCCACTTATGAGTTTAAAGGTGGGTATCCATTATGTAAAAATGCTTGCATATACGAATATACTACAAACTTAGTCCAGAAATTATTTTGTACAACTTTTTGTCTTTTTGTACAAAAACTGTTGTTTCCATCAAGTTCAAAATGATTTTCCTAGAAAGTCCTTATAAAGTTCTACTTTTCAGATTTTTTTCATATTTTCTAAACTTATGGTTCAAAAGTTAGAGGAGGGGGGACACATTGTTTTTTACTTTTGGAGCGATTATATCCGAAATTATTGACATTATCAAAAAATGATTTTAGAAAACCCCTATTCATTTTTAAATACCTTTCCAACAATATATCACACGTTAGGGTTGAAATTAAAAAAAAAATCACCCCATTTTACATATAGGGGGGCTACCCTAATAAAATATTTTTTTTTCCATTTTTATTTTACCACTTTGTCGGCGTGATTGATATACATATTGGTACCAAATTTCAGCTTTCTAGTGCTAACGGTCACAGAGATTAAGCGAGGACGGACAGACGGACGGACGGACGGACAGACATGGCGAAACTATAAGGGTTTCTAGTTGACTACGGAACCCTAAAAAGTGTTCAATCTCATGCACAATGACCACAAACTGAAAAAGGCGAGACACAAATAAATTGGATTGATGAAGTACATACTTACCTATCCGTCTGGTTTGCGACTTTTTATATGGGTATTATGAATGTATTTCGGGGGCCACCGTAGGCGCGGACCTGTGGACGGTGAGCTATGGGCTAGCTCGCCGTCGCGTCGGTCCGTCTTATGACGACAGGCCGTGTTGACGGCGCGACGGCGCGTTTGTGTTCCACGCACGCCTCAAAGAATGTCAGCAAAAGGAAGGGTTTCGCAAGGACCGATGCCTGCCGGGGGTTGCGAGACTGTTCGAAAGAGATACCGTGGCCCCGGAACTCAAAGGGCGATGAAGGAACATGGATGGGTTTAGTCAGTAAAAGTCCGACACTTCCTCCCGCCCCGCCCAAAGCGGGAGGAGTCATTTGATGATTTCCCATCCGACAAAAAAAAACAACTAAAATAAAAATACTTACAAAACATCTACAACATAGTAAACTTTTTATAATGTGTGTGTTGCGGCCTTTCGCCTCACCACAGCCTTTCCACATCACAGCGATCGTCAGCTAATTGCTATCAATATTTCACCAGGCGTCACCGCAAACCGCTGTTCC
Source organism: Xestia xanthographa (assembly GCA_905147715.2). Lineage (NCBI taxonomy): Eukaryota > Metazoa > Arthropoda > Insecta > Lepidoptera > Noctuidae > Xestia > Xestia xanthographa. The sequence continues at coordinate 26,710,738 of LR990649.1, forward strand.
CTCTCCATACATAGTGGCTAAGCCACTCCACTACCAACCTCGTTACTGTACGCATCATTTTATTAAACCATTTTTATGTAAATTGGACTTTAAATTAGCCCCAGTGTATAAGCAAAATATACATATTGGTGGCCCATGAGGGGAAATACAAACTAAATTACGAAGAAATACAAACCAAGAAAATAAATACGAAGAAAAAGTAGCAAGAAAACCGGATGAGAAACCTCGAAACCACGTTGCCGCCAACTGATGTGCTGGCTTCTGGCTTCTTTGGCGTGATAGAAGATTGAAGAAGGGTTCAAGATCGAAGGTGCCGGGTGCAGCCAGAATCATCTACGAGTTCAGGCTGAAGCGAGCAGTGATTCAGCGAAAGAATCACATCGCGCATCGGACTTCTGCGAAATCAGATGAGTGCCCTTTCCTTCCTATTTTCCTAATCTTCACACATCCTATATACCTTTAAATATTGATCCTAGTTATTGGAAGTCGAATTCATTTGTGCAAATCAGTGATTTAATTAGATTTAATGAAAATTGCATCATCATTTTATACTTTTGTCAATACACCCACAAGTTGAAAAAATATTTTCTTTGTTAAATAATTAGCTTCATTCGTTACAAGTCGTTATTACAAACGTTTATTTATTTCTATACTTAAATATATTCCTTGTTATTCTTAAACTAAATCGTGTAAGTAGTAGGATTCCAAGCAATACATTATTCCTACCTACTTACACATTAAAAGAAAAGTAATCTGCAGGTCCAGGTCGCTAGCGTTTTTCATAGTTCGGTGATAAATGCTTATTTGTTAACGCCGATAATTTCAGATTGTTATCTACGCCGAGCCGAGTGACATACCTCGCCGTCTGCAATCAGCTGTGCGAGCGTAACCGGTTTGCGGTCGCCAGGTGTCGTCGAGTTGAGGAGCGTGAGCCATTCTTTTCTTTTGTTTAACGTTAAAAGTTGTTTTGATAATTATTGAACTTAGTACTTTTGTACGTGCGCGCTCACAATGCCTAACGAATCTGCAGATAAATATCGTTTGAAAGATTTAATTGTTAAAAGATCGTCTGCCAAAGGTCAGATCACAAAGTTTAAGAATTATTTAGGTAGCATTTCAAATCTTACTGAGCTGAATACTATACAAATAACTGAGTTAAGGTTAAGACTTGCAAAATTCGAGGCATTGTCAGTTAGAACTGATGACTTGCAAAATGAGATCGAGGTCTTAAATTCAGACAATTTGGAAGCTGAACTTAATGAACGCGAAAGTATCGAGTGCGACCTTATGATCAACATTGCCACTGCGAAAACATTAGTGGATAAATTTTCTAGAATCGAATGTGAACACAGACGTGGTTCCGTTCATGATAATTCTTGTTGTTCGGATAATCAATCAGCTGGCGTAAAATTACCTCAAATCCAAATAGCTAAGTTTGACGGTTCTTATTTTCGATGGTTGGAGTTCCGTGACACTTTTGAGAGTTTGATACACAAAAATGAACATATAACATCAATTCAGAAGTTTCATTATCTCATGTCGTATCTAGAAGGTGATGCCGCGAGAATTATTGCAAACCTTGAGGTATCAAACGCGAATTATTCAGAAGCATGGAAATTACTTTGTAATCGTTATAACAATAAAAGGGTTTTAGTCAATCACCACTTTAATTCACTTGTTAACGTTAAACAGCTTACACGTGAATCAGAGAGGTCCTTGAGATTTTTAGTTGACCACGTCAAGAAAAACTTGCGTGCTTTGGCCAGCTTGGGACAACCTACGGACCAATGGGATGGTCTACTTCTTTTTATTTTGTCGGAAAAGTTAGATACTAATACTGTAGTCAAATGGGAGGAGTATACTAAGCACATAGACGAAGATAACCCAACGTTAGAACAGTTCTATAAGTTCATGACTGACCGCGCGGAGGTTTTGGAGTCATTAAATCGTAATAAACAAGATAGCAGTCTGCCCAAGTGCTACATATCCGGTGCGCGCAGTAGTTCTATTACCGTAAACAGTCAAAAACGACCCGGTCAAAATACCCATACGAAGTCATTTGCTGCTTCTAATACTAAATTGAATAAAGCTAAAAATACTAATACTAATAATAATACTAACAGTTCTAACGCCTATTTATGTGTTATTTGTAACGATAATCACAGAATTTTTGATTGTCCCACTTTTAAGGCAAAAGGGATAGATGAAAGAATGCAAGATGTCAATAAATATAAACTGTGTGTTAATTGCCTTAGGCAGGGACATCATGTAGGAGGATGTCGCATGGGACCGTGCCGTGAGTGCAATAAAAGGCACCATAGTTTGCTGCACCGCCCTACGGCATGCCCTGATGTTAATAATCTTGTAGCGATAGACGCGCGAAACTATAATAATGATGAAACGATTGCTAGTTTTTCAAGACGAAATTCAAGTCAAACACTTTTGTCAACGGCTATGATTGAAGTCTCTAATCCATTGACCCAGCAAAAGGAGAAGGTTAGAGCGCTGCTAGACTGCGGCAGCCAATCATCCTTTATTTCTAAAGCATTAAAGGATAGGCTTTCAGTAAAATCTATACCTATTGACTCGCTAAAGGTCGTAGGAATTGGAAACACAGTTTCTTCTCACATTGCCGAAAGTTGCAATGTGCAAATTAAATCTCTAGATCATAAATACAGTGCAAAATGTTATTGTCTTATTTTAAAAGAATTAACCGGTTTAATACCAAAGTACCCGGTCAATATTAATTCATTGAATTTGCCTAAAAACATTGTACTGGCTGATCCTACATTCGGTCAGCCTGCACCTATAGACGTCTTGATCGGCGTTGATTTATTTTGGGATATCCTAGGTGACGAGCAGCGTTCCCTTGGCCCACAAAATCCAAGGCTGATAAATACACAGCTAGGCTGGATAATATCCGGACCTATAAATACATATTTTGCTAGTAAAAACATTTATTGCAATAAAGCCGTAGTGTCAAATCAAAATGATTTTGAAAAATCACTAAGCAAATTCTGGGAATTAGAAGAAGTTCCCACAAAACGGATAATGAGCGAAAATGAAAAGATTTGCGAAAAACATTTTATCGCTCACACTCGTAGAGAAATCACGGGCAGATTTTGTGTAAACCTACCACTAAAGGACACTCCAGACTGCCTGGGCGATACTTATAACTTAGCAAAAAGGCGGTTGCTTTATTTAGAAAAGCGGTTTAGAAAAAATCCTCAATTAAAAATAGAATACGCAGAATTTATTAACGAATACGCCGAATTAGGGCATCTTTCCTTAGCTAAAGAAATACAAGGCCCATCGTATTATTTATGTCATCACGCGGTATTAAAACAAGAGAGTGAGTCGACTAAGTTGCGTGTTGTTTTTGACGGGTCAGCAGCGTCCACGTCTGGTTATGCTCTAAACGATATCTTAATGGTAGGCCCGACCCTTCAAGAATCTCTCTTCGCTATATTAATCCGTGCTAGACAATACAAGTTCCTCTTAACTGGGGACATTGAAAAAATGTATCGGCAGGTTCTCGTAGCTGAAAAAGACCGTTGTCTACAGCGTATTCTATGGCGGGAGAACGAGTCGCAACCTATTAGAGCTTACGACTTAAATACACTCACCTATGGCACCGCAAGCGCCAGTTACCTAAGCACACGTTGTCTATGGCAACTGGGTGAGGAACAAGATGATGTAACAATTAAATGCATCATCCAAAAGGATTTTTACGTGGATGACCTAATAACGGGTGCTGATAACGCACAGGATTTACGTTATATTCAAAAGAGCGTTTCCGAAACTTTAAAAAAAGGCTGTTTCAATTTAAGAAAATATAAAAGTAATAACCCATTAATCTTTGAAAATCTAAACTTAAATCAAGACAACTTAACTATTAGTGAGTCATCAAGTACTCTTGGTCTCGGATGGACGCCATCCAGTGACACGTTATTTTTTCCAATTAAAAGCTTTACGCTTGATAAACAAGCAACGATCACAAAACGGTTTGTTATGTCAAATTCTTTTAAAATTTTCGACCCTTTAGGAATTCTAAGTCCGGTTATAATTCAGCCTAAAATCATACTACAAAAAATGTGGCAACAAAAATTAGATTGGGACGAACCGGTTACCAAAGACTTGAGGGACGATTGGCTAAAATTTACAGACAATCTAGAATATTTGCATAAATTTCAGATTCCTAGATTAGTGTTATGTGACAAGCCTGAACTTATAGAATTGCACTCGTTTAGTGATGCGTCTCAATGTGCTTATGGTGCATGTATTTATTTAAAATCAATAAATTGTAATGGTGACAGCACTATCAAGCTATTATGCGCCAAGTCAAAGGTATCGCCTATAAAGCCGACGACAATACCACGACTTGAATTATGTGCTGCACTATTGGCAGCTAAACTTTGTAAATCTGTTGTAGATGCACTCCGGTGCAGGCCGGGAAGATTGGTACACTGGTGTGATTCCAGTGTCGTTCTGAGTTGGATAAACAGTGACCCAACTAAATTAAAAATGTTCGTAGCTAATCGTGTTTGTGAAATAGTCGAACTAACTAAGGCATCATCGTGGCGTTATGTGCCCACTGCAATGAACCCTGCAGATTTAATATCTAGGGGAGTGGATGCCAAAAATTTGCTATCCATGGAAGTATGGTGGTCAGGCCCTAGCTTCTTGCATCAAAATGAATCTAAATGGCCACTGTTAAAAGAATGCATTGTGAATGACTTACCTGAACTAAAGGCATTCACGTCAACAATTAATAATAATTTAATAGATTTTAATAATTTTACATCATTCAATAAACTTCGTAACGTGATTGCACGTTGTCGGCGATTCATATTTAACATGAAGCATCCGAAAGACAAACGTGTAGGCACACTAACAGCTGATGAGCTGCGTGAGTCATTTCATTCATTATGCGTTATCGCCCAACGTGAGTCATTTTCTACTGAATACGATTTACTTATAAAGGGTAAACAACTGCCGGCCCGCAGTAAAATATTATCATTGTCTCCGTTTTTAGATAAAGATAATTTAATTCGTGTCGGTGGACGCATAAATGCGTCCGTATGTAATTTTGAAAAAAGGCATCCAATACTTTTGCACGCCGCGCATAAATTAACCAAATTGTATTTTGACAAAGAGCATCTCGTGAATTTACATGCAGGCCCGCAATTGCTGCTAGCAACAGTAAGGGAAACAGTCTGGCCTATCAATGGTAAACATCTTGCTAGGCGGACAGCTAACAACTGCGTGCGATGCAGGCGCTTAAGTGGCAGAACGCTGTGCCCGAAAATGGGTGACTTACCTTCACAGCGAGTAAACCCAGATTTTCCTTTTTTGTCCGTGGGTTTGGACTTTGCTGGACCATTTTTTATTCTTAATCGTAAAGGTCGTGGAAGTCGCTTAATTAAGTGTTATATGTGTATTTTTGTGTGTTTACGTTACAAATGCATTCATTTAGAGGCAGTTAGCGACTTAACTAAAAATGCATTTGTAATGACACTTAGAAGGTTCATTGCACGTAGAGGAAAACCATCGGAAATATTTAGCGACAATGGTCGTAATTTTGTCGCTGCCGCGAAGGAGATAGGCGATTTTCTTAAACAAAATACAGAACCAATATCTGATTTTGCAAGTCAACAAGGTATTAAGTTCAATTTCATACCTACTTACGCTCCTCACTTCGGCGGCATTTGGGAAGCCGGCGTTAAATCGGCTAAATATCACATCAAACGGGTTATTGGCAATAGTAATCTGACATTTGAGGAAATAATAACGTTGTTTGCACAAGTGGAGGCGATTCTTAATAGCCGTCCCTTGTGTCCTTTGTCATCCAGTCCTAACGACCTCCTCTCCTTATCCCCAGGGCACTTCATCATAGGCCGGCCGCTAACTGCGCTGCCCTTACCAGCCCTGGCAGAGAAAGATGGGAACCAACTCAATAGATACAAACGCCTAGAAACAATAAGGCAGCATTTCTGGCAGAGGTGGCAGAAAGAGTATTTGTCGGAGCTGCAGCAGCGAACAAAGTGGCGCAAAGGAAACGCTCAGCTCAACGTGGGCGATATGGTACTGTTGGCGGAAGACAATGCGCCTCCACTAAGCTGGCGCCTTGGCCGAGTTCTGCGGCTGTTCCCTGGACCAGATGGAGTGGCGCGAGTCGCCGAAATCAAGACTCCTCGAGGCTGCGTTCGTCGGCCGTTCACCCGACTATGTCCGCTGCCTACCGCTGAGGAACTGAATGCTTGAAAGGAACCTTTCAACGGCCGGGAATATGTTGCGGCCTTTCGCCTCACCACAGCCTTTCCACATCACAGCGATCGTCAGCTAATTGCTATCAATATTTCACCAGGCGTCACCGCAAACCGCTGTTCCCTCTCCATACATAGTGGCTAAGCCACTCCACTACCAACCTCGTTACTGTACGCATCATTTTATTAAACCATTTTTATGTAAATTGGACTTTAAATTAGCCCCAGTGTATAAGCAAAATATACAGTGTGCTATGTTCTAGTCTATAGTAATATACGAGTAGCTCTCTTTATACTTACGTAAATTAAGGAGGTAAATAGTGAAAATAGTGTTACAGTTGCACCAATTATTGATTTGTAACTAAATAGGTATTACTGTATCACTGCCTCGTTGGTCTAGTGGTTGCAAAGCACGACTACTGAGCATGAGGTCCTAGGTTCGACTCCCAGGTTGGGCAAAGTGTTATTGGGTTTTTCCAGCAAGAATTTCTCAATAGCACGAAGTCTGGATTTGCGCCCGGTTGATGGTAATAAGCTCGCTCTGTATTACATGGTAAACATAACTGGTGAAATGTGAGTGTAGGTACCTACTATTAGGTACACCTCTGCCTAACTCTTTGAGGATTCCAGGCGTGATGTTATGTTATGTAAATAGGTATTACCAACAAAATGTAGGTGTTCTAACAAACCGTACATTTATTGTATCCCTTCGTAAAATATTATTTTATTATTATAGCTAGTCCATATCATCCCACTGCTGGGCAAAGCAAAAATACATTGTAAAAAAAAAAATACTAATGTATCGTACCCGTACCTAATACGAAGATTTCCCGTTCTTATTCAAACCCCACCCCAGTAACTCGGTATTCTGCTCATCAAATATGCTGTCATATAATACCTATAATACCTAATACATTGTATGAAGGTACATAATGTATCTCGCACGAAATGAATTACATTTGGTGAAGAGCTCATTTGTGCATCCGTACGGGTGCACTCTTCAAGATCACTGATCAAATGATTATATAGCACAAAGATAATATGAGATGGGTGTGTAACGGTTGATATAATAACAAAAAATCTAACGTTCACTTGACCTAATTTCAGTTAATATACTTTTGTTTAATATAACGATCAGTTGAGATAATGAATTGTTGATATAATTTCATTTTATCTAATTTCTTATGATATAATAAACATTTCCTATAATGCACATTTGATATAATATTCATGTAGTATATTATTCATTTACTATAATATTCATAATCTCTAATAACTTTTAATATAATTTAGAAAATCTCACCCTCAACTATTGTAACCAGTAGAAATTGGATGCAATCTGGACTTTAGGGCACCCCGACTCGGACAGGTTAGGTTAGAAGGCGATGGCGGATAACCACGAAGGGGATGGCGGGGTCTATTCGCTCGCTTCGCTCGCTCACACGACCCCGCCATCCCCTTCGTGGTTATTTTTTTATAAACCATCTAGAAGTAGGAACCCCGCGAAGCGGGGCTTCGTCGACCAAGCCCACCCTCAACCATGCATTGAATATTTTATGATTTGGTTAGGTTAGGTTAGGTTAGGTTAGAACTGTGACCATTAAACATGAAAATTAGGTCAAAGGAACATTAGGTCAAATTAATGTTATATAAAAAGAATATTATACATATTGAAAATTATATAAAATGAACGTTATACTAAATGTTTTATATTAAATGAAAATTATATCATATGAAACATTAGGTCATATGAAATTAGGTTATATGATTTTATAGCATATGAAAATTATATTATAATTATGAACGTTATTTCAAGTGAAATTAGAGCATTTGTTATTATATCATACATTACACACCCATATGAGATCACTGAGATTAAAGACTTTGTTCTACAGTATTTATTAACAGAGACTATAGGAGTATGAAGAACAGAGTATAAAGTTAAACTTATATTGTCACTTACGGGATATCTTACAATATAAGTTTAGTTTTAAACCGTGAAAGCTTAAAACAGTGTTAGAGTATAAAGTTCTTCATTCCCTTTAGAAAAAGGTGGATCCTCCGACCTGATAGGTTTTGTGTCTAGTAGGCTACTGCCCGACAGTTTGTTGTCGGGTTTATTATGGTCTTTCGGGTTGTTACAGACGAGCGGCACGTTGCTAACGGCAGATAAACTGCAGTCGTCGCCGCCTGTCGACGGCTGCCGTCCACGCGCCGGGCGGCAGCTGCCGAAGCGTCGACGACTGCCGTCGACGCTTGCCGTTGTGCAGTCTGCGTAAATGTGTGTCGACGGCTGCCGTCGACGCGCCGGTGGCAACCGCCGACGCCACAACTGCAAGCGTCGACGGCAGCCGTCGGCAGGTGGCGACGACGGCTGCAGTTTATCTGCAGTTGGCAACGGGCCACTCGTCTGTAAGAGACCTTAGTTGCGGACAACAATAGGATAGGTGCCGCTTACCGTACGTTTACGTACTTACACGCTGATATAATCTGCTGCCTGCAGCACGTAGCAAACGCGAATGCGTGGCTGACTGAAAAACAAATGAATCGCGCAGTTAATGTGGCTAACGTCTCCGTGAACGCACCCCATGTGTAGCAATGGGGCTTAGAAATCTTCTTACAAGAATTAACATATTGCGTATGGGGGTGGTCTCACAGTTATCGAACTTCAAATAGTCTTTACTCCGTTTGAATAAGTATTTATTTTTTATAATATTTACATTATTTACATAATAACTCTATAATAGAAATAAAAATATTTACAAGTATCAAAAAGGGTTACAGGGCGTCGAAAAATTCGTCCACATCGCTGTCAACAGGAAAAGTGCCCAGAAGGCTGGCAGCATTGCCACGTTGGATGGCAATGCTGATTCTTTGGCCAAAAAATAGGCCCGCCCTCTGGTCACGTGAAGAGTCGACTAACCGTTTGGCGATTTCTCGAAAAACGACTTACTAACATAACATCACGCCTGTGATCCCCGACGGGGTAGGCAGAGGTGTACCTACCTAATAGTACTAACACCAGCATTTCGCCAGTTATCTTTAAGTCATGTAATAGGGGGCGAGCCTATTGCCATCAACCGGTCACAAATTAAGACTCCGTGGCTGCTACTGAGAAATTCCTGATGGAAAAATCCAACAACACTTTGTCCGACCCGGGAATTGATCCCAGGACCACATGCACAGCAACTTACTTAATCATCAGGCAAACTACTCTTTTAAACTGACATCTGCTAAGCGTCGTTGCTTTCAATTTTAATTGAACACTTACAAGTACTTAACGAAAACCGCGGAACCAAACCAAGAGCACTTTCCTTTACGCTGAGAATCCACTTCATCACACAAATACTTCAGCCAAAGCTTTTCTCAATCCCTAACAAAGCAACCGACAATTTCAAGTACTTTAATCATTCTCCACATCCCTAAACAAGGAAATGTTTTGAGCCAAAGAGACACTTAACTAAGACCGATAGAGGCTCGGATTTGTTAGAGCTCTCAGCTGCCAATCCTATTTGATTTGTTAATCGTTATAATTGCACGGCTGAAGCCCCCTCGGTGGATCAATTGTTTTAGCAAGGAATAGGAACCCTCAATCGACGGGCATAACGATGTATTCAATGTTTCCTCTGAGAGGCCTGATCCGATAAGTCTTGGAGATTCTAAAGTGTTCCTTTATCTGAGGAAGTACCTACTTTTCCCTATTGCTGTTTTCCAAGCTTTGTGATTGGTTTAAATTAAGTTGGGTTTTCTTAAGAGTCCTATGACATTTTTCTCGCAATTTTTTGATTTTTACTCCTTGGATCAAATTTTTTCGATCGGCGTACACGAGTCGATAATAATAGACATCTCCGGATGATTGTCGATTGTTATTGACGAAAATTAGAGACGAGACTGACATGAGACTGAGTAGCGACTTGAATTGACGCAGAATTATAGTACTTCAATTTTATTTATTGTAATTTTGTCTTATTATATTGACAAACAAAAACTAATGAAACGTATTCATTGTAGATCGAAGTCTTATATCATATTAATTTATTTGATAAAATTTAGTTTATTTGGAATATAACGGACGCTGAATCAAGACATTTATGGCTTCAATTACGCTTTCTTTACGATTTTGTCCGAGAAAACTCCTAAAACTCTAATAAACAAGAAAAACAATCAACTTATCTTTCAGTAGTTTTAGCTTTTATAAGAATTGAATCTAACAATGAGAATTTGAGCGTCAAAGTTCCATCGCCGACGGTTTTTCTTGCAAACTGAGTTCGTAAAATATTTATAGTAAATTACACGAAAAGAAAAATGAAAATGTGTAACTTCAACTTACAAGAAAGAGAATGGCACTATCGTTATTCCTAAGCAAATAATTAAAATATTTTACAGTTGCTGAGAATTACTGCGTCAAAAATCATGAATTTGCGAAAAAAAGTAATAGGACTCTTATGGTTTTATTGTAAGTACCTATCTAAGTAGATTATTTTATTAATTCTTTTTACTTTGAATTTAAAAAGCTGTAGTTTTTTGCCACAGGAGAAAAGGGTGCGAGTATAAACTCGCACCCTTTCCTCCCTACAGCTAAGTATATATTTAAATTATATTTGTAAATATTTTCGAACTTATTTGTAACTGTGTAGGTCTGTGTAGGTACTTTGTTATTATGTTGATTGTAGTGCAAGAAACTTGGAGTTTCTTCACTAAGTAAATGAGTATCTAGACTGCTTCGTTGGTCTAGTGGTTGCAAGCACGACTACTGAGCATGAGGTTCAGGGTTCTATTCCCGGGTCGGGCAAATTAAGTGTTATTAAGTTTTTCCATCAGGATTTATTCAGTAGCAACCATGGAGTCTGGATTTGCGCCCGGCTGATGGCAAAATGCTCGCCCCCTATTAGGTACTTGTGACTTAAACATAACTGGAGAAATGTGGGTGTACTATTAGGTATACCTCTGCCTAACCCTTCCGGGATTACAGGCGTGATGTTATGTTATGTAAATAAGTATCCACTTATGTACTGTATAACAGTGTAACCATTTGACAAATATTGGTATACTATAATAACCCATAAAACATAATAGACCGAAAAAAAAGTAATTGCTGATGGTTAAAATTAATTTAATCGGTTAATTTAAATAAAGTGCTAATCATACTACATCGAAAACAAATATAGACAAAAAAGAAGACGTTTGAAGTGACGATGCAGCCGTATTGTTTTACTCTGGACGTTAATCGAAAATTGGTATTTAAAAGGGTTTCACATTATGACGCTGTTGCGAGGTTCCGTCAGTAACATTGCATCTGCCCGCCTTTGCAGGTGGTGTAGCCGCGGTACTTGTGAGCTCTGCAGCACTCGGTCTACTCAGGGTCAGTGCGGCTGCAGACCTGGTCGCAGGGTGGAACACGGACGGCCTCGACGGTCTCCATCACCATTGCGAAGGCAACCAGCAGGAGAATGAAGGTGGTCTTGATGGCGGCCATTGTAGTCGTTGTTTTTTATCAGTCCATGTGTTTTATAACTAACTGAAAAAATACGGAAATGATTATCAATAAATTCGACCCGTATTTTTTTTAAATTTTTTTTATTCAGACAAGATAGAAACAAACTCACATTTTGAATGAGTAAAACTATTGTTTTAACCCTTACCAGGCGGCTCGGGTTTTAATAGTTTACTGCGATAGGGATAGGGTACTTCTATTATTTCATTTTAATCATCTTAATCAGTTTAGATATTGTGTGTTTGGTGTTCAATACTGTTGATGTCACTGTACTACACCGGGTTATGTCTGATAGGTCAGTTGGTAATATTTAATATCGTCTTGTTACATTATTATTTTCTTAAGATTCTAGAGTTAAAAAATGTTTAAAAAAATTACATAAAACATTTAATAGTTTTTTTCACTTTTTTGAAATCTTATGCCTGACCTAAATAAAATACAATGCTCAATAAATAATGTAATTAATATAATATTTATAATATGTTTATCTACTTCAGGAATTTGTTAGCAAGAAATTAAAAGCCATTAACGTACAAATTTCTATTTTTATTTAATGGCAAGTAAAGTCAATGTCGACTATTCTGCCAAAATATACAAATTAAAATACGAAGGTACATAGTTGTGTTTCATGTTGACACTTATTTTTATGACATATCAATAAGATGAATGATGATTGTCGGCCGCTTGGTCGGAACGACAAGGGACAGCCGTTTAGTGTTGAACCAAAATTTTGTATTTTTCTTGTTGCTTGGCATTCAACAAATTCGTCACACTGTTTTTTTATATTTATTGGGGAAAATATATTCACAAAAAAATTCTAACTTAGGCAGATAAAGCGTTGTTAACATGTCAAATTAATGCTGATCGATAGCATCTAGTAGAATGTAAGTCCCCGTATATAGCGCGAAAAGTCATTAACTCGAAAATAGTACATTTTGATACAAGTGGAGAAAGTTTGTTATTGCATTCGAGGCGGAATTATAACACACGAGCCGTAGGCGAGGGTGTTTTTGAGCCGAGAACTGCAATAACAAATGTCCACGTGTATCAAACGACGTTTTTCAATACACTTTTGAAGGAATAAAGTAAAATATAACGAAAAATATTTTTGTCACGAACTGAGAACTATGATTTTAATTTTCTTTTTTTTCGCGCTTTGCTTTCGCCAGGTCGAAGGAGAGGCAAAGGTATGAAGCCGTTATAACAGCCTAATATAAAAATAGATTTATTTTATATTTTTAAATTCAGAACACAAATAAATGTCAATTTGTGTATAAAAGTAACTATTAGTTTTTAGTAATCATGTTTATCTATGATATTCTATTTATAAACACAATTTGAATATTCAAAAAATATTTATGCCGTAAAGACGCGTAGTGCTTTGCCGAAATTAAAAAAAAAAACATTCACCTCAGACTATAGGCATTGAACCAATTTGGACTAAGTATAGGTATAGTTATCTGTGGCAATTTTCATTGCAAAAAACGCACGCGTGTGAAATACATTGCATGTTGTACCTAATCGTAGTGCGTCATGGACCAGTTTTCAAGGAAGTGTATTGAAAACCTAGTTTTGAGATATCGAATTAAAGTTCCAGAAAAAATAAAAATTCATAACTTCGGCTTGTCATTACATATCTTTGTAGTTTTAGCTTCATTTTAAAGATAATAAAATAAAGTTTATAATACAAGGGCAATAATACGTGAACAACTTCTAATAATTGAGAAAATGTAGAAAAATAATTGTTTTCTATCAAATCATTGACTTAGTTGCGAATTAGTGAATTTTCTACCGGAGTTAGTTATTTTGCTATCAGATCGAAAGTGTTAAAAAAAAAGAATAAGAATAAGAATAAGAATAAATTTATTGAATCATTGTTACAATCATTTTCTTAAACTAACTTAGCACTTTGACAAAATCGTAACGAGTAAAATTTTAACATTAATATTTATAAAACAGAGGTCCCCAAACTAGGCTGCGCCTGTATCTTGGGGGCCGGAGTTGCGTTTACTTAAAATTAAAACACAATCATATAATTTGTTGATGTGATACATGTGAGGTAAGCAGGTAAATGAGAAACACTTTTTTACAAAAATAAAATTATATTACATTAATAAAAAATAATAAAAAGAACTGTGTGTGTATGTGTGAATGCGTGTGTGTGTGAGTGCACATGCGTGTATCTGTGAGTGTATGTGCGTGTGTGTTTGCAGATGTGTGGATTATTTTATTGTTTATAGTTTATTTAGCTTAAAATCTCTTCTGTCTCTTCATATGTCAGTTGGGCACACCATTTTGTAATAGTTTTTTTGCAAGAAAATTTGCTCATGTCTTTAATGTCGCAGCAGCTTTTGCTGATTCTATTATAAATATGTATATGCGAGTAAAACGGGCATCGTCTGGCTAAGAGGCTATTTGCTTCGGGAAGGGGAATGTTTAGGACACGTTTAGAGATAAGTTTTTCAAAATCGGATCTATTTTTCAGTGTTTTGTGAACAAGTAATGTTGCCTTTAGGATAAATAATTGCCGCACTCTTAAGACAGCCAACTCCTTATAAATTAGGTCTGTTGGGTAGCGGAAAGGTTTTTTTAGAGCTACTTTTATAACAGCTCTTTGAGCTCTTTCTACTTCTATAATAGTGCTTTTCCCGGCTGCTCCCCAAACAGAAATCCCGTATTGAATTACTGACTGACACAGAGCAAGGTAAATTGTGCGTAGAATTTCAATAGGTGTACAGTCACGTAATTTTTTCATAACGTATATCAGTTTCCTGACGCGACCAGAGAGCAGGTGTATATGTGATTTGAATGATAGGTTTTCGTCTAATGTGATGCCAAGGTATTTGATTGAGGCAGTGTGATCTATAACTAAGCAGGTACAAGGTGTAAGCGGTGATGTCTGATAACTGCAGCAAGTATGGTATTTAAGTATAAGATGGCGTGGAGGTCGAGAAGCTATTGTTTTGAAGAATGTAATGAACTTAGTTTTTTTTATATTCAGAGTCAGGAGATTTGCGTCAAGGGCTTCAGAAACAGTTAAAAGTCCGATTTCTGCAAGGCGGTATACTTGTTCCCAGGATTTAGCGTGGAAAATTATGACAGTGTCGTCAGCATATGATATTATTTCGGCGTCGTTGAGTTGCAAGTCTAAAATATCATTCATATAGAAGGTGAAGAGAGTTGGGCCGAGTGTGCTGCCCTGTGGAATTCCAAAGGCGATGGGAAGCATGTCACTCGCGTGTTCATCTACTTTGACTAGCTGTTTCCGGTTAGATAGGTAACTCGTGAACCAATCAAGTGCCGCCCCTCGTATACCTGCACATTCTAGTTTTCTTAGAAGAAGTTCAATTGATATTGTGTCGAAGGCCTTAGCCAGATCTAAAAAAACTCCTATGGACTGTTCTCCTTTTTGGGTGTAAGTAGCAACTAAGTTACTCAGTAACGTAGCCGCGTCTTCAGTTGACCTTCCTCGCCGAAATCCGAACTGTTTGTCTGATATCAACTTGTGTTTTTCGAAAAAATTCACTAGCCTGTTGTTGACTAATTTCTCTAGTACTTTGGACAGAATGGACAGAAGTGCTCTAAATATGGTCGGTAATGGTACGGAACCCTTCGTGTGCGAGTCCGACTCGCACTTGGCCGGTTTTTTATATATTTTTTTTTAGTCTTGGTTCTAATCTTTCAGTTATGTTCTCTGATAGTATAGGTAGAGGGTTAGGGAAATTAATCAGTAATAACCTGAGTTATTGCACCCAAAATTATTGCATGCCAGGATCAACCTACAAACAGATTATGGCATCAGTAACAAAGACTGTTGTGATCCTAGTACTATCATTACTATACGTGTTGGTAATAGTTCTAAGATTAAAAAGGAAGACATCACTGACTGTGTTTCAGAGTTGTTGAAGTTAAATTGTAACAAAATAATATTGTGTGCTTTCCCATTTTTTGAAAATTTGTGTAATAGAAAAAACAATTATATACATATGTTAAATAACCATGTACATTTTTTAGTAGGTTACTATAGTGACAGACTTATATATCTGGATATCAACACTATTGTTGGTAAACTGAAGTCGACACGGGGTAAGGTGTATCTACCTATTAGATGTAGACACAAAATAGCTCGGCTATTTGCTTATAATATTCACACAGACATAAATAGTATGTCTAAGTTTAGTACTATTATTAACACTGCGACTATTAGTAGTAATACTAATATACAGGTGACTTTAAATGAATATAGCACTAGTGCTATAAATGTTTACAAACATTGTACTGAGGAGGATCCTTAGGTCACCGTGGAGAATTCTCAATTAGGGTATATTAGTATTAGTGATAGGGTCTTGTTGTCTGAGGATGGTACGGGTGTCTCCGGCCTCACTCCAAAAATTAATTTAAACTAGGAAATGAGACAACAGGAGGTACGATTAACAATATTGTTAATCCTACCAACGTATCTTCTTGCACTCAATTAGTTAGTAAAAAAGGGCCTCAGCAGAACACTTTGAAATTATTCCACCAAAATATCCAAGGCATTTTTCCAAATTATTAGAAATTGAATTGTTTTTAGAAAATAGTAAGTTTGACATTATTTGTTTTACTGAACATTGGCTTAAGGATTACCAAATGCTTATCAATTATGAGAACTATATGGTGGGTAGCTGCTTTAACCGTAAAACTATGCTTCGTGGAGGTTCCCTAATATTAATACGAAATTGTTTTAAATATAAGCAACGTAATGACAGTAGGTCTCTCGGTTGAACATTGCGTCGAACTGTCCTGTGTTGAGCTAGATAAGCATGTAATTGTGTGTGTGTATAGACCCCCAAACTATCAAAACTTTTCTTTATTTGAATCAATAATGGAAGATGTGATGGCAAAATTTGCAGTCAGTAATAAATCTACAATTATTTGTGGTGATTTTAATATCAATATTTTAGAAGAATGTGCAGCAGTCACTTATTAAATCTTTTTAAGTCATTTGACTTGACCAACACTTTTACAGAACCTACTAGAGTCACTCCATCTTCTGCTACTTGTATAGATAATATTTTCTGCGATTGTGATTACATAGATAAAGCAATAGTAAATTGTCTACCCTCTGACCATAGCGGACAAACTGTAACCTCCAGGTGTAATACACCCCCATCGCAAAAAGTTCAAATTAAATTTAGACCTATAACTTCTAGCAGATTAAATAGGTATAATAGTTTGCTACAGAACAAGTTAAGCGTTATGGGCCTTGATGATATTAATAATCAATTAATGATCAATTGTATGATCGTTTCTTTTCAATAGTTCACACGGAATTCAATAAAACTTTTGAAAAGAAGACAAAAAGTATTTGCCCTAAATTCATATTTAGTGATTGGGCAACTAGAGGTATCAGAAAAAGTAGGGAAAGACTATTTGAGCTTTATGGCCTTAAGCCTTTTATAAACACTGAAACTTTTAACAAGTATGTTGCTAAGTATTCAAACATTTTTAGAAATACATGCAAGGTTGCTAAAGCTCTGCACATTAGCAACAAGATCAAAACAGCAGAAAATAAAATAAAGACAGTTTGGAAAGTTATAAATAACGAGACTAACAGGAAGAAAATACGTAACACTAGCTACACATTAGATACATTATGTGGTCCTAAAAGCTCTAATCAGGAAGTAGCTCAAGAATTTGTAAAGTTCTTTACCGATATACCACAAAAAACAACGGAGGCTCTTATTTCCTCACCTGAACTCTCAATTGGTTTATTAAAGGCGAATGTGTCTGGCTGCCTGGTTGAATTTAAATTTAAACACATTAACCCTATGATTGTTATTAAAACTTTCCGGCAAATAAAAATCAAACTAACCGAAGATCTATGGGGAATGTCTGTCAAAGTTTGTACATCCATACTTGAGACTATAGCCCCTTACTTAGCTTTAATTTTTAATTTATGTGTAGACCAAGGAGTTTTCCCTGATTTAATGAAATACAGTAAAGTCATACCTCTTTTCAAATCCGGGGACAGTAAAGATACTAATAATTATAGACCTGTATCCGTGTTACCAGTTTTTAGCAAGGTTTTTGAAAAAGTAATGCTTAATCAAATGCTCTATCATTTTAACACCAACAGAATCTTACATGATCAACAGTATGGCTTCACCAAGGGACGTTGTACAACTGACGCCGGTGTAACCTTATTAAAGCACATATTTACTGCGTGGGAAGAGTCTCAAGACGCCATAGGAATTTTTTGTGACCTCTCCAAAGCGTTTGATTGCGTAAATCACGACACATTACTTTTGAAACTTGAGCATTACGGACTGGGTAAACTTGCACTTAGTTTGGTAAAATCTTATTTGAATGATAGACAACAACATGTTCAAATAATAATAATAATAATAATCTTTATTTATATAAATGATAAATGATGTTTATTTTGCAAGTAGGTTTTTACAAACACTTTTACACGTCATTTTTTAAAACTAGATGGGGCCGGTGTTTCGTACCTGACTACTCTGAGAAGAAACAGCCGAAACAAACTCAGAGGTCATAGTCTCTTTTAAAGTCCAGACAATCTTGCTCAATTCACATGAGGACTATGCAGATTAGTGTCTGATATGGTCTTTTGAAGAAAGAACCATACAGTTTTGAGTGGACCGGTCCAGTCAGTGCAAGCATTTGTCAGTTAACGTGTAGCTCAACTTATAATATAACCCAAGGAGCTCAACGAAACGACGAACAATACCAAAGAAAGGGCATTTGGGTAGGTCGCTTAGAGTACTCAAACTGTCAGACAGTTGTGGGAAAAAATAAACAAAAAATATAAATGTGACCCACATGGTCCCCACATTCACAATAATCATATAAAATTCATAACAAGTTCTATTCAAAAATAATATAAATAAAAATCACAAAAATCATTAAAAGGTACAATGATGATAAAAAAAACTAAAATACTTAACAAAATAAGTATTCATGTCAAATCAGTAAATGTCAAATAAAAAAATAATAAAATACATGTCAAAACATTACATGTCAGAGTGTATAAAAAATAATAAAATACATGTCAAAACATTAAATGTCAGTGTATAAAAAAAGGAAAAGAAAAAATAAAAAAATGAAAAGAAAGGAATAAATAATAAACAAGCGAAGTCCGAAGCTTCGACATTCACAGAGCAAATTTCATTGGAGCAGCTTAATCCCAAGCCTTTTTATCTTCGAGATAGTGATTAACATGATAGTAGGCTTTCAGGCACAGCTTCCGTTTTATAAACGATTTGAATTTCTTTAGGCTTAGTGCTTGAATTTGGCTCGGAAGTTTATTGTAAAAACGTATACATTGGCATCTGAACGTACCCCCTATTTTTTTGAGCCTCGTTGCAGGAACAACAAATTTGTGTTTGTTCCTCGTATTTATGTTGTGGATATCACTGTATTTTTTAAACAAATTAATATTTTTGTGTGCGTACAAAAGGTTTTCATAAATAAACTGAGAAGGGACAGTAAGAACATTAATCTCTTTAAATTTTTCTCTGAGGGAGTATCTGGGACTTAATTTATAAATTGAACGAATTGCCCTTTTTTGCAAAACAAATATTGTCTGAATATCGGCGGCATTGCCCCACAAGAGAATACCGTACGACATCACGCTATGGAAATAACTAAAGTAAACTAAACGGGCTGTCTCTAAATCAGTTAACTCACGAATCCTTCTAACGGCGTATGCTGCAGAGCTAAGTTTTTTTGACAATTTGTCTATATGCGGGCCCCACTGAAGCTTGGCATCCAAAGTTATGCCTAGGAACACTGTGCTATCTTCCGGATTCAACTCTTCATCCTTAATTAGTACAGTAGTTTCCACTTGTCTTACATGGGGTATCGTAAATTTAATACATTTAGTTTTTTTCTCATTTAGGAGTAGGTTATTAACATTAAACCAATTAACGACTTTTGCCAGGGCGCTATTAACATCATCTGTAACTAACTGCTGACGTTTGAGTTTAAATAAAAGAGAAGTGTCGTCTGCAAACAATACTATGTCATGATTATCCTTTATGAGGTGAGGCAAGTCATTTATGTAAATAAGAAACAAAAATGGACCAAGAATTGAGCCCTGTGGTACCCCCATTCTTACTACGGATCCGGGAGATCTCTTCCCGTTAACATCAACTCTCTGAATCCTATTACTCAAATATGAAATAAGATGATCCAGAGAGGCGTTACGGATTCCGTAGTGGTGTAGTTTCCTGATTAATGTTTCATGAAGAACACAATCGAAAGCTTTAGATAAATCGCAAAAAATGCCCAAAGCATCGCATTTGTCCTCCCAGGCATTATAAATGTGTCCTAAAAGTTCAACACCGGCATCAGTAGTTGAACGACCCCTTGTGAAACCGAACTGTTTTTTATGCAATAACTTATGTTTATTGAAAAAACTTTGCATTTGTGCCAAAATTAATTTTTCAAAAATTTTACTAAAGGTGGGTAGTACTGAAATGGGTCTATAATTAGTGGGGTCTGATGTACTACCCGATTTAAACAATGGTATTATTTTACTATATTTTATTAGATCAGGAAACTCACCACGGTCAATACAATCGTTAAATATTACAGCTAATGAAGGAGCTACAATGTTTATAATGGATTTAGCAACGTCTACAGAATGACCCCATAGATCAGCGGTCTTTTTAACATTTATGGTGTGAAAAGTTTTAATTATATCTTTACAGGTGACATATTGAAAATTAAATTCGGATTCACAGACTGAAACGTTTTCCCTTAGTAAAGACTCGGCAGCAGTAGGTGACGAGTTTAGCGATTTAGTAGTCGATACGGGAATATCCGCAAAGAAATTTTCAAAGGCTGTGGCAACTTGAGTATCTGAATTTAAAATATTATCGCCAATAGCAAGGCTGTAGTCACTATTTCGGTTGCAAGCCCTTCCCGTTTCGCTATTAATAATGTTCCATGTCATTTTAACCACATTACTACTATTTTTAATTTTTTAACTCAAGTAACGTGACTTTGCTATAAAACAAACTTTTTTAAATAATTTTGAATAATTCTTAACATACAAATTAAATTCTACAGTTTTTACATAAGTTCGCTCTTCATACAGCTCATAAAGTCGTTTTCGACTCTTATGAATACCAATGGTGGCCCAGTCGTTGAAAGAAGCGTTACTATTTACAGAATAAAAACAGATTGTAGTACATTTATAAGATGTTACAAAGTGGGTAGTATTAAATCACTGGCAATCAAGTGGGTGACGTGCTGTTCTCCTTGCTAGGCTATGAAATAGCCTGTATTAAGAAGTAACAGTGCCGATCCCCCCAAATTGTATTACTACAATTTTATTTTTACAGCAACTAAAATAAGTTTAAATTTGACTTTTTACAATACTACAGATATTGGTGCGCGAGCGCGTTTGTGTATGAGTGTGCATGAGTGCGTGTGCGATGTGTGTGCGTGTGAGTGTGCGTGTGGGTTTGTCTGTTTAAGTGAGTGTAGGTCCGCGAGCTTGTGGCTGTGTAAGCGTGCGTAAGTAAGTGGATTTGGTTAGATTGTGGGTCTATGTTTTGGGTGAGTGGTACAAGATACAAACTTGTCATACTTAATTAAATTAAGTATTTTTCTGTTTCGTCGTAGGTTTTATTTTGAAGAAATGTGCGGACAGTCTTTTTACAATTATGATAGGGCAATCTATATATTGGACATTTTTTGTTTATCGCATTGTAAAGGGACGGACCTAAATAATAAAAGAATCTTTTAGTAAACGATAAGCGGGTTTTTGGAGGAGTACATATTATATCTTTTCGGCGTTTCGTAATTTCAATGTAGGGGGTTATGCGGTGTTGCAACAGAATTGATTGTAAAATAAAGTGTTGCCGCACGTTGAGGACATTGCAATTTTCGTATAACTGATTAGTTGGATAAAGTAGTGGGCGGAAAGTAGCCACTTTCAAAATGGCGCGATGTGCAATTTCCAGCGGTTTAAGGATAGTTTTTGCAGCACCACCCCAACAGGGAATACAATAGGTAATAATAGACAGGCATAAGGCAAAGTAGACATTACGTATAATTATAGGATTAGTAATATTTCTTAAGGTTTTAAATATATATATAAGTTTGCGAACTCTGCCAGTAAGGACATTAATATGAGATTTAAATTTAAGATTCTTATCTCTGATTATACCTAGGTATTTGATTTCATCCGTAGAAGATATGGGTGCACAGTGGCATGACACTTGAGTTTGCAAATTGCATGTGTGAGCTTTAAGTACTAATCGTGGGTTTGGTTGGGTAGCAGAACTGACCGAGTAGGTAATGAACTTGGTTTTAGAGTTATTTAATGTAAGCGTGTTGAGATAGAGCCAGTTCAGCGCTACATTAAAACCATGTTGTGCTTTGTCCTCAAGTTCAGACCATGTGTTGGCGACGAAAGTAATAGCAGTGTCATCCGCAAATGATGTCATCTTGGCATTAGGGATATTTAAATTGCATAGGTCGTTAATAAAGACTAGAAATAAAGTGGGACCCAATATGCTCCCTTGTGGAACGCCATAGTAGATGGGGAGCTCATTGCTGCTGTGCCGATCAATCTTGACTATCTGAGAGCGATTAGTGAGGTAAAACTGAAAGATATCAAGTTGCAATCCCCTGACACCCATCTTTTCAAGTTTGAGTAAGAGAGAACGGACGGGTACGGTGTCGAACGCCTTCGCAAGATCTAAGAATATTGTTAGGACTTTTTTGTTAGCATTCAGGTTTTGTACAATATTGCTAGTTAATTCCTGAACTGCGTCACAGGTTGACTTGTTTTTACGAAATCCATATTGTTGCGGTGATAATAGTTTACAATGTTCTAGGTAGTATACAAGTCTTTTGTTGATAAGACGTTCTAGTACCTTGGATAAAGCAGTCAGAACTGCTATGGGGCGGTAATTATTCGGCAAGTTTCCGTCGCCTCCCTTGAAGACTGGGTGAATGATTGCCTTTTTAAAAGAAGAGGGAAAGACGCCAGTGTCGAAACAGAGGTTAAAAATATGGCAAAGTATGGGCGCCAGGGAGGTTGAGTATTTCTTTAGGATGTAGGGTGATACGCCATCCCAGCCAGTCGCAGCATCAGAGCGTAATGAATGGATAACTGCTGTAATTTCGTCAAGGTCAGTAGGGTTAAGGACGAACGATGAAGTTGATGAGATGTCAGAATTGGGTTGAGTGACTGTCATTGGCTGCGTAGTACTAGTATGAATATTATTTGCAAGTCTCTCGCCTATGTTAACGAAGTATGAGTTTATAGTGTTGCAAGACTCAATAGGTGAAGATGACAAAGTTAGTAATTGGACAGATGTATTATTTGTTTTATTAGTGTTAGTTACCCGTTTAATAGTGTCCCATAGTGTTTTTGGGTTTTTACTAGCTTTTTTTAGTTCTTCTGTATCATAAATTCTCTTAGCCTTCTTTAAAATACGAATACAAAAATTTCTGTATCGAAGGTAGGTAATTTTTATAACTTCATTTCCTGGGATTTTTTTTACTTTCTTGTGTAGAGCATCCCTGTTTCTTATGCACCGTACTAAGCCAGATGTGATCCACGGTTTTAGGATTCTCTTTTTTGATGATACTTTTTTAACTGTGGTATTTTCAGAAACGGATGCAGTCATTAGATTTAGTAATTTATCGGTAGCCATATTTGCATCTTTTATATTGAAAATAGGGCTGAAATCCAGTTGTGATATTGATTTGTCAAGACCATCATAATCAATTTTCGTTTTAAGGGAGTTTGCGACCATTCGTAAACATTTATCTTGAATGCAAAGTAAGGATGAGGAGTGATCAGTTATTGTGGAGCTTAAAACAAACGTGTAGGTGGGGGAAATTGTTTTGATAAACGTGTGATCCAAACAATTGCCATCCCTAGTCGGTAGGGTGTGGGCAGGGAGATAACCGTGAAAGGCAAGGCAATTTAGGTATTCGTGGGAGCGCATGTCTGATGTGGTTGGTTTGATGTCCACGTTCAGGTCACCTGTCAGAACTACTGATTTAAATCTATACAACGTCGGAAGAATGTTGTTAAGAGCTGTAAGAAAGCTGTTTATATTGTCTATTGACGGTGATCGATAGATACAGATTATCGCTAAGTCCAAGTTGATTTTTATAATAAGACCAGATGCAGATCGGTGGAAATCTGGCTCTTCACATGTAACAGACAGGTTCGATTTCGAATAAACCACTACACCATCACTTTGATTTATATGTTTGGTGGTCATGAACGTGGAGTAATTGTTGAGAATCGGAATAATGGTATTGCTAGAGCATGGTAACCAACATTCAGTTAAAACAACCAGATCGCATTCGAAAGAAATTCGGTGCAGAAGCGTTTGCAAGTTCAAAAAGTTACGGTTTACAGACCGAATGTTTTGCGTCTTAATAATAAATAAATGGTGTTAATTCACAGGGGTTAAAAGTAAAAATGGGGGTTCCACAAGGCTCAATATTGGGTCTCAATAGTGGACTCATCTTTCATGGGGTACTGTTTGAGATGCTATAATAAAATTCCACAAAGTATTCTTGAACTGAATGAGACGAAATTTAAAACATGCATTAAACGCACACTATGTAAGCAAGCATATTACAAGTTGAGCGATTATATCGCTGATAAAAATGCTTGGCTCAATGCTGGTCCTGCTCCACATGGACAGGGGCGCATAAATTGATAGCATTAAATTGTATTGTTGGAGCTGCTGAAGATTGTACAACTATCTTTGCATTGTATAGAATCAATCTCTTTAGTATTATATAAATGCATAGCCCATATTGTGTGAGTACTATGTACTAGAAAGCTATCATTCACTGGAAACCTACGTCTTTTCTTGACGAGAATGTGCCCTGGCGGTTTGGAGTATGTCATGCTCACTCAATTGTCTCGCTGATGGTGGCGCATGTGTCGGATCATTTAGTTCCCTTCAAAATGGTTGAGTTGAATGGTGCTGATCCATGCGTCATGTCCGTGAACTGGCGCTGTCAGTTGTGACTGGTCATCTCTTGGTTGCCATGGCTTATTTGAATAAATTATTTTGAATTGTATTTTTTTTTGTTTGTGTGTTTTGCTGTGGACACTTTTACCGTGCACATCGTGCTACATTGTTCTATACAATATACCATCTCAACGTGAATGATGTAACCAAGATTTTGTAACAATATTCTGATTTAAAAGAGTGTCCATGGAGTTTCTTGCCCGTTCTTCTCCATAGAGATCTACGCTAGGGAATGGGCAACTACAGTACTTTCACAGTTTTTATGTCTTGTGACTGGGACTGTAGCTACATTTAATTTTCATCTTTGTTTCGACAATTCAAAAGTGCCTGTAACTGGCTTACTTGAAATAAATGCTTTGATTTTGATTTTGAATCCTATTTGATTTGTTAATCGTTATAATTGCACGGCTGAAGCCCCCTCGGTGGATCAATTGTTTTAGCAAGGAACCCTCAATCGACGGACATAATGATGTATTCAATGTTTCCTCTGAGAGGCCTGATCCGATAAGTCTTGGAGATTCTAAAGTGTTCCTTTATCTGAGGAAGTACCTACTTTAGCCTATTGCTGTTTTCCAAGCTTTGTGATTGGTTTAAATTAAGTTGGGTTTTCTTAAGAGTCCTATTACATTTTTTTCGCATTTTTTTATTTTTATCCCTGGATCAAGTTTTTTCGATCGGCGTACACGAGTCGATAATAATAGCGATCTCCAGATGATTGTCGATTGTTATTGACGAGACTGACATGAGACTGAGTAGCGACTTGAATTGACGCAGAATTATAGTACTTCAATTTTATTTATTGTAATTTTGTCTTATTATATTGACAAACGAAAACTTATGAAACGTATTCATTGTAGATCGAAGTTTTATATCATATTAATTTATTTGATAAAATTTAGTTTATTTGGAATATAACGGACGCTGAATCAAGACATTTATGGCTTAAATTACGCTTTCTTTACGATTTTGTCCGAGAAAACTCCTAAAACTCTAATAAACAAGAAAAACATTCAACTTATCTTTCAGTAGTTTTAGCTTTTATAAGAATTGAATCTAACAATGTGAATTTGAGCGTCAAAGTTCCATCGCCGACGGTTTTTCTTGCAAACTGGGTTCGTAAAATATTTATAGTAAATTACACAAAAAGAAAAATGAAAATGTGTAACTTCAACTTACAAGAAAGAGAATGGCACTATCGTTATTCTTAAGCAAATAATTAAAACATCTTACAGTTGCTGAGAATTACTGCGTCAAAAATCATGAATTAGCGAAAAAAAGTAATAGGACTCTTAAGGTTTTATTGTAAGTACCTATCTAAGTAGATTATTGTATTAATCCTTTTTACTTTGAATTTAAAAAGCTGTAGTTTTTTGCCACAGGAGGAAAGGGTGCGAGTGTAAACTCGCACCCTTTCCTCCTTGCAGCTAAGTATATATTTATATATTTAAATTATATTTGTAAATGTTTTCGAACTTATTTGTAACTGTGTAGGTCTGTGTACTTTGTTATTATGTTGATTGTAGTGCAAGAAACTTGGAGTTTCTTCACTAAGTAAATGAGTATCTAGACTGCTTCGTTGGTCTAGTGGTTGCAAACACGACTACTGAGCATGAGGTCCAGGGTTCTATTCCCGGGTCGGGCAAATTAAGTGTTAAAGAGTCTGGATTTGCGCCCGGCTGATGGCAAAATGCTCGCCCCCTATTACACGGGACTTAAACATAACTGGCGAAATGTGGGTGTACTATTAGGTATACCTCTGCCTAACTCTTCGAGGATTACAGGCGTGATGCAATGTTATGTAAATAAGTACCCACTTAGGTACTGTATAACAGTGTAACCGTTTGACAAATATTGGTATACAATAATAACCCATAAAACATAATAGACAGAAAAAAAAGTAGTTGCTGATGGTTAATATTAATTTAATCGGTTAATTTAAATAAAGTGCTAATCATACTACATCGAAAACAAATTTAGACAAAAAAGAAGACGTTTGAAGTGACGATGCAGCCTTATTGTTTTACTCTGGACGATAATCGGAAATTGGTATTTAAAATGGTTTCACATTATGACGCTGTTGCGAGGTTCCGTCAGTAACATTGCATCTGCCCACCTCTGCAGGTTCTGTAGCCGGAGTACCCGTGAGCTCTGCAGCACTGGTTCCTCTCAGGCTCGGTGCGGGGGCAGACCTCGTCGCAGGGTTGAACACGGACGGCCTCGACGGTCTCCATCACCATTGCGAAAGCGATCAGCAGGAGAATGAAGGTGGTCTTAATGGCGGCCATTGTAGTCGTTGTTTAGAAAACGAGAAACGTTCGTAAGGAGATGTGGAGTTGATGTGTGAAGCTTGAGACCTTCCCTCCATATTTATATTGAAGACCTAACTAGGTAAAACAATTAACATTATCAGTCCACGTGTTTTATAACTAACGAAAAAAATACGGAAATTATTATCAATAAATTAGAACCGTATTTTTTACCGGGCAAGATAGTAACTAATTCACATTTTGAATGAGTATAACTTTTCTTTTAACCCTTACCAAGCGGCTCGGGTTTTAATAGTTTACTGCGATAGGGATAGGGTCATAGGGTATTTCTATAATTTCATTTTAATCATCTTAATCAGTTTAGATATTGTGTGTTTGGTGTTCAATACTGTTGATGTCACTGTACTACACCGGGTTATCTCTGATTGGTCAGTTGGTAATATTTAATATCTAGTTACATTCTCTGAACTCACCTTATCTGTCGCTGTGGTAGAGCCATAAGCTCGTACGCTGCACTTTTGTCTTTATCAGCCAGACATGACGGGATGTGCAGGCGCCAGCGACCACCAGCTTAGTCTTAAGTTCTAAGTGTGTATTAGGCCAGGTAGAATAAGCAGTCTTGCATCAAACTCTGTAAGCTCGGGTCGTTTCTAATAAAACTCTTAGTTATAACGGGCCCTAACGTTTTATTTTCGCCGCTCCGCTCCCGAAAACTAACTGGCGCAGCCGGTAACATTGCCGTAAACCGTTGCTTTCGCGGAAAGTCAAGTGTGAAACACGGAAAAGTGGAAAAGAACACTAAAGAACTTTTTCGCGAGTGATAACGTAGAGTCGTCGTAACTTAAAATCAGTGAGACGTTCTTGGCAATCTTCGAACCAAATAAATAAGTTAGATAAAGCGTAACGATAACGAACGCGGGTGAGCAGAGATGTTGAAAAAGGCGGTTGGACTGTGAGTAACCTTCTACTTCCTTCCTAATTCCCCATACTAGTAATGTTAATATGAAATATATTTTTGTATCGATTATTTCATTAAATCTGGAAAATCGAGTGAAAAACCTTTAATGGTAAAAATTAATTTCTTTATATTTAGTGATTTATAAATTAAGTGAATATTATTTTCACGCTATTACAGCGAGAATTCATCAACTTAAAAAATAAGTGAATATTATTTTCACGTTAATAAAACGATAAGATTTTTCATAAGATTTTCTTTTCTTTTTAATTTTAATTATTAAGTTTGATAATTGTAGAATAAGGATTTTACTTTTAATTATTTTATTTTAAATTGTTGCTTATCTTTTGTTCGTTTTTTATTTTACTATTTCATTTAAAATGAATCAAGGTCAAATTCCTATAACCGCGGCAGCCGGTGCAGCCCCGTCGGCTCGTACCGAAACACCATTTTCTATGCAACTTGCTGAATCGTTGATACCTCGGGATGTTTTAAATTTAATTCCAGAATTTAGTGGTGAAACTAATTTACTTAGTTTATTTTTAAGAAAGTGCGAATATGTTATTGAAAAGTATCAAGGGACTACGGGTCGAAATGAATTCTTAATGCAGAATATTACGAGTAAATTAAAAGGTAAAGCGGCAGCCTTAATTAGTGAAAGAGGTGATTTTGAGACGTATAGCGAATTAAAATCTTTATTGATCCAACATTTTGGGGATCCCAGGAGTGAGGAATGCGTTGCTATTGAACTGGAAACCCTAAAAATCAAACAAGGCGAGTCATACTTACAGTTTTGTAGTCGAATTCAAGACATTCGTGCTATATTAATTTCAAAAGTAAATCAGAACAGCTCTACAATGTTAAAAGAAGCTAAAAAAATAATTTATAACAATACTTCTCTTAATGTATTTCTGTATAATTTACCAGAACACATGGTGCGGATTGTTCGAATTAAAAACCCTACTACGTTGGAAGAAGCTTTAAAATATGTCCTTGAAGAAGTTAACTTTCAGGAACAATATAATTTACGTAGTAAAATGTTACAACACCGACCGCAAGGTCATATGTTACCATCACGCGATGGAGGAATTGTTTTTAATTCACCCAATCTGAAGCCCTTGCAAAATAACAATTTCAGACCTTTTACAACCCAACTCAATTCAAATTTGGTATACCTAATCAAAATTTCGTACGGCCGAATATACCGAATCAACAAATTGGTCGACCGCAAATGACTCAATTTGGACCACCAGTCATTGATAAGAAAAACCCTCAGCAATTAGGCTTCCGACCTCAAGGAATATTTGCCTACAGACCCCCAACAGCACAACCTGGTTATAGACCCCAAGTAGGACAATTTGGCTATAGGCCCGTTCAAGCTTCAGCCTATCGTCCAACTAATAATTTCCACGATAGTGACGTGACAATGAGAACTGCTCCAGCAGCGGTTAAACCACAAGGTTTTCCTATAAATGAACTTTATACGGATGGCGAACAATACTACTACGACGTCACTCATGACGATCACTGTTACTACGACTATAAAAATATGAATACAGAAGATGGTTGCGTAGATGAGAGGCCTAGTGTAGAATTTACCGAAACTGCTGAAAATTTACATTCAACTGAAAATAATAGTGATCCGGAAGTTGTCCAAAATTTTCAAATACATTCAATACAAACTCGCCGGAAATGATAGAACTTAATTTTAACGCCAATCTAAAACACCCATACATATATATCCCTGAGATAAACGGTAAATTTATGTTGGACACAGGAAGCACACGGTCTTTTATAAGTCCCAGAAAAGCTGATGAGTATTTTTCTTAATTAAAATTCTATGAACCATTTACAGTTACAAGCATACATGCGACTAGTGAACATCATGAAGTGGCTGTTATTCCCCTATTTTCCATTTTTAATAACGATGGGTTCCAAAAATTTTATGTTTATGATGTGGATAACAGATATGACGGGTTAATTGGAATGGATCTTATAACTCGACTTAATGCTGATTTATCGTTTAAGGAAAAGATATTAAAGACAAACGGCGTCAACATTCCTATAATCTACTCAACTGACCCTGAATTTAGACTAGAACCCCGGACTGAACATCGAGTGAAATTACCTGTTAATCAAAAGGATGGCTATGGCATATTATATTACAAAGAGTTTCATGAAGGCATTCGAATGCCAGCTGCAATTGTAAAATGTGAAAATTATTTAGCCTCTACTGTTATACAGAACGCAACTAACCTTGAAATGATTTTAATTATAACTTCTCCGTTCAAGGTTACTTATTTTTCTAACGAGTGTTTATTAAATAATTTAACTGAATTAACTGACGTAGAGATAGACTCACTACTGACAGACAATTTAAATAAATTGCGACTTGACCACCTTAATCAAGAAGAATGTGATCTTATTAGTGAATTATGTCACGAGTACAAAGATATATTTTACTGTGAAGAGCTGCCTTTGACCTTTACAAATCAAGTTAAACATCATAGAAGAACCACTAATGAAGATCCCATTTATATCAAACCATATCGACAGGGCCCAGCACAAGCTGAAGAAATCAAAAGACAGGTTGAAAAACTTCTCAAAGATAATGTGATCCGCGAATCACACTCACCCTGGAGTGCACCTGTGCATTTGGTTCCCAAAAAGGCAGATGCTTCCGGTCCAGTAAAATATAGAATGGTTGTAGATTATCGCCGACTCAATGACATAACAATCGATGACAAATATCCACTTCCCAACATTATTGACTTACTTGACAAACTTGGCAAAAGCAATTATTTTACAACCCTAGATTTAGCTTCCGGTTATCACCAAATAGAGATTTCCGACACTGAGAAAACAGCTTTTTCAACACAAAACGGGCATTACGAATTCCTTCGTATGCCATTTGGCCTCAAAACCGCTCCAGCGACTTTTCAAAGGACAATGGACAATGTCTTAAGAGGGTTGCAGGGTATACATTGCATGGTCTATTTAGATGATATTCTTATTTACTCTACTGGTATTTTAGAACATATTCAAAGATTACGATCTGTCTTTGATAGATTACGTCAGACCAATCTTAAAGTTCAATTAGATAAGTCTGAATTTTTACGCAAGGAAGTGCAGTACTTAGGACATACACTGACTAAAGACGGACTTCGACCAAATAACGACAAAATACAGGCAGTTCTTAGCTATCCATTACCACGGACACAGACCGAAATCAAACGATTCCTAGGGTTTGTGGGATATTACAGACGGTTTATTAAAGACTTTTCTAAAATTACACAACCTTTGACAGCTTGCTTAAAAAAGGGTAAGAAAGTTTTGACGGATCAAAAATATATTGAAGCTTTCGAAAAATGCAAGGAACTTTTAATTAATGCACCTATATTGCAATATCCTGACATGAATAAACCATTTGTACTAACCACTGACGCTTCAGAAGTCGCTATTGGTGCTGTTTTATCACAGGGCCCTATAGGCGGCGACAAGCCCATAGCTTATGCTAGTCGAACGTTATCAGACACTGAAACGAGATATAGTACTATTGAACGTGAATTGTTGGCAATCGTCTGGGCTACAAAACACTTTAGGCCCTACTTGTACGGACACAAATTCGACATCTACACTGACCACAGGCCCCTAGTTTGGTTATATCAACTTAAAGAACCAAATAGCAAATTAACACGTTGGCGTTTGCGTTTACAAGAATACGATTTTAACGTTATATATAAAAACGGTAAACAAAACGTAAACGCAGGTGCGCTATCTCGCATCCGCCTAAATGCCCTAAAAGGCGACGATTTAGACAACAGTTCAATGATTGTTAATATAGACGAACAGAAAGACATGATCAGACAAAGTACGGACGGTTCTACAACAATTTCCTTATCTGACTCTGAAAGAACCGCTACAGCTAGTCCAATTAGTATACCAGACACTGAGGCAGTTCTTGACGAATTGCCTCATTACCCCATACCGTCTGAGTCTTCTTCCATACAGACAGTTCATTCGGCCAAAGATCTCGAATCCAATGGAATACCGATCTTGAACGAAGCAATAGATACCAAGCCTAATCAAATACTTGTCTTTAGCTGGTTTCGTAATGAGATTCAAGTAAAAGATTTATCTAGAGACAAACAAAAGGTGTTAGAAATATTTCTACCTCTTCATAACTATAATCTCATCACAGAATTTTTGAAAAACTACGTAAAACCAAAAATTAAGTATTTCATTTATTTCGAAAATCAAGAACTTAGAAAAGACTTCAGTAATATCATAATTTCTCTGTTTAAGAAAGATGTGGTTAAGTTTTATGAATGTACCGAGCGTGTTGTTTACGTCGAAGACGAGCAAGAACAAAGAGCTATAGTAATTAAATTACACGAAGGCAAGACATGTCATCGAGGAATCAGCGAAACCATTAAACGGATTCGTCGTAATTATTATTGGCCAAAAATGATTGAAACCGTTTCCGCCATTATTAACTCATGCGAGCGTTGTAAAACTTCTAAATATGATAGGAAACCCATTAAACCCTTATTGCAACTTACACAAACTCAACATGCACCTTTTCAAGAGATATTTATAGACCTGTTTAGCATAGAATCGAAATACTATTTAACTTTAATTGATGCCTTTAGTAAGTTAGGTCAAGCCATAGAAATTCCATCTCGTTCATCACCTGAAGTGGTTAGAGCGTTGATGAAATACTTTTCGTTTTACGGTATACCACAGAAAATAAGTTCTGACCCTGGAACTGAATTTAACAGTGAATTACTAAAAGAACTAACAGATTTACATAAAATAAAATTACACATAGGGACCCCAAACAATCCAAACTCTATGGGCCTCATAGAACGTTTTCATTCCACAATTATAGAAATTTACAGATTGGCAAAATATGAAAAGAAGTTTACGGACGCAGCCTCTGTAATGACTTATGCCGTTATGGCCTATAATAGCACTATTCATAGCACCACAGATTTAACACCGTTTGAAGCTGCGTTTGGTCATACCGAATTAAACTCTACATTTAACTCTGAATTTGATAAAGCTTACAAACAGCAATTGATTAGGGATCATAAGAAGAGAACTCAGGCACTCTATAAGTATATTTCGGAAAAAGTTAAAGGTCACAAAGAAAACATCTTAACGAAACGAGGAGGGGAATTAGAACCAGCATTAGAAATAGGTAATCCTGTTTTCGCTAAGACAGTTAATAAGAGACAAGCAAAAGATAAGCCTAGGTACCAAAAAGCCGTTGTCACAGGGCCAATAGAACGCAATATTATACCAATTAAATTAAAAAATAGGGCTACCAAAGTACCTCTCAAAAACATAAAACGTCCTCCACAGGTGGAGTTTGATCCTGGTGATATGGACAACAACCAATTGGACTCTCCCAAGCCAGGCCCTTCAAGCAGTAAAGATTAGTCAAAACCCTGGTATTCTTCCGGTGAAGATAGGCCAAGCGTTTATTCAATATGATAAGTGGTCTATTGTTAAAATAATCAATCTTCAGGGCATAAGCACTGACCTTTCCTTTAATATTCAAAAATATTCGGAATTCTGCCAAATATTACACTTAAACAAATTCTATACAGATGAATTTATGGCATATAAAACACAAGTCGAGTACATTCGAAATCAGACCGTAGAGAAATTACAGCAATTAATTCCATCCAAAAGATTTAAACGAGGTATTGTAAATCCTTTAGGCTCTATAATCAAAATTATAACTGGTAACCTTGATCATGAAGATGCGATTAGATACGATAATTTAATCTATAATATTCAGACTAAAGAACAGGCAATAGCGCATAAATTCACTGTGGTTTCTGAAATGTTGGATCACTTCCTGAACACTACTGAAATAATTAATGAAAATACAAATAAAATAAACAAGCGCATTAAATTACTTGAAGGCCTTGTAGCTAATCTTAACACAAAAGATAAGCATTCAATTTATATGACCTATGTATTTGGATTACTCAATCAATTTATTGTAAACTTTAGGACTATCTTTATGGAACTTAGCGAATTAGAAACTGCTGTTGCATTCTGTAAGGTATCTGTTTTACACAAAGCCGTAATAAATTCTAATGAATTGTTAAATCTATTAAAACATATTAATGAACATGATAACTTAATGTATCCTGTAAATGATAGAAATTTAATTAAATATAGAAGAGTCATTGTCTGTAAAAGCTTACCTTAAAAATGAAGAAATAACCTTTATTATTGAAGTTCCGTTAATTTTAAATGTTACTTATAATTATTATAAATTGTATTCCCTTCCTATGGATTCCATGAACCAAACCTTTGTTGTTTTTCCTGAATTCCCCTACCTTTTAGTAGAAGGGACGAAATATCGTCCAATTGATCAACCATGCCAAGAGATAACAGTCAAGGAATACCTCTGCTCTGAAAATAACCTCATTCAATATGTGGAAGAAACCTGTATCGAACAACTAATGAAATATCAACATAATCTATCGCGATGTATTCCCCGTCAGATAAAGTCTGAACATCTGAAACTACAGAAGGTTAGTTCAAATAGTTGGATAGTTTATACCAAACACAAACAAATTATATCGCAAACTAGTGGTAATGACGACACCAAGGAACGCATACAAGGAACATACATTATAACCATAGAACCGCAATGTGATGTTTCTATAGAAAATATCCAACTTCATGGACAGCGTTCTTACTTTCTGCAAACAGAGTATAAGCCTGTTCCTGTAATAAACTTACCTGATCTACGAGAACTCACCTCTAACGCCGTGAAAATGGAACCTGTAAACCTGAAAGGAGTTAACCTGGATGATATACGCCAACTAAATTACCTTCTGAAGAATAGTGCGAATAGTGAAATCAGTGCATTCAGTGAAATTAACAGTGATAGTGTCAGTGCCGCTCTTTACTCTCTGTACGCGATCGTCTTTTTATTGTTAATAGCTGTAGTTATGTATAAGTATATTATAAGGAAAATATGTAAAAGGCAGGATCGTCGTTCGAATGGTGTTGAAGACAATCCTACTCAACAGGAGGAAAATAGAGTTATTCAGAGACCTGTACTATTAGTGTCATAACTCTATGACTCTATCTCTACTCCTCTTACATTAGTTATAAAATATGTGAATGTTATCTTCACGTTATCCTAAAATCGTTTTAACTACTTTAAGTTTTGTCATTTTATAGTTTATTATTTTTTCGAAGTTCTTGGAAAATCTCTGTTTTTCCGATAACTTCGGTCCAAGGGGGGAGGAGTTACATTCTCTGAACTCACCTTATCTGTCGCTGTGGTAGAGCCATAAGCTCGTACGCTGCACTTTTGTCTTTATCAGCCAGACATGACGGGATGTGCAGGCGCCAGCGACCACCAGCTTAGTCTTAAGTTCTAAGTGTGTATTAGGCTAGGTAGCATAAGCAGTCTT
Organism: Xestia xanthographa; assembly: GCA_905147715.2. Lineage (NCBI taxonomy): Eukaryota > Metazoa > Arthropoda > Insecta > Lepidoptera > Noctuidae > Xestia > Xestia xanthographa. The sequence goes on from LR990649.1 coordinate 26,746,199, forward strand.
GCATCAAACTCTGTAAGCTCGGGTCGTTTCTAATAAAACTCTTAGTTATAACGGGCCCTAACGTTTTATTTTCGCCGCTCCGCTCCCGAAAACTAACTATCTTCTAGTTACATTATTATTTTCTTAAGATTCTAGAGTTAAGAAATGCATAAAATAATTACATAAAACAGGTAATAGTTTTTTTTTCAGTTTTTTGAAATCTTATGCCTGACCTAAATAAAATAAGTACAATGCTCAATAAATTGTAATATTTATAATATGTTTATCTACTTCCGGAATTTGTTAGCAAGTTAAACGCCATTAATGTACAATTTTCTATTTTTATTTAATGGCAAGTAAAGTCGATGTCGACTATTCTGCCAAAATATACAAATTAAAATACGTACATAGTTGTGTTTCATTTTGACGCTTCTAAGACATATCAATAAGATGAATGACGATTGTCGGCCGTTTGGTCGGAACGACAAGGGACAGCCGTTTAGTGTTGAATCAAAATTTTGTATTTTTCTTGTTGCTTGGCCTTCAACAAATTCGTCACACTGTTTTTTTTATATTTATTGAGGAAAATATATTCACAAAAAAATTCTAACTTAGGCAGATAAAGCGTTGTTAACATGTCAAATTAATTCTGATCGATAGCATCTAGTAGAATGTACGTCCCCGTAGCGCGAAAAGTCATTAACTTGAAAAACCTATTTTTGAGATATCGAATTAAAGTTCCAGAAAAAATAAAAATTCATAACTTCGGCTTGTCATTACATATCTTTGTAGTTTTAGCTTCATTCTACAGATAATAAAATAAAGTTTATAACACATTTGCTCGTAAAGGGTGTCTTATTTCACCCATTTCAATATCGTAATGTATCTCATTACGTACTTGTGCAGTAATGTAGTGTACAACGCATGGTTTAACAAGATGCTCCGTCAAAAAGGAATGTTACTCTTTTAAATCTCAAATTCTCAACAAAGAGTTTTTAAGTCAGAAAAGTGGTCAACATTTTATGAATAAAATTAACTTTGGGAGATGAAATATAATAAATAAACATTTAATTCTTTAATTTAATTAATTTTGACAATAAATTACAACATTTATCTGTAAAAAAAACACAAAAATATTAATTTACTTTATTAGTAATACTGGCTGTTTTTTGTGTCATTGCCTTAAAAAAAAGCGCTGATGCGCACGCAACGCTAATTTGTGAACAAGTAAAAGATTTATTCGTTTAAGAAAGTCCGAGTTTTATTTATTTCCTCGCAAATATGTTATAAAACGTCGTATGACATACGTGCGCCTTGATAAATAAAGCCTCTGCTTTCTTGTAGCCCTCGCCTACGGCTCGGGCAAGCAATTTCGCCTCGGCTGTCATTTTCAACTTACCGCACTTATATCATAATGACTATTATAATACAAGGGCAATAATACGTGAAAAACTTCTAATAATTGAGAAAATGAAGAAAACTAATTGTTTTCTATCAAATCATTGGCTTAGTTGCGAATTAGTGAATTTTTTACCGAAGTTAGTTATTTTGCTATCAGATCGAAAGTGTTAAAAATAAAAATAACCACAGTTAAGTAAAGTGGAACTAACTGTTAGGTGTATCAATTGCACGTATAGTAAATACTAACTATCTAAATATACGAAGCTTGTGTGGCCAGCTATGTTTTAAATATGACATTAATAAGTTTGGCAACTATTTTATTAACATCAATCAACGTTTAATTAAAGACGTATGCGATTTTTTAAAATAAAACACGATTATTATCAAACAAAATCTAAAAAACCGGCCAAGAGCGTGTCGGGCCACGCTCAGTGTAGGGTTCCGTAGTTTCCCATCCGTCACAATAAGTGTTCCCACTTATGAGTTTAAAGGTGGGTATCCATTATGTAAAAATGCTTGCATATACGAATACACTACAAACTTAGTCCAGAAATTATTTTGTACAACTTTTTGTCTTTTTTGTACAAAAACTGTTGTTTCCATCAAGTTTTCTTCATCAATTTTCCTAGAAAGTCCTATAAAGTTCTACTTTTCAGATTTTTTTCATATTTTCTAAACTTATGTTTCAAAAGTTAGAGGAGCCCCCTCCTCTAACTTTGACACATTGTTTTTTACTTTTGGAGCGATTATTTCCGAAATTATTGACATTATCAAAAAATAATTTTAGAAAACCCCTATTCATTTTTAAATACCTTTCCAACAATATATCACACGTTAAGGTTGAAATAAAAAAAAAAATCACTTCTCATTTTACATATAGGGGGGCTACCCTAATAAAATATTTTTTTCCCATTTTTATTTTACCACTTTGTCGGTGTGATTGATATACATATTGGTACCAAATTTCAGCTTTCTAGTGCTAACGGTCACAGAGATTAAGCGAGGACGGACAGACGGACGGACGGACGGACAGACATGGCGAAACTATAAGGGTTTCTAGTTGACTACGGAACCCTAAAAAGTGTTCAATCTCATGCACAATGACCACAAACTGAAAAAGGCGAGACGCAAATAAATTAGATTGATGAAGTACATACTTACCTATCCGTCTGGTTTGCGACTTTTTATATGGGTATTATGAATGTATTTCGGGGGCCACCGTAGGCGCGGACCTGTGGACGGTGAGCTATGGGCTAGCTCGCCGTCGCGTCGGTCCGTCTTATGACGACAGGCCGTGTCGACGGCGCGACGGCGCGTTTGTGTTCCACGCACGCCTCAAAGAATGTCAGCAAAAGGAAGGGTTTCGCAAGGATGCCTGCCGGGGGTTGCGAGACTGTTCGAAAGAGATACCGTGGCCCCGGAACTCAAAGGGCGATGAAGGAACATGGATGGGTTTAGTCAGTAAAAGTCCGACACTTCATTAGTCATTTGATGATTTCCCATCCGAAAAAAAAAACAACTAAAATAAAAATACTTACAAAACATCTACAACATAGTGAACTTTTTATAATGTGTGCTATGTTCTATGGTCTATTGTAATATACGAGTAGCTCTTGTTATACTTACGTAAATTAAGCAGGTAAATAGTGAAAATAAAATTGTGTTACAGTTGCACCAATTATTGATTTATAACTAAATAGGTATTACTGTATCACTGCCTCGTTGGTCTAGTGGTTGCAAAGCACGACTACTGAGCATGAGGTCCTAGGTTCGATTCCCAGGTTGGGCAAAGTATTATTGGGTTTTTCCAGCAAGAATTTCTCAATAGCACGAAGTCTGGATTTGCGCCCGGTTGATGGTAATAAGCTCGCTCTGTATTACATGGTAAACATAACTGGTGAAATGTGGGTGTAGGTACTATTAGGTACACCTCTGCCTTACTCTTCGGGGATTACAGCGTGATGTTATGTTATGTAAATAAGTATTACCAACAAAATGTAGGTGTTCTAACAAACCGTACATATATTATTTACATACTCTATAATAGAAAAAAAAAAAATTACAAGTATCAAAAAGGGTTACAGGGTGTCGAAAAATTCGTCCACATCGTTGTCAACAGTGTGGCTATCTCCGTGAATGCACCCCATGTGTAGCAATGGGGCTTAGAAATTTTCGGGTTATTTCCAGTTGTCCCCACTGTCAACGCCACCACTGGTGACAAATGGGATTTCTTTCGATAAAATGTCCCATTTGCCACCAGTGGTGGCAATTGGGAATGGCCACTTTTTTGGTCCCAGTTGCCTGAAAAATAAAATGATACGCCTCCATATTAGTACGGTACACAAAACGAGAGAAATAAAACATTGCACAGACTAATCAAGGTTTTATTCACAATAATTTACATATTCTCTACTAAGGATGTCACAGATTTACACTTGTATATACAACTACACAATCATTTACTTCGAATTTTCTAATTACATCAAATAAATCAGACGAGTCTAAATTTTGTTAATACGTAATCCTGTAATTCCTAGGGTTTTATCACAGAGTTACAAGCTTCAATGATCACAATTAAAATAATTCTAACTTTATTATTACTATGTGAAAAAAAAATTCAAATTGAAGCATTTTTTCTTTGAAATTTCGTAACTACTCCTAACCGGCATTAAGTTTTAGATTTTTTTTTTCACACAAATATTTGTCACTTTTTTCTTTACAAAGTATGGAATTGGCATTTTGATCTAATGATTTATTAGGCTACAATCAAATAAAAACCACGTATTTCTGACGTAATAACCGCTTTGTAGTGCAAGCTGATTAGAACTTAATTAAAACAGTATTTCAAACGAAATTTGAACCACCACAAATAGAGTTGCTAATTTAGCAGATACCCCAGCCTTATAATAACATAACATCACGCCTGTAATCCCTGACGGGTAGGCAGATAGGTGTACCTACCTAATAGTACACAAGGCAAATTAGTTCGGTTTGCAGAGCACATCAACATAATGTTGGTGAGCGTAAAATCAACTGGTGTATTACTTCGCCTCACGTCTCACAATATGTAAGCAGCACGTGTGTGTGTGCCTAATCTTCGCTAAGATTGGCCGTTGTAATTGAAAACGGTTAGGACTATTTTGTAGGCAAAGAATATGAAGCATAAATTTCACAATGTTACTAACTGATCTGGTGGCGTAGCTGTAAAAGCAATCGACTGATAAAGCAACGTTCGTAGGATCGAATCCCGCCGCCGACACTAGCTTTTTGCATTTTTAAAAACATTTGTTGTCATTTTGTTGTTTTTTTTTTAGTATTTTATCTGATAATAAGAAAAAAATATGGAAGTGGAAATTAAACAATTTGTAATAAGAAATTAACAATATTTATTGACTAGGTTTTTTAATAAGTATAATTACAAATAAAAAAGTTTTGTGTGTGACAAATATTCTAAGTCGGACACGAAATAACGTTATTTTTCATATAGAATAAGAATAAGAATAAGAATAAGAATAAGAATAAGAATAAGAATAAGAATAAGAATAAGAATAAGAATAAGAATAAGAATAAGAATAAGAATAAGAATAAGAATAAGAATAAGCATAAGAATAAGAATAAGAATAAGAATAAGCATAAGAATAAGAATAAGAATAAGAATAAGAATAATTTATTTATAAAAGTATTACAAAAATGTACATTTATGTGCAGTAGTGTTATTTCTAAAACAATGGTATAATTAGTGCATATTAGTAAACTATAACTAAAAATATATTTAACAGTTGCAAGAAACAATAATGTGGAATTCACAAATGTTTGCTAGCGACCTGCCCGATCTAGGTTTATTTAAACCTGTGTTTCAGGCCATCACTTTACATAGCACAAAATTAAGTAGGACAGTGAATGTTATAAAATAAAGGAAATCTATTAACAACTATAAGAATAATGTAAGTGGTACAAAAATCAATAAACATTAAAACTAAATTAAGTAAAATACCTATGTACAATTAGATACCAGGGAAAAACATAATCAAACTTATATTATATTCAAGTGGGTAATTTATTTATTAGTGACATGAATAAACATGTTAGTAAGAAAGATGTTAAGATACAGGTATCCTAAATTGTTATCTCACCAACAATAACATCACTCACTTAAAACAAATTACCCCCTGATATTTTTATTAATAGCTGATTGGTGCGCCTTCACTATCTATTACTTGTTGCGATCGTGTCCTCATGCTAGCAACCATATTTATGCACAAGTCAGATCCACGAAACGATTCCCACGACGACATAACGACATCATCTAAATTGGATTTGGACCTGACTTCAGACGAGTCCCAATTTAGCACCATTATGACCCCATAGGTTTTCAATGGGGTTCAGGTCAGGACTTTTTGATGGCCATTCAATGACAGTAAAATTTTCTTGAACGTTTAACCAACTTTGCACAAGTCGCGCGCGATGCACTGCGCAGTTATCATGCACGAATCCAGCCTTTGGTCCCGGTCGGCAAGGATCAATGCTTCCCGAATCTGCATAACGATGGACCCACAATTGCACAGTCCTTCTCTGTGAACAATAATAAAATATTGTTCCAAATAACAATAATCAATAGGTAACATTATAGTATTATGCTATACTTACGCTTCATATTCATCATTCATAATACTATTCATCATCCTTTTTATTTGTTTATATATCTACACTCAGCAAATCGATTTAAATACGATTCTTTAACTTGGAAATAGCTGAAATAAAATATTATCAAAATTTTCATGATGTGACACTTACGTCAAGCGTCAAATTGTTAAACTTTAGGCTGTTTATGATGGCTTCTTTTTGGTTTGTAAAATTTAAATTTGTTTTATCAATATGTGTTTAGCCATTATATTTTGTAGATTATTACGATTGTTGACTAAATAACTTAATATTAAATTATATTATAAAATTCTTTACGCACTCATGGATATGTCCTGGCCGACTACACTTGTCAGATGAGATGATGGCCACACTAAGAAAACGGATATTTGAAAAAAGGAAGACTACTTTGGAGAAACGAGCTGACGGACGGCTGAAAAGTCTACTCTTGGATCTGATTAGATGAGCATCAGATAACTGCTTGGTTTTTGCTGAGATACTTGAAACTACCCAGGGGATCCAGCTAAAGATCCACCTGGGACTATTACTCCCGATGTTCGGAAACTAACTACGTGCCTGACTTTCCACTTGTCTCGCGAAGTTATCCTGACGCTGAGCTATTCTGGCCCTGAAATCTATGCTGCCCTACTACAGAGCTGACCTGTTGGACTCTATCTGCAGGACGCCCTTCCAGCTGAGGTTTCCTGAAGGTGATCCTCGACGTCTCACTGGTATTGACCTGCTACCCTGACGCCTGTTCCCGTTCCTTCAGAGGTGAACTTTAAAACTATAGAGAGTGCGTGCTAGATAGGTTTTATATAACTAGCTGTATTTTTATCTCTTTCCTAAATTAAAATTTAATTGAACAAGTCTGCTTATCCTTTTATTTTAATAGGATCAAGTAAATTTGTTACAACATGTGGATTATATTAAAACACATTAATCTCCTAAACATATTAATAACATTTTGTTACTTACCGATCTTTAAACGCCTCGCAATTTCACTAATTGAAACGTTTTGCTCACGCAAAATAATAATCTCGGCTCTTAAAAGTTAGGTGATTCATAATGGTTAACAAATAAAAGCACTGCTCAAAACACGCAGGGTATAATATAATGTCTAAAAACGTAACGTAAGCCCGATAGTCAATAATATCATGACGATGAACTTAAACTACTAACTTACACATGATTTGTCATTTTTAGAGGGTAGACCTCAAATAAATTCTAACTCAAATATAAAGAAGACTTGCCAATATTTAAGCAATGAATTGAACAAACAAATGTAAAACGTTTCATTAAAACATACAAAATCACAGATGTGTTGGCAGTTGTATTCGAACTTATGGCGCTAGGCACTGGCGGCGTAAGATACCGCACGCTCGACCATTGCGCCACGGAGAAGATTGTTAAGTTGGCTAAATTTATGCTTCATATTCCATGCAACATCAAGTGACAAGGAAATTGCAAGTGTGTGGGTGGACAACGGGTTATTGTGAAGCGCAAACACTAATAAATAGGCGAAGCCAGACAGCCGTTGACTTTACGCACACCAATAACTTTGTTAGTGTGCCCTGCAAATCCAACTAATTTGCAGTGTGTACATCCACATTTCGCCAGTTATCTCTAAGTCCCATGTAATAGGGGGCGAGCCTATTGCCATCAACTGGTCACAAATTCAGACTCCGTGGCTGCTACTGAGAAATCCTTGATGGAAAAACCCAATAACACTTTGTCCGACCCGGGAATTGATCCCAGGACCACATGCACAGCAACTTACTTAATCATCAGGCAAACTACTCTTTTAAACTGACATCTGCTAAGCGTCTTTGCTTTCAATTTTAATTGAACACCTAAACAAGTACCTAACAAAAACCACAGAACAAAACCAAAAGCACTTTCCTTTACGCTGTGAATCCACTTCATCACACAAATACTTCAGCCAAAGCTATCCTCAATCACTAACAAAGCAACCGACAATTTCAAGTACTTTAATCATTCTCCACATCCCAAAACAAGGAAATGTTTTGAGCCAAAGAGACACTTAACTAAGACCGATAGAGGCTCGGATTTGTTAGAGCTCTCAGCTGCCAATCCTATTTGGTTTGTTAATTGTTATAATTGCACGGCTGAAGCCTCCTCGGTGGATCAATTGTTTTAGAAAGGAACCCTCAATTGACGGACATAATGATGTATTCAATGTTTCCTCTGAGAGGCCTGATCCGATAAGTCTTGGAGATTCTAAAGTGTTCCTTTATCTGAGGAAGTACCTACTTTTCCCTATTGCTGTTTTCCAAGCTTTGTGATTGGTTTAAATTAAGTTGGGTTTTCTTAAGAGTCCTATGACATTTTTCTCGCAATTTTTTGATTTTTACTCCTTGGATCAAATTTTTTCGATCGGCGTACACGAGTCGATAATAATAGACATCTCCGGATGATTGTCGATTGTTATTGACGAAAATTAGAGACGAGACTGACATGAGACTGAGTAGCGACTTGAATTGACGCAGAATTATAGTACTTCATTTTTATTTATTGTAATTTTGTCTTATTATATTGACAAACAAAAACTAATGAAACGTATTCATTGTAGATCGAAGTCTTATATCATATTAATTTATTTGATAAAATTTAGTTTATTTGGAATATAACGGACGCTGAATCAAGACATTTATGGCTTCAATTACGCTTTCTTTACGATTTTGTCCGAGAAAACTCCTAAAACTCTAATAAACAAGAAAAACAATCAACTTATCTTTCAGTAGTTTTAGCTTTTATAAGAATTGAATCTAACAATGAGAATTTGAGCGTCAAAGTTCCATCGCCGACGGTTTTTCTTGCAAACTGAGTTCGTAAAATATTTATAGTAAATTACACGAAAAGAAAAATGAAAATGTGTAACTTCAACTTACAAGAAAGAGAATGGCACTATCGTTATTCCTAAGCAAATAATTAAAATATTTTACAGTTGCTGAGAATTACTGCGTCAAAAATCATGAATTTGCGAAAAAAAGTAATAGGACTCTTAAGGTTTTATTGTAAGTACCTATCTAAGTAGATTATTTTATTAATCCTTTTTACTTTGAATTTAAAAAGCTGTAGTTTTTTGCCACGGGAGGAAAGGGTGCGAGTATAAACTCGCACCCTTTCCTCCCTGCAGCTAAGTATATATTTATATATTTAAATTATATTTGTAAATGTTTTCGAACTTATTTGTAACTGTGTAGGTCTGTGTACTTTGTTATTATGTTGATTGTAGTGCAAGAAACTTGGAGTTTCTTCACTAAGTAAATGAGTATCTAGACTGCTTCGTTGGTCTAGTGGTTGCAAACACGACTACTGAGCATGAGGTCCAGGGTTCTATTCCCGGGTCGGGCAAATTAAGTGTTAAAGAGTCTGGATTTGCGCCCGGCTGATGGCAAAATGCTCGCCCCCTATTACACGGGACTTAAACATAACTGGCGAAATGTGGGTGTACTATTAGGTATACCTCTGCCTAACTCTTCGAGGATTACAGGCGTGATGCAATGTTATGTAAATAAGTACCCACTTAGGTACTGTATAACAGTGTAACCGTTTGACAAATATTGGTATACAATAATAACCCATAAAACATAATAGACAGAAAAAAAAGTAGTTGCTGATGGTTAATATTAATTTAATCGGTTAATTTAAATAAAGTGCTAATCATACTACATCGAAAACAAATTTAGACAAAAAAGAAGACGTTTGAAGTGACGATGCAGCCTTATTGTTTTACTCTGGACGATAATCGGAAATTGGTATTTAAAATGGTTTCACATTATGACGCTGTTGCGAGGTTCCGTCAGTAACATTGCATCTGCCCACCTCTGCAGCTGCTGTAGCCGGAGTACCCGTGAGCTCTGCAGCACTGGTTCCTCTCAGGCTCGATGCGGGGGCAGACCTCGTCGCAGGGTTGAACACGGACGGCCTCGACGGTCTCCATCACCATTGCGAAGGCGATCAGCAGGAGAATGAAGGTGGTCTTAATGGCGGCCATTGTAGTCGTTGTTTAGAATACGAGAAACGTTCGTAAGGAGATGTGGAGTTGATGTGTGAAGCTTGAGACCTTCCCTCCATATTTATACTGAAGACCTAACTAGGTAAAACAATTAACATTATCAGTCCACGTGTTTTATAACTAACGAAAAAAAAACTGAAATTATTATCAATAAATTAGACCCGTATTTTTTTTTTTTTTTTATTCAGACAAGATAGTAACTAACTCACATTTTGAATGAGTATAACTTTTCTTTTAACCCTTACCAAGCGGCTCGGGTTTTAATAGTTTATTGCGATAGGGATAGGGTACTTCTATTTTTTCATTTTAATCATCTTAATCAGTTTAGATATTGTGTGTTTGGTGTTCAATACTGTTGATGTCAATGTACTACACCGGGTTATCTCTGATAGGTCAGTTGGTAATATTTAATATCTTCTAGTTACATTATTATTTTCTTAAGATTCTTCAGTTAAGAAATGCATAAAAAATTACATAAAACAGGTAATAGTTTTTTCAGTTTTTTGAAATCTTATGCCTGACCTAAATAAAATACAATGCTCAATAAATTGTAATATTTATAATATGTTTATCTACTTCCGGATATTGTTAGCAAGTTAAACGCCATTAATGTACACATTTCTATTTTTATTTAATGGCAAGTAAAGTCGATGTCGACTATTCTGCCAAAATATACAAATTAAAATACGTACATAGTTGTGTTTCATTTTGACACTTTTATGACATATCAATAAGATGAATGACGATTGTCGGCCGCTTGGTCGGAACGACAAGGGACAGCCGTTTAGTGTTGAACCAAAATTTTGTATTTTTCTTGTTGTTTGGCCTTCAACAAATTCGTCACACTGTTTTTTTTATATTTATTGAGGAAAATATATTCACAAAAAAATTCTAGCTTAGGCAGATAAAGCGTTGTTAACATGTCAAATTAATGCTGATCGTTAGCATCGAGTAGAATGTACGTCCCCGTAGCGCGAAAAGTCATTAACTCGAAAAACCTAGTTTTGAGATATCGAATTAAAGTTCCAGAAAAAATAAAAATTCATAACTTCGGCTTGTCATTACATATCTTTGTAGTTTTAGCTTCATTCTAAAGATAATAAAATAAAGTTTATAATACAAGGGCAATAATACGTGAAAAACTTCTAATAATTGAGAAAAGAAAGAAAACTAATTGTTTTCTATCAAATCATTGGCTTAGTTGCGAATTAGTGAATTTTCTACCGGAGTTAGTTATTTTGCTATCAGATCGAAAGTGTTAAAAAGAAAAATAACAAGAGTTAAGTAAAGTGGAACTAACTGCCTATCTAAATATACGAAGCTTGTGTGGCCAGCTATGTTTTAAATATGACATTAATAAGTTTTGCAACTATTTTATTAACATCAATCAAAGTTTAATTAAAGACGTATGCGATTTTTAAAAAATAAAACACGATAATTATCAAACAAAATCCAAAAAAGTGTTCAATCTCATGCACAATGACCACAAACTGAAAAAACTTTTTAACAAAAAAAAAAACCGACATCAAAAAACACAAAACACAAAAAAGTGAAAAATAACTTTAGCTTCAGAAGTCGGTGACCTTTGTTTGATTCATTTAGTTTTTTTTTTGTCACCGACTTCTGAAGCTAAAGTTATTTTTCACTTTTTTGTGTTTTGTGTTTTTTGAAGTCGGTTTTTTTTTTGTTAAAAAGTTTTTTTATTTCTCCATTTTTAGTTGTAAGTAATATCCTCTACAAATATATTATATGCATTTATTTTACATTGTTAACAATACATGTCATGGTAATAGGCTTATCCCCAATAAATGGAACTTAACATATCTAAACTGTCGAAATTTGGATGTATTGTACACATCTGCGTACCACTCAGAGCATACAGGCGTGATGTTACGTCATGATGTTGTATAAACAATAAATATCCAAGCAATGGCAGCAATCACGACCGATTTACCGTCTAGTTTTGAAGAGTTCCATTGTACGTATATATCTCCGAAGATCAGCATCAGATCTTCACCAAATTTAAGTGCGACCATCTCAGAAGTATACTCTTTCAATTAAAAAAATAATTTTGAGAATCGCTCCACAAATGCAGGAGAAATCGGTGAACATACATGAAATTATACCACACGACTGAAGCAAAAATGTTCATAAAATGAAAACTACTGGGCCAAACTATGTTAAATTTTTAGGGGACCAAATGGCAACTATTCCGCATCAAACAAAAAAAGAATCACGTAAATCGGATCATAGATCTCAGTGTAATCGGTGTACATACATAAAAAAAAAAAAAAAAAAACCATCGAATTGAGAACCTCCTCCTTTTTGGAAGTCGGTTAAAAAGGGCTGTTTTGCGTTAAAACAAAACTAAGCTATGAAAAACAAAGCGCGCCTTGCTATGACCGTACATCAGTAATATTTTTCGAAGTTTCTGCTTTTTAGTTTCGTTACTTCTAGTGGTTTATTCTCTAGTCCGCATCACGAAAACCATTACAGACTCATGCTTCCTGCAAACCAACAAGCCCCTTAATCTTAGTGCTTAAATATAGATTTAGTCCGTCTAGAAGAGAGACAATAATTCTTTATTGTCTTTCTAGCAGGCGTAGACTTACTGTCTTCCCAAATCCACAATGATTTGGGAAGATTTTAAGTAGGCCACTATGCTGTCTGATAAGATCTATTTAAGTCATACATAGCATTGTTACATTAATTAACAAAGACAATATTAATTGATTATTGTGATGCTGTAATAGTGGAGTTACCGAATTGGTTGGAAGCTGCTAGTCTTAGAATGAGTCTCACGATAAACAAGACTAAGACCAAGCTTCTCGTCATTGATCGCTTCAAAACCATGAAGTGTACGGACCTCTTGGCAAATAACGAAATAGTCAATCAGTTTCAGTATCTTGGTTCTGTAATAACCAATAAAATGCTGCGAACTAAAATGCAACGTGTCGTGACATTTGGTCACATTGTCCGCAATGGTACTAACAGCATGGAACGAATTGAGGACAGGAAAAAATTGAGGGCAAAAAACCAAGAGGCCGAAGCCTAAAATGTCGGTCTGATCAAATGTCTGAACAACACAATATACCCAACTTTTCTTTAATAAGCGACTGATCGTAACAGATAAAGAAAAGTTGGCATTGAAACGGAGTCCCGATTCTCAGCAGTCAGTTAGCGATTGTGAAGAAGAAATCTCTGCCAAACAAGGAGTAGTTTCGTATAAGGCAGTGGTTTAGCTATTACTTAATGGTTTTGAAAATAACTTTGGGACAAGCATGTGTTTAGATCAAAGAAAAAAAACAGATAAGTGTTTATGGATCATCTTACCTTGCCATTTAACAAGCCTCTTTTTTTTATTAACAACCATCCTTTGCAACTTGACTGGCCTCCCACTATTTATTTCAAGCTAAAAATGGCAATTTACCAGGTACTAGCTGATGCCCGCGGCTTCGCCCGCCAGCAAATTATATAAGTACTAAAACTTTTCTCTTGAATCACTCTTATCTATTGAAAAAACCCGCTTTAAAATCCATTGCGTAGTTTTAAAGATCTAAGGATATATAGGGACAGACAGATGCGAGCGACTTTGTTTTATAATATGTAGTGATATGAGGTTCTGATTCTGGCTCTCCAAGAGCTCTCGTTCCAACAGCCAGGTCAACTGGGACAGGACAACTGGAACAGGACTGGGATAGTATGGGACGATTTAATACATAGTAGTTAGATCCCCACGAGCTCAGATAACTGAACACTCGGGGTGAGGGCAAGAGAACTCTTTCTAGTATATACTATCATCCTCGAATAAAAGCTTTGCAGAAGCAAACCAAGCAATCGTCTGTGTCGCACCTGACGTACCGTTTCTCAACAATCGACTTAAGCGGCACGAAACAATTCACATAGGGCGCCCACTTTGAAAACATGATCTAAAGGGCCTGGGGCTTCAGGCAACAGGTGCTAATCTGGCTAGTCTGTTCTTAGATAAGCGGTTAGCTTCTTCTTCGTGTCGATGTTCCCTTTTTTGGTGGTGGCCACGAACAGGTCCCTAATAGTGAAGGAATACCGGTGCAGGAATCCGCTAAACCGATATAATACTTTAAACCTCCCCGGCAGGTAAATCACTGATAGAGCTATGTTCAGCTAATCTGCTAACCTCAACTTTTAGATGCAGGAGCGCTAGAGATTATGTCCGAGCTGAATAGCATACAATTAGAGAGCCTGTGTTTAACAGTGGACTACTAAAGACTGATAATGAGGGGTGGTGTCCCTGATTTATTCCTTGTAAACTACATTTTGCACATATTCTCTGAAGACTTATTTTGGGCTGCTAATGACTGCATATCCAGTTTCTGATGAGAAGTATCCGTTCATTAGGACTCTTACCCTTCCTTCGCAGCGCGTAAATTAGATTGATAAGTAGATACTTACCTATCCGTCTGGTTTGCGACTTTTTATATGGGTATTATGAATGTATTTCGGGGGCCACCGTAGGCGCGGAGCTGTGGACGGTGAGCTATGGGCTAGCTCGCCGTCACGTCAGTCCGTCTTATGACGACAGGCCGTGTCGACGGCGCGACGGTGCGTTTGTGTTCCACGCACGCCTCAAAGAGATGTCAGCAAAGGAAGGGGTCCGCAAGGGCCGATGTCTGCCGGGGGTTGCGAGACTGTTCGAAAGAGATACCGTGGCCCCGGAATACAAAGGGCGATGAAGGAACATGGATGGGTTTTAGTCAGTAAAAGTCTGACACTCCCTCCCGCTCCTTGAGGAGGAAGGAATCATTTGATGATTTCCCTCCGACATAAAAAAAACTAAAATAATAATACGTACAAAACGGGTGCGCCAAAGTTCACCTAAATTTTCAACTCCGATAATTGGAAATCCGAAAATGTTCTTCCTAAAATTTTTCATCCTAACAATCACAATTCCTAACTACTCTGTCTCTAATGTTCATAATTCCGAAGCATTCAACTTCATAATGTCAGTAGCAATAAACATCTATTATACTTTTTTTTGTTTAGATTTATTTTTATTCATAATAATCAGTATTATATAGGTACATTAATTTTGCGTAACTTTATTTTCACATAACATGTATAACATAATAGTAGCATTCAAAATAATAAAACAATATAATGACCACCAAAATTAGCTTTGTGACCACTAACATCTATCACATAAAATATCAATTGATCACCAAATTTAGTAAATTGAGCACCAAATTTTAATGAGGTGGTTGATGACAAACTAGTTTTGCCTAGGCCGACTTGGGGCACCCCGACACGGATAGATTAGGTTAGAAGGGTATGGCCATACCCTTCGTGGTTATTTTTATAAAAACCATTCAGAAGTAGGAGCCCCGCGAAGCGGGGCTCCGTCGACCGGGTCTCCCTCGACTCGGATGCAAGAGCATAACAGTTAAATTACTGGTGGTCAAAAATACATTTTTGGTTCTAATTTCACGATAAAATGGGGATTAATTTTGGGGAACATTTACTGATTTTGGCAACCAAAAGTGATTTTTTTGCCGTTACATTTTCCAGTTTACTAAATCTGGTGGTTCGTTAATTGTACCTATGCCAAATAATAGTACGGTACAAGTTGTTAAATACATGTTTTCATATATATTCATAGCGGTGTGTACCTGCAAAGATATCCATATAGGTTAGGTTAGAACTGTGACCAACTACGCTACCTCGAAATTGGTCGCGAAACTTTTCTAAGTAGGTTTTTTTTTTCATAGTGCCCCCAAGACGACACTCTAACCTGAATTTCATTCATCTAAGACAAAAATCAGTGAAACGACCTATAATCATTCTAAACAGTTGGTTTTTTAGACATAATTATCTTAGGTATAGTTATAGTAATAAGTACGTTATGTAAAGCATACCCCAAATAATGATCATACCCTCAAATTAAAACTATAAATATCATTTTCTACCCACTTATATATTTTTTATTACACTTGGTACTTAAATGTTTCTTTCTGAGTATGAATGAAAATATTATGGTAATTATGTTTAGGGATAAAAGCGTTATGATAAAAAACAGTAGGAGTTTAAATATATTCACATGAATGATATTAGTAAATATAATTTTCGGAAACATGAGTTTTATGAACATCGCCGGTAGCACTACAAATAGTATGAATGAAATCTTTAGGATGAAAAATTTTAGGAGAAGTGATCATTCGGATTACAAATCATTAGGAAGAACAATTTCGGGTAAAGAACTTTAGGTGAGCCAATATGGACCCGTACAAAACATCTACAACATAGTGAACTTTTTATAATGTGTGCTATGTTCTAGTCTATAGTAATATACGAGTAGCTCTTGTTATACATTCAGTCAAAAAAGTATCGGGAATGGATGATTTGTTTATGGTTCCAAATTCAAATTTTTGTTTTTTTTGTAGTTGTTAGATTGGCACAACTGTTTTCCATTTTGGCGCGGAGTTTGAGTTGCATCTGTTATTTATATTAAATACAGTGCTGGTTTTAGTAATATAATATATAGTGTTTATTGCGAATTTCATAATGGACAAAAATTTCGAACAAAGATTTTGTCTTAAATTTTGCATCGCCAATGGAATATCGTGTTCGGAGTCACTGAAAATGTTACAGAAGGCTTACGGTGAATCGACTTTATCAAAAACTCGTGCTTATGAGTGGTTCCAAGCGTTCAAAAGCGGTCGAGATGTGATGGAAGATTTGCCTCGCTCTGGTAGGCCGTCAACGTCTGCAACTGAAGTTAACATCGCAAAAGTGAAGAAAATTGTGACTGAAAATCCCCATTCAACTCTGAGAGAGATAGCCGCCAAACTTTCTGTATCTCACGAGTCGATCCGTACCATTTTAACTAATCATTTGGGTATGAAACATGTTGCTGCTCGGCTAGTCCCAAAAGATCTGAATTTTCTCCAAAAACTCAATCGCATGAAAGTCGCTGAGGACATGCTAGAACGAGTCAGTTCGGACCCAACATTCATGAAACGCATTGTTACTGGTAACGAGACGTGGGTTTACGAGTTTGACATGCAAACTAGTCAACAAGCTTCGGAGTGGCGCCTTCCAACTGAACCGAAACCGAAAAAACCACGCCAAAGTCGATCAAAAGTCAAAGTCATGTTGGCTGTTTTCTTTGACTATCGCTGTGTTGTGCACTCTGAATTCTTACCGGAAGGTCTAACGGTAAATAAAGAATATTATTTGAGCGTTATGCGGCGTTTAAGAGAGCAAATTCGACGAAAAAGGCCAGATTTGTGGAAAGAAAATTCTTGGATTTTGCACCACGACAATGCGCCTTCGCACAAGGCTATCATTGTGAACGAATTTTTGACCAAACACTCAACAAATACCATCCAGCAACCACCATATTCACCAGATATGGCTCCTGCTGACTTTTTTCGTTTTCCTAAACTCAAATTACCACTTCGTGGCACCCGTTTTCAATCGATAGAAGACATAAAGGAGAATTCGCGGCGAGAACTGAACTCAATTCCGGAAGCAGCGTTTAAAAATGTTTTGATGAATGGATTATTCGTTGGCGCAAGTGTATCGTTTCTAAAGGAGCATACTTTGAAGGTGATAAAATAAATTTGGATGAATAACAGACATTTTGTGTATTATTGATCTTTTCCCGGTACTTTCTTGACAGAGTAGTACTTACGTAAATTAAACAGGTAAATAGTGAAAATAATTGTGTTACAGTTGCACCAATTATTGATTTGTAACTAAATAGGTATTACTGTATCACTGCCTCGTTGGTCTAGTGGTTGCAAAGCACGACTATTGAGCATGAGGTCCTAGGTTCGATTCTCAGGTTGGGCAAAGTATTATTGGGTTTTTCCAGCAAGAATTTCTCAATAGCACGGAGTCTGGATTTGCGCCTGGTTGATGGTAATAGGCTCGCTCTGTATTACATTGTAAACATTACTGGTGAAATGTGCGTGTAGGTACGATTAGGTACACCTCTGCCTAGCTCTTTGAGGATTACAGGCGTGATGTTATGTTATGTAAATAAGTATTACCCAGCAAAATGTAGGTTTTCTAACAAACTGTGCATATTGTATAACCCTTCGTAAAATACTATTTTATTATTGTAGCTAGCTAGCCCACAGCTGGGTAAAGCAAAAAATACAATCATCTGCCTAGCCTTTTCCCAACTGTATTGGGGTCGGCTTCCAGTTTTACCGGATGCAGCTGAATACCAGTATTTTACATGGAGCGACTGCCTATCTGACCTCCACAACCCAGTTAGTACCGGGTAATACGATACCCCTTGGTAAGACTGGTTGTCAGACTTTTCGGGCCTCTGACTACCTAACGACTGTCAAAGATCTACAAATGACAGCCGGGACCAACGGCTTAACGTACTTTCCGAGGCACGGAGGAAACTCGGTATGTAATGGGCGGTCACCCATCCACAGACCAATCTAGGCAAGCACGGCTTAACCTAACGATCGACCTGAGCGGCTGTTATTATTTAGCCACGAGCTCCTCTTTAGCCACGAGCTCCTCCAAAAAATACAAAGCAAAAAATACAATGTAAAGCATAAAATACTAATGTGACGTAATACGAAGATTTCTTGTTCTTGATCAAACCCCGCCCCAGTAACTCGGTATTCATCCCATTAGCTCATCAAATATGCTGTCATATAACATTATACCTACATACATTGTATGAAGGTACATAAGTAATCTATCTCGCACGAAATGAATTTACATTTGGTGAAGAGCTCATTTGTGCATCAGTGCGGGTGCACTCTTCAAGATCACTGATCAAATGATTGTACAGCATAAAGATAATATGAGATCACTGAGATTAAAGACTTTGTTCTACAGTATTTAATAACAGAGATTATTAGGAGTATGAAGAACTGAGTATAAAGTTAAACTTATATTGTCACTTACGGGATATCTTACAATATAAGTTTAGTTTTAAACCGTGAAAGCTTAAAACAGTGTTAGAGTATAAAGTTCTTCATTCCCTTTAGAAAAAGGTGGATCCTCCGACCTGATAGGTTTTGTGTCTAGTAGGCTACTGCCCGACAGTTTGTTGTCGGGTTTATTATGGTCTTTAGGTTTGTTACAGACGAGCGGCACGTTGCCAACGGCAGATAAACTGCAGTCGTCGCCGCCTGTCGACGGCTGCCGTCCACGCGCCGGGCGGCAGCTGCCGAAGCGTCGACGACTGCCGACGACGCTTGCAGTTGTGCAGTCCGCGTAAATGTGTGTCGACGGCTGCCGTCGACGCGCCGGTGGCAGCCGCCGCCGACGCCACAACTGCAAGCGTCGACGGCAGCCGTCGACAGATGGCGACGGCTGCAGTTTATCTGCAGTTGGCAACGGGCCACTCGTCTGTAAGAGACCTTAGTCGCGGACAACAATAGGTATAGGTACCGCTTACCGTACGTTTACGAACTTACACGCTGATATACAGCCTGCAGCACGTAGCAAACGCGAATGCGGGCTGACTGAAAAACAAATTAATCACGCAGTTAATGTGGCTAACATCTCCGTGAACGAACCCCATGTGTAGCAATGGGGCTTAGAAATCTTCATACAAGAATTAAGAGCGTGCTCGCATATTTTGGGCGTTTGACCAAAACTACGTACTTTTCCAAGTCCTCGATATTTGTTATATAAAGATAATGGCATAATATTTCAATGAAGAATCATAAATCTGGCTTTGTTTTAGTTCGTAGATTGATTAGAATTTTGTTATAAATACATTAAAATATTAAGCAAGAGATACCTTTGAAATTATTTACATACTAACTCTATAATAGAAATAAAAATATTTACAAGTATCAAAAAGGGTTACAGGGCGTCGAAAAATTCGTCCACATCGCTGTCAACAGGAAACGTGCCCAGAAGGCTGGCAGCATTGCCACGTTGGATGGCAATGATGATTCTTTGGCCAAAAAATAGGCCCGCCCTCTGGTCACGTGAACAGACGACCAACCGCTTGGCGATTTCTCGAAAAACTAGGTGGGCACTCGGACCCCATGGCCCTAGTGTTTCAACCCCAAACGGCTCAAACACATAATTACCAATTAAATTATTGTATTTGCGCCGTTTGAGGTTTTCAGCACCTGCAGCAGCCGCCCCAGCGCAGCACACTGTGCTAGGAAGATGGGATGGCGCAAGGGTGTCGACGCAAGTTGCGTCCCACACCAAAGGCCTACCCAACTTCCATGGCATTATGGTCATACCATCTGGTCTCTTGCCATCGATGCGTGCCAAGCCAGTGGGTTCTAATACAGCTGGCACCCCGGCGGTGGCAAGAGCACGACGGATGAGATCATTAATGCTAGCGTGCCGCGCTATCCGACTTGCACTCTTACTGCAAGAAAGGCCATGGTGTCCGAGGCAGTCGACTGCTTCACCACATTGACAGCGATGTGGAGCCCCACAAGGAGCGCCCAAACGCAAACATGTAGCGAGCCGGAAGGTTGTGTCACCTAACATAGTATTAGGTGACGGTAGCGCCTGAAGCCAGAGGCCCGACTCCCATTCACCCACAGCCAGCAGGCGGGCACGCTCAGCAGTATTGGTAGACGTATTAATAAGTTTATTCCGTACCAACCTGCAGAGCGGCTCATCCCACTGTCTCTGGGAAAACGGGTTCTCGGGCCGATCCGTGTCCGGGCAAGCCACTTTCCAGGCGTCCTCTGCGTCGGTCAAGCACGGCACTTCCGAGCTAACCAGGGAGAGAGATAAAATTTTCCTGGTTAGCTTTTCAGTGCTGTGGACAGAAGACAGAAACGCCGGTAAGCTAACACTAGAAATTTTGCGGACGCCAAGGCCACCAAAACGAATTGGCAGGGTGGCTTGCAGCCACGCTCGGTCGTCCAGGGCCACATTAAGAATGGATGTTAATGTGTTGCGAATAATTTGGTCAATTTTGTCCAAAAGTTGTGGTTTCTTCCAAAGAGGAGAACAACGGAGAAAATACATAAAATTTGGACCAAAACAGCAATATCTTATAATGGTGAATGCCGAATGCAAATTAATTTTGGAAAGTCTATCCAAAATATCATTGAAATGTTTAATTTTGTCGTCGATGAAAGATGAAAAACTTTCTTCAAAAATAGGGGAACCTAGGAGATGCATGGAACTTTTTTCTAAAATTTTGATTTTTGGGGCTATTAAATTTATTTAAAGTCGATTGTCTGTCGGTAATGTCAGAAAGGTAAATTTCGCACTTTGGGGTATTAAGGTCCAAGCCAATAGATTTAAATTGATTTTTGAGGAGTTGTAGGTCAGCCAAAACCGTGTCAACATCACCTCCTAGCGTTCCATCATCTAAATACCACACATTAAATTTTGAATTTAGTTGTTGAATTATGGGATGAATAGCCAAACTGAAAATGACAGGCCCGAGAGGGTCACCTTGCTGGCAACCAACTGCAGATTCCAAAACATTGTCCTTGTAAAGTAATTTAGAAGGGTGCCTATAACATTGCCACAAAAAACCATAAATTTCGGGTAGTACTTTTTTGACTTCAGCCAACAAAATGTATTTAGTGTATTTTGTTATAATAGTTAATATAACGAGAAATAGCAATTTCCGACAGCCAATTTCAAGCAAACGTTAAACATTAGGTTTTCTCCTGCCTGCTGTATCAAACTGGTAACACGAAAAAATTTAAAAAAAATTAAATGTACTGGACATGTAGTCCTCAAGGTTGTAGATTGATTAGAATATTGAAATAAAAATTGAATCGACGCAAAAAAAAAAACGATATTCAAAAGCAATATTGATCTAAAATGCATTTTCAGCGTCCATTATATTCCAAATAAACTCAATTTTATCAAATAAATTAATCTAAATATATAAAAGAAGAAACTGACTGACTGACTGACTGATTGACTGACTGACTGACTGACTGACTGACTGACTGACTGACTGACTCATCTATCAACGCACAGCCCAAACCGCTGGGTCTACAGATTCCAAATTTGGCAAGTAGGTTCCTTATTTAGGCTAGGGGTGCACTAAGAAAGGATTTTTCAAAATTCATCCCCTAAAGGGGTCAAACGGGGCTCCAAAGTTTGTATGGGAAAACAAGATTAGTTAGACTATTTTATTCGAAACTTCACAGGAGTGCTCCTATTGATAAATGAGTAGAAACGGGTTTCAGGTTTTTTCAGAATTCAACCCCTAAGAGGGGGAAATGGGGTGGCAAAGTATAAAAATCAATGCACAGCCCAAACCGCTGAGTCTAGAGATTCCAAATTTGGCAAGTAGGTTCCTTATGTGGTCTAGGGGTGCATTAAGAAAGGATTTTTCAAAATTCAACCCCTAAGGGGATTAAACGGGAATCTAAAGTTTGTATTGGTAAAACAAGATTAGTTAGACTATTTTATTCGAAACTTCACAGGAGTGCTCTTATTGATAATCGAGTAGAAACGAGTTTCAGGTTTTTTCAGAATTCAACCCCTAAGAGGGGGAAATGGGGTGGCAAAGTATAAAAATCAATGCACAGCCCAAACCGCTGAGTCTAGAGATTCCAAATTTGGCAAGAAGGTTCCTTATGTGGTCTAGGGGTGCATTAAGAAAGGATTTTTCAAAATTCAACCCCTAAGGGGATTAAACGGGAATCTAAAGTTTGTATGGGTAAAACAAGATTAGTTAGACTATTTTATTCGAAACTTCACAGGAGTGCTCCTATTGATAAATGAGTAGAAACGGGTTTCAGGTTTTTTCAGAATTCAACCCCTAAGAGGGGGAAATGGGGTAACAAAAATCCTGAAATTCAACATAGTTATTATTTTTATGGTGAATTGGGTCGGGTGTATTACAAAAACAACGATTTTAAGATTTAATGTGGCAGACCTGAAATACTACCATTCCCTGTTGGGGTGCGATGGGGTTGAAATGTCTAAAAATCAATATGGGTGTCGATACCGAGATTATCAGGGGTGCTGATTACGAAAATGGCATTTATTTTGAGATCCAGATGATAATGATTGTGATTACGATGATGATGATTGTGATAATGATGATGATGATTGTGATGATGATGATTTTGATTACGATGATAATGATTGTGATTACGATGATGATGATTGTGATTATGATGATTGTGATAACGATGATAATGATTGTGATTACAATGATAATAAGTGTGATAACGATGATGGTGATTGTGATAGTGATTGTGATTGTAATCGTGATTGTGACAGTGACGGTGATTGTGATAGTGTCGGTGATTGTGATGGTGATAGCGATGGTTGTGATAACGAGAACGGAGATTGTGATGATGATGATTGTGATTAAGATGATAATGATTGTAATTACGATGATAATGATTGTGATAACGATGATGGTGACTGTGATAGTGATTTTGATGGTGATTGTGATGGTGATAGTGATTGTGATGGTGATTGTGAAAGTGGCAGTGATTGTGATGGTGATAGCGATGGTGATTGTGATTGTGATTGTGACAGTGATGGTGATTGTTATAATGATGTAGATTATTGTGATTACTATGATAATGATTGTGATAACGAGGGTAGTGATTGTGATGGTGATTGTGATGGTGATGGTTATTGTGATGGTGATGGTGATTGTGATTTTGATTGTGATAGTGTTGGTGATTGTGATAATGATGGTGATTGTGATAATGATTGTGGTTGAGATAGTGATGGCGATTGTGATCATGATGATTGTAATTAAGATGATAGTGATTGGGATTACGATGATAATGATTATGATTACGATTATAATGATTGTGATGACGAGGATGGAGATTGTGATGATGATGATTGTGAATACGATGATGATGGTAGTGATTACGATGATAGTGATTGTGATAATGATGATAGCGATTGTGATTACGATAATAATGATTGTGATAACGATGATGGTGATTGTGATACTGATTTTGATGATGATTGTGATGGTGATGATGATTGTGATAGTTATTCTGAGAGTGGTGGTGATTGTGATGGTGATAGCGATGGTGATTGTGATGGTGATTGTGATGGTAATTGTGATGGTGATTGTGATGGTGATTGTGATGGTCATTGGGATGGTGATTGTGATGGTGATTGTGATGGTGATTGTGAGGGTGATGGTGATTGTGATTGTTATGGTGGTTGTGATGGTGATTGTGATAATGATTGTGGTAATTATGGTGGTTGTGTTAATGATGATAATTGGTGATAATGATGGTGATTGTGATGGTGATGGTGATGGTGATTGTGATGGTGATTGTGATGGTGATTGTGATGGTGATTGTGATGGTGATTGTGATGGTGATTGTGATGGTGATTGTGATGGTGATTGTGATGGTGATTGTGATGGTGATTGTGATGGTAATTGTGATGGTGATTGTGATGGTGATTGTGATGGTGATTGTGATGGTGATTGCGATGGTGATTGTGATGGTGATTGTGATGGTGATTGAGATAGTTATTTTGATGGTGATTGTGATGGTGATGGTGATGGTGATGGTGATTGTGATAGTGATAGTGATTGTGATAGTGATTGTGATAGTGATGGTGATTGTGATTGTTATGGTGATTGTAATGGTGATTGTGATGGTGATTGTGATGGTGATTGAGATAGTGATGGTGATGGTGAGTGTGATAATGACTGTGATTACGATGATAATTATTGTGATAACGATGATGGTGTTTGTGATAGTTATTTTGATGGTGATTGTGATGGTGATGGTGATGGTGATGGTGATTGTGATAGTGATTGTGATAGCGATAGTGATGGGGATTGTGATTGTGATAGTGATGGTGATTGTGATTGTTATGGTGGTTGTGATGGTGATTGTGATAATGATTGTGGTAATTATGGTGGTTGTGTTAATGATGATAATTGGTGATTATGATGGTGACTGTGATAGTGATGGTGATGGGGATTGTGATGGTGATTGTGATTGTGATAGTGATAGTGATGGGGATTGTGATGGTGATTGTGATAGTGATAGTGATGGAGATTGTGATAATGATGGCGGTTGTGATAGCGATGGTGATTGTGATAATAATAATTGTGATGATTATGAAATGTGGCACATAGATAGTTTATAACCTGGATTAACATGGAGGACACTATTATCCATTTAGTATGATCCAGTGGGACAGTTACCGAACTTCACGAGGGCGAAGCCGCGGGCAACAGCTAGTCTAAATATATAAAAGAAGAAACTGACTGACTGACTGACTGACTGACTCATCTATCAACGCACAGCCCAAACCGCTGGGTCTACAGAGTTCAAATTTGGCAAGTAGGTTCCTTATGTGGTCTAGGGGTGCACTAAGAAAGGATTTTCCAAAATTCATCCCCTAAGGGGGTTAAACGGGGCTCCAAAGTTTGTATGGGGAAACAAGATTAGTTAGACTATTTTATTCGAAACTTCACAGGAGTGCTCCTATTGATAAATGAGTAGAAACGGGTTTCAGGATTTTTCAGAATTCAACCCCTAAGAAGGGGAAAGGGGGTGACAAAGTCTAAAAATCAATGCACAGCCCAAACCCCTGAGTCTAGAGATTCCAAATTTGGCACATAGGTTCTTTATGGGGTTTAGGGGTGCATTAAGAAAGGATTTTTCAAAATTAACCCCCTCTAAGGGGTTGAAACGGGGGTCCAAAGATTACATGGGGAAATAAGATTAGTTAGATTAGTTTATCGAAACTTAACAGGAGTACTCCTATCAATAAATGAGTTAACATTGTGTTTCAGGTTTTTTCAGAATTCAACACCTAAAGGGAGAAATGAGGTAACAAAGCCTAAAATTCAACATAGGTATTGTCTGTATGGTGAATTGGGTCATATGTATTACAAAAACAACGATTTTAAGATTTAATGTGGCGGACCTGAATTACCATCATTCCCGTTCGTTACCATTCGTTGGGGTGCGATGGGGTGGAAATGTCTAAAAATCAATACGGGTGTCAAAACCGAGATTATCAGGGGTGCTGATGTCGAAAATGGCATTTATTTTGAGATCCAGAAGATGGCGGATTCAAATTCTATACAGGGTTATTGTTGATTTATTGTGATGATTGTGATAACGATTATGATGATTGTTATAATGATGATGATGATTGTGATTACGATGATAATAATTGTGATTACGATGATGATTGTGATAATGATCATGATGATTGTGATAATGATCATGATGATTGTGATAATGATCATGATGATTTTGATGATGATTTTGATTACGATGATAATGAGTTTGATAACGATGATGGTGATTGTGATAGTGATTGTGATAGTGATGGCGATTGTGATAGTGACGGTGATAATGATGGTGATTGTGATGGTGATAGTGATAACGATGGTTGTGATAACGAGGATGAAGATTGTGATAGTGATTTTGATGGTGATTGTGATGGTGATGGTGATAGTGACAGTGATTGTGATAGTGACGGTGATTGTGATGGTGATAGCGATGGTGTTCGTGATTGTGACAGTGATGGTGATTGCAATAATGATGAAGATGATTGTGATTACGATGATAATGATTGTGTTAACGAGGTTAGTGATTGTGATAATGATTGTGATAACGAGGTTAGTGATAGTGATAATGATTGTGATGGTGATAGTGATTGTGATAGTGATAGTAATGGTGATTGTGATAGTGATTGTGATAGTGATAGTAATGGTGATTGTGATAGTGATTGTGATAGTGATTGTGATTGTGATTGTGATTGTAATAGTGATTGTAATAGTGATTGTGATAGTGATTGTGATTGTGATCGAGATTGTGATGGTGATTGTGATGGTGATTGTGATGGTGATTGTGATTATGATAGTGATGGTGATTGTGATGGTGATTGTGATTACGATAATAATGATTGTGATTACGGTGATGGTGATAATAATGAAGGTGATTGTGATTACGATGATGATGATTGTGATAGTGATAGTGATGGTGATTGTGATAATGATTGTGGTTGTGGTAGTGATGGCGATTGTGATCATGATGATTGTGATTAAGATGATAATGGTTGTGATTACGATGATAATGATTGCGTTATTGATGATTTTGATTGTGATAGTGATTGTGATCGTGATTGTGATCGTGATTGTGATCGTGATTGTGATAGTGATTGTGATAGTGATTGTGATCGTGATTGTGATCGTGATTGTGTTAGTGGGTGTGATTGTGACAATTGTGATAGTGATTGTGATCGTGATCGTGATCGTGATTGTGATAGTGATTGTGATAGTGATTGTGATCGTGATTGTGATCGTGATTGTGTTAGTGGGTGTGATTGTGACAATTGTGATCGTGATCGTGATCGTGATCGTGATCGTGATCGTGATCGTGATCGTGATCGTGATCGTGATCGTGATCGTGATCGTGATCGTGATCGTGATCGTGATAGTGATTGTGATAGTGATTGTGATCGTGATTGTGATCGTGATTGTGTTAGTGGGTGTGATTGTGACAATTGTGATCGTGATCGTGATCGTGATCGTGATCGTGATCGTGATCGTGATCGTGATCGTGATCGTGATCGTGATCGTGATCGTGATCGTGATCGTGATCGTGATCGTGATCGTGATCGTGATAGTGATAGTGATAGTGATAGTGATAGTGATAGTGATAGTGATAGTGATAGTGATAGTGATAGTGATAGTGATAGTGATAGTGATAGTGATAGTGATAGTGATAGTGATAGTGATAGTGATAGTGATAGTGATAGTGATAGTGATAGTGATAGTGATAGTGATAGTGATAGTGATAGTGATAGTGATAGTGATAGTGATAGTGATAGTGATAGTGATAGTAATAATAATATAATAATAATCATTTATTTAACAGATCATACAATCCAATTTGTTAGTAGTACATACACATCTTAAACACTAGTGTTAGTACATAATTATATTTCGAACAATTTTGTTAATAATTATTAATAATGTCAAAATAATTAATAATTAATATGTCAAAATCATCAAACAATAATGTCAATGATAGTGATAGTGATAGTGATAGTGATAGTGATAGTGATAGTGATAGTGATAGTGATAGTGATAGTGATAGTGATAGTGATAGTGATAGTGATAGTGATAGTGATAGTGATAGTTGTAGTGATAGTGATAGTGATAGTGATAGTGATAGTTGTAGTGATAGTGATAGTGATAGTGATAGTGATTGTGATTGTGATTGTGATTGTGATAGTGATAGTGATAGTGATAGTGATAGTGATAGTGATAGTGATAGTGATAGTGATAGTGATAGTGATAGTGATAGTGATAGTGATAGTGATAGTGATAGTGATAGTGATAGTGATAGTGATAGTGATAGTGATAGTGATAGTGATAGTGATAGTGATAGTGATAGTGATAGTGATAGTGATAGTGATAGTGATAGTGATAGTGATAGTGATAGTGATAGTGATAGTGATAGTGATAGTGATAGTGATAGTGATAGTAATAATAATATAATAATAATCATTTATTTAACAGATCATACAATCCAATTTGTTAGTAGTACATACACATCTTAAACACTAGTGTTAGTACATAATTATATTTCGAACAATTTTGTTAATAATTATTAATAATGTCAAAATAATTAATAATTAATATGTCAAAATCATCAAACAATAATGTCAATGATAGTGATAGTGATAGTGATAGTGATAGTGATAGTGATAGTGATAGTGATAGTGATAGTGATAGTGATAGTGATAGTGATAGTGATAGTGATAGTGATAGTGATAGTGATAGTTGTAGTGATAGTGATAGTGATAGTGATAGTGATAGTGATTGTGATTGTGATTGTGATTGTGATTGTGATTGTGATTGTGATAGTGATAGTGATAGTGATAGTGATAGTATAGTGATAGTGATAGTGATAGTGATAGTGATAGTGATAGTGATAGTGATAGTGATAGTGATAGTGATAGTGATAGTGATAGTGATAGTGATAGTGATTGTGATTGTGATAGTGATAGTGATAGTGATAGTGATAGTGATAGTGATAGTGATTGTGATTGTGATTGTGATTGTGATAGTGATAGTGATAGTGATAGTGATAGTGATAGTGATAGTGATAGTGATAGTGATAGTGATAGTGATAGTGATAGTGATAGTGATAGTGATAGTGATAGTGATAGTGATAGTGATAGTGATAGTTGTAGTGATAGTGATAGTGATAGTGATAGTGATAGTTGTAGTGATAGTGATAGTGATAGTGATAGTGATTGTGATTGTGATTGTGATTGTGATTGTGATAGTGATAGTGATAGTGATAGTGATAGTGATAGTGATAGTGATAGTGATAGTGATAGTGATAGTGATAGTGATAGTGATAGTGATAGTGATAGTGATAGTGATAGTGATAGTGATAGTGATAGTGATAGTGATAGTGATTGTGATTGTGATAGTGATAGTGATAGTGATAGTGATAGTGATAGTGATAGTGATAGTGATAGTGATAGTGATAGTGATAGTGATAGTGATAGTGATAGTGATAGTGATAGTGATAGTGATAGTGATAGTGATAGTTGTAGTGATAGTGATAGTGATAGTGATAGTGATAGTTGTAGTGATAGTGATAGTGATAGTGATAGTGATAGTTGTAGTGATAGTGATAGTGATAGTGATAGTGATTGTGATTGTGATTGTGATTGTGATTGTGATTGTGATTGTGATTGTGATAGTGATAGTGATAGTGATAGTGATAGTATAGTGATAGTGATAGTGATAGTGATAGTGATAGTGATAGTGATAGTGATAGTGATAGTGATAGTGATAGTGATAGTGATAGTGATAGTTGTAGTGATAGTGATAGTGATAGTGATAGTGATAGTGATAGTGATAGTGATAGTGATAGTGATTGTGATTGTGATAGTGATAGTGATAGTGATAGTGATAGTGATAGTGATAGTGATAGTGATAGTGATAGTGATAGTGATAGTGATAGTGATAGTGATAGTGATAGTGATAGTGATAGTGATAGTGATAGTGATAGTTGTAGTGATAGTGATAGTGATAGTGATAGTGATAGTTGTAGTGATAGTGATAGTGATAGTGATAGTGATAGTGATTGTGAATGTGATTGTGATTGTGATTGTGATTGTGATAGTGATAGTGATAGTGATAGTGATAGTATAGTGATAGTGATAGTGATAGTGATAGTGATAGTGATAGTGATAGTGATAGTGATAGTGATAGTGATAGTGATAGTGATAGTGATAGTGATAGTGATAGTGATAGTGATTGTGATAGTGATAGTGATAGTGATAGTGATAGTGATAGTGATAGTGATAGTGATAGTGATAGTGATAGTGATAGTGATAGTGATAGTGATAGTGATAGTGATAGTGATAGTGATAGTGATAGTGATAGTTGTAGTGATAGTGATAGTGATAGTGATAGTGATAGTGATAGTTGTAGTGATAGTGATAGTGATAGTGATAGTGATAGTGATAGTGATAGTGATAGTGATAGTTGTAGTGATAGTGATAGTGATAGTGATAGTGATAGTGATAGTGATAGTGATAGTGATTGTGATAGTGATAGTGATAGTGATAGTGATAGTGATAGTGATAGTGATAGTGATAGTGATAGTGTAGTGATAGTGATAGTGATAGTGATAGTGATAGTGATAGTGATAGTGATAGTGATAGTGATAGTGATAGTGATAGTGATAGTGATAGTGATAGTTGTAGTGATAGTGATAGTGATAGTGATAGTGATAGTTGTAGTGATAGTGATAGTGATAGTGATAGTGATTGTGATTGTGATTGTGATTGTGATTGTGATTGTGATTGTGATAGTGATAGTGATAGTGATAGTGATAGTATAGTGATAGTGATAGTGATAGTGATAGTGATAGTGATAGTGATAGTGATAGTGATAGTGATAGTGATAGTGATAGTGATAGTGATAGTGATAGTGATTGTGATTGTGATAGTGATAGTGATAGTGATAGTGATAGTGATAGTGATAGTGATAGTGATAGTGATAGTGATAGTGATAGTGATAGTGATAGTGATAGTGATAGTGATAGTGATAGTGATAGTGATAGTTGTAGTGATAGTGATAGTGATAGTGATAGTGATAGTTGTAGTGATAGTGATAGTGATAGTGATAGTGATTGTGATTGTGATTGTGATTGTGATTGTGATAGTGATAGTGATAGGATAGTGATAGTGATAGTGATAGTGATAGTGATAGTGATAGTGATAGTGATAGTGATAGTTGATAGTGATAGTGATAGTGATAGTGATAGTGATAGTGATAGTGATAGTGATAGTGATAGTGTAGTGATAGTGATAGTGATAGTGATAGTGATAGTGATAGTGATAGTGATAGTGATAGTGATAGTGATAGTGATAGTGATAGTGATAGTGATAGTGATAGTGATAGTGAAGTGATAGTAATAATAATATAATAATAATCATTTATTTAACAGATCATACAATCCAATTTGTTAGTAGTACATACACATCTTAAACACTAGTGTTAGTACATAATTATATTTCGAACAATTTTGTTAATAATTATTAATAATGTCAAAATAATTAATAATTAATATGTCAAAATCATCAAACAATAATGTCAATGATAGTGATAGTGATAGTGATAGTGATAGTGATAGTGATAGTGATAGTGATAGTGATAGTGATAGTGATAGTGATAGTGATAGTTGTAGTGATAGTGATAGTGATAGTGATAGTGATAGTTGTAGTGATAGTGATAGTGATAGTGATAGTGATTGTGATTGTGATTGTGATTGTGATTGTGATTGTGATTGTGATAGTGATAGTGATAGTGATAGTGATAGTGATAGTGATAGTGATAGTGATAGTGATAGTGATAGTGATAGTGATAGTGATAGTGATAGTGATAGTGATAGTGATAGTGATAGTGATAGTGATAGTGATAGTGATAGTGATAGTGATTGTGATTGTGATTGTGATGGTGATTGTGATGGTGATTGTGATGGTGATTGTGATGGTGATTGTGATGGTGATTGTGATGGTGATTGTGATGGTGATTGTGATGGTAATTGTGATGGTGATTGTGATGGTGATTGTGATGGTGATTGTGATGGTGATTGCGATGGTGATTGTGATGGTGATTGTGATGGTGATTGAGATAGTTATTTTGATGGTGATTGTGATGGTGATGGTGATTGTGATAGTGATAGTGATTGTGATAGTGATTGTGATAGTGATGGTGATTGTGATTGTTATGGTGATTGTAATGGTGATTGTGATGGTGATTGTGATGGTGATTGAGATAGTGATGGTGATGGTGAGTGTGATAATGACTGTGATTACGATGATAATTATTGTGATAACGATGATGGTGTTTGTGATAGTTATTTTGATGGTGATTGTGATGGTGATGGTGATGGTGATGGTGATTGTGATAGTGATTGTGATAGCGATAGTGATGGGGATTGTGATTGTGATAGTGATGGTGATTGTGATTGTTATGGTGGTTGTGATGGTGATTGTGATAATGATTGTGGTAATTATGGTGGTTGTGTTAATGATGATAATTGGTGATTATGATGGTGACTGTGATAGTGATGGTGATGGGGATTGTGATGGTGATTGTGATTGTGATAGTGATAGTGATGGAGATTGTGATAATGATGGCGGTTGTGATAGCGATGGTGATTGTGATAATAATAATTGTGATGATTATGAAATGTGGCACATAGATAGTTTATAACCTGGATTAACATGGAGGACACTATTATCCATTTAGTATGATCCAGTGGGACAGTTACCGAACTTCACGAGGGCGAAGCCGCGGGCAACAGCTAGTCTAAATATATAAAAGAAGAAACTGACTGACTGACTGACTGACTGACTCATCTATCAACGCACAGCCCAAACCGCTGGGTCTACAGAGTTCAAATTTGGCAAGTAGGTTCCTTATGTGGTCTAGGGGTGCACTAAGAAAGGATTTTCCAAAATTCATCCCCTAAGGGGGTTAAACGGGGCTCCAAAGTTTGTATGGGGAAACAAGATTAGTTAGACTATTTTATTCGAAACTTCACAGGAGTGCTCCTATTGATAAATGAGTAGAAACGGGTTTTAGGATTTTTCAGAATTCAACCCCTAAGAAGGGGAAAGGGGGTGACAAAGTCTAAAAATCAATGCACAGCCCAAACCCCTGAGTCTAGAGATTCCAAGTTTGGCAAGTAGGTTCCTTATGTTGTCTAGGGGTGCACTAAGAAAGGATTTTTCAAAATGCATCCCCTAAGGGGGTTAAACGGGGCTTCAAAGTTTGTATGGGGAAGCAAGATTAGTTAGACTATTTTATTCGAAACTTCACAGGAGTGCTCCTATTGATAAATGAGTAGAAATGGGTTTCAGGTTTTTTCAGAATTCAACCCCTAAGAGGGGGAAATGGGGTGGCAAAGTATAAAAATAAATGTACAGCCCAAACCACTGAGTCTAGAGATTCCAAATTTGGCACATAGGTTCTTTATGGGGTTTAGGGGTGCATTAAGAAAGGATTTTTCAAAATTAACCCCCTCTAAGGGGTTGAAACGGGGGTCCAAAGATTACATGGGGAAATAAGATTAGTTAGATTAGTTTATCGAAACTTAACAGGAGTACTCCTATCAATAAATGAGTTAACATTGTGTTTCAGGTTTTTTCAGAATTCAACCCCTAAAGGGAGAAATGAGGTAACAAAGCCTAAAATTCAACATAGGTATTGTCTGTATGGTGAATTGGGTCATATGTATTACAAAAACAACGATTTTAAGATTTAATGTGGCGGACCTGAATTACCATCATTCCCGTTCGTTACCATTCGTTGGGGTGCGATGGGGTGGAAATGTCTAAAAATCAATACGGGTGTCGAAACCGAGATTATCAGGGGTGCTGATGTCGAAAATGGCATTTATTTTGAGATCCAGAAGATGGCGGATTCAAATTCTATACAGGGTTATTGTTGATTTATTGTGATGATTGTGATAACGATTATGATGATTGTTATAATGATGATGATGATTGTGATTACGATGATAATAATTGTGATTACGATGATGATTGTGATAATGATCATGATGATTTTGATGATGATTTTGATTACGATGATAATGAGTTTGATAACGATGATGGTGATTGTGATAGTGATTGTGATAGTGATGGCGATTGTGATAGTGACGGTGATAATGATGGTGATTGTGATGGTGATAGTGATAACGATGGTTGTGATAACGAGGATGAAGATTGTGATAGTGATTTTGATGGTGATTGTGATGGTGATGGTGATAGTGACAGTGATTGTGATAGTGACGGTGATTGTGATGGTGATAGCGATGGTGTTCGTGATTGTGACAGTGATGGTGATTGCAATAATGATGAAGATGATTGTGATTACGATGATAATGATTGTGTTAACGAGGTTAGTGATTGTGATAATGATTGTGATAACGAGGTTAGTGATAGTGATAATGATTGTGATGGTGATAGTGATTGTGATAGTGATAGTAATGGTGATTGTGATAGTGATTGTGATAGTGATAGTAATGGTGATTGTGATAGTGATTGTGATAGTGATTGTGATTGTGATTGTGATTGTAATAGTGATTGTAATAGTGATTGTGATAGTGATTGTGATTGTGATCGAGATTGTGATGGTGATTGTGATGGTGATTGTGATGGTGATTGTGATTATGATAGTGATGGTGATTGTGATGGTGATTGTGATTACGATAATAATGATTGTGATTACGGTGATGGTGATAATAATGAAGGTGATTGTGATTACGATGATGATGATTGTGATAGTGATGGTGATTGTGATAATGATTGTGGTTGTGGTAGTGATGGCGATTGTGATCATGATGATTGTGATTAAGATGATAATGGTTGTGATTACGATGATAATGATTGCGATAATGATGATTTTGATTGTGATAGTGATTGTGATCGTGATTGTGATCGTGATTGTGATAGTGATTGTGATAGTGATTGTGATCGTGATTGTGATCGTGATTGTGTTAGTGGGTGTGATTGTGACAATTGTGATAGTGATTGTGATCGTGATCGTGATCGTGATTGTGATAGTGATTGTGATAGTGATTGTGATCGTGATTGTGATCGTGATTGTGTTAGTGGGTGTGATTGTGACAATTGTGATCGTGTTCGTGATCGTGTTCGTGTTCGTGTTCGTGTTCGTGTTCGTGTTCGTGTTCGTGTTCGTGTTCGTGTTCGTGTTCGTGTTCGTGTTCGTGTTCGTGTTCGTGTTCGTGTTCGTGTTCGTGTTCGTGTTCGTGTTCGTGTTCGTGTTCGTGTTCGTGTTCGTGTTCGTGTTCGTGTTCGTGTTCGTGTTCGTGTTCGTGTTCGTGTTCGTGTTCGTGTTCGTGTTCGTGTTCGTGTTCGTGTTCGTGTTCGTGTTCGTGTTCGTGTTCGTGTTCGTGATCGTGATCGTGATCGTGATCGTGATCGTGATCGTGATCGTGATCGTGATCGTGATCGTGATCGTGATCGTGATCGTGATCGTGATCGTGATCGTGATCGTGATCGTGATCGTGATCGTGATCGTGATCGTGATCGTGATAGTGATAGTGATAGTGATAGTGATAGTGATAGTGATAGTGATAGTGATAGTGATAGTGATAGTGATAGTGATAGTGATAGTGATAGTGATAGTGATAGTGATAGTGATAGTGATAGTGATAGTGATAGTGATAGTGATAGTGATAGTGATAGTGATAGTGATAGTGATAGTGATAGTGATAGTGATAGTGATAGTGATAGTGATAGTGATAGTGATAGTGATAGTGATAGTGATAGTGATAGTGATTGTGATTGTGATTGTGATTGTGATCGTGATAGTGATAGTGATAGTGATAGTGATAGTGATAGTGATAGTGATAGTGATAGTGATAGTGATAGTGATAGTGATAGTGATAGTGATAGTGATAGTGATAGTGATAGTGATAGTGATAGTGATTGTGATTGTGATCGAGATTGTGATGGTGATTGTGATGGTGATTGTGATGGTGATTGTGATTATGATAGTGATGGTGATTGTGATGGTGATTGTGATTACGATAATAATGATTGTGATTACGGTGATGGTGATAATAATGAAGGTGATTGTGATTACGATGATGATGATTGTGATAGTGATGGTGATTGTGATAATGATTGTGGTTGTGGTAGTGATGGCGATTGTGATCATGATGATTGTGATTAAGATGATAATGGTTGTGATTACGATGATAATGATTGCGATAATGATGATTTTGATTGTGATAGTGATTGTGATCGTGATTGTGATCGTGATTGTGATAGTGATTGTGATAGTGATTGTGATCGTGATTGTGATCGTGATTGTGTTAGTGGGTGTGATTGTGACAATTGTGATAGTGATTGTGATCGTGATCGTGATCGTGATTGTGATAGTGATTGTGATAGTGATTGTGATCGTGATTGTGATCGTGATTGTGTTAGTGGGTGTGATTGTGACAATTGTGATCGTGTTCGTGATCGTGTTCGTGTTCGTGTTCGTGTTCGTGTTCGTGTTCGTGTTCGTGTTCGTGTTCGTGTTCGTGTTCGTGTTCGTGTTCGTGTTCGTGTTCGTGTTCGTGTTCGTGTTCGTGTTCGTGTTCGTGTTCGTGTTCGTGTTCGTGTTCGTGTTCGTGTTCGTGTTCGTGTTCGTGTTCGTGTTCGTGTTCGTGTTCGTGTTCGTGTTCGTGTTCGTGTTCGTGTTCGTGTTCGTGTTCGTGTTCGTGATCGTGATCGTGATCGTGATCGTGATCGTGATCGTGATCGTGATCGTGATCGTGATCGTGATCGTGATCGTGATCGTGATCGTGATCGTGATCGTGATCGTGATCGTGATCGTGATCGTGATCGTGATCGTGATCGTGATCGTGATCGTGATCGTGATCGTGATCGTGATCGTGATCGTGATCGTGATCGTGATCGTGATCGTGATCGTGATCGTGATCGTGATCGTGATCGTGATCGTGATCGTGATCGTGATCGTGATCGTGATCGTGATCGTGATCGTGATCGTGATCGTGATCGTGATCGTGATCGTGATCGTGATCGTGATCGTGATCGTGATCGTGATCGTGATCGTGATCGTGATCGTGATCGTGATCGTGATCGTGATCGTGATCGTGATCGTGATCGTGATCGTGATCGTGATCGTGATCGTGATCGTGATCGTGATCGTGATCGTGATCGTGATCGTGATCGTGATCGTGATCGTGATCGTGATCGTGATAGTGATAGTGATAGTGATAGTGATAGTGATAGTGATCGTGATCGTGATCGTGATCGTGATCGTGATCGTGATCGTGATCGTGATAGTGATAGTGATAGTGATAGTGATAGTGATAGTGATAGTGATAGTGATAGTGATAGTGATAGTGATAGTGATAGTGATAGTGATAGTGATAGTGATAGTGATAGTGATAGTGATAGTGATAGTGATAGTGATAGTGATAGTGATAGTGATAGTGATAGTGATAGTGATAGTGATAGTGATAGTGATAGTGATAGTGATAGTGATAGTGATAGTGATAGTGATAGTGATAGTGATAGTGATTGTGATTGTGATTGTAATAGTGATTGTAATAGTGATTGTGATAGTGATTGTGATTGTGATCGAGATTGTGATGGTGATTGTGATGGTGATTGTGATGGTGATTGTGATTATGATAGTGATGGTGATTGTGATGGTGATTGTGATTACGATAATAATGATTGTGATTACGGTGATGGTGATAATAATGAAGGTGATTGTGATTACGATGATGATGATTGTGATAGTGATGGTGATTGTGATAATGATTGTGGTTGTGGTAGTGATGGCGATTGTGATCATGATGATTGTGATTAAGATGATAATGGTTGTGATTACGATGATAATGATTGCGATAATGATGATTTTGATTGTGATAGTGATTGTGATCGTGATTGTGATCGTGATTGTGATAGTGATTGTGATAGTGATTGTGATCGTGATTGTGATCGTGATTGTGTTAGTGGGTGTGATTGTGACAATTGTGATAGTGATTGTGATCGTGATCGTGATCGTGATCGTGATCGTGATCGTGATAGTGATTGTGATAGTGATTGTGATCGTGATTGTGATCGTGATTGTGTTAGTGGGTGTGATTGTGACAATTGTGATCGTGTTCGTGATCGTGTTCGTGTTCGTGTTCGTGTTCGTGTTCGTGTTCGTGTTCGTGTTCGTGTTCGTGTTCGTGTTCGTGTTCGTGTTCGTGTTCGTGTTCGTGTTCGTGTTCGTGTTCGTGTTCGTGTTCGTGTTCGTGTTCGTGTTCGTGTTCGTGTTCGTGTTCGTGTTCGTGTTCGTGTTCGTGTTCGTGTTCGTGTTCGTGTTCGTGTTCGTGTTCGTGTTCGTGTTCGTGTTCGTGTTCGTGTTCGTGTTCGTGTTCGTGTTCGTGTTCGTGTTCGTGTTCGTGTTCGTGTTCGTGTTCGTGTTCGTGTTCGTGTTCGTGTTCGTGTTCGTGTTCGTGTTCGTGTTCGTGTTCGTGTTCGTGTTCGTGTTCGTGTTCGTGTTCGTGTTCGTGTTCGTGTTCGTGTTCGTGTTCGTGTTCGTGTTCGTGTTCGTGTTCGTGTTCGTGTTCGTGTTCGTGTTCGTGTTCGTGTTCGTGTTCGTGTTCGTGTTCGTGTTCGTGTTCGTGTTCGTGTTCGTGTTCGTGTTCGTGTTCGTGTTCGTGTTCGTGTTCGTGTTCGTGTTCGTGTTCGTGTTCGTGTTCGTGTTCGTGTTCGTGTTCGTGTTCGTGTTCGTGTTCGTGTTCGTGTTCGTGTTCGTGTTCGTGTTCGTGTTCGTGTTCGTGTTCGTGTTCGTGTTCGTGTTCGTGTTCGTGTTCGTGTTCGTGTTCGTGTTCGTGTTCGTGTTCGTGTTCGTGTTCGTGTTCGTGTTCGTGTTCGTGTTCGTGTTCGTGTTCGTGTTCGTGTTCGTGTTCGTGTTCGTGTTCGTGTTCGTGTTCGTGTTCGTGTTCGTGTTCGTGTTCGTGTTCGTGTTCGTGTTCGTGTTCGTGTTCGTGTTCGTGTTCGTGTTCGTGTTCGTGTTCGTGTTCGTGTTCGTGTTCGTGTTCGTGTTCGTGTTCGTGTTCGTGTTCGTGTTCGTGTTCGTGTTCGTGTTCGTGTTCGTGTTCGTGTTCGTGTTCGTGTTCGTGTTCGTGTTCGTGTTCGTGTTCGTGTTCGTGTTCGTGTTCGTGTTCGTGTTCGTGTTCGTGTTCGTGTTCGTGTTCGTGTTCGTGTTCGTGTTCGTGTTCGTGTTCGTGTTCGTGTTCGTGTTCGTGTTCGTGTTCGTGTTCGTGTTCGTGTTCGTGTTCGTGTTCGTGTTCGTGTTCGTGATCGTGATCGTGTTCGTGTTCGTGATCGTGATCGTGTTCGTGATCGTGATCGTGTTCGTGATCGTGATCGTGATCGTGATCGTGATCGTGATCGTGATCGTGATCGTGATCGTGATCGTGATCGTGATCGTGATCGTGATCGTGATCGTGATCGTGATCGTGATCGTGATCGTGATCGTGATCGTGATCGTGATCGTGATCGTGATCGTGATCGTGATCGTGATCGTGATCGTGATCGTGATCGTGATCGTGATCGTGATCGTGATCGTGATCGTGATCGTGATCGTGATCGTGATCGTGATCGTGATCGTGATCGTGATCGTGATCGTGATCGTGATCGTGATCGTGATCGTGATCGTGATCGTGATCGTGATCGTGATCGTGATCGTGATCGTGATCGTGATCGTGATCGTGATCGTGATCGTGATCGTGATCGTGATCGTGATCGTGATCGTGATCGTGATCGTGATCGTGATCGTGATCGTGATAGTGATAGTGATAGTGATAGTGATAGTGATAGTGATAGTGATAGTGATAGTGATAGTGATCGTGATCGTGATCGTGATCGTGATCGTGATCGTGATCGTGATCGTGATCGTGATCGTGATCGTGATCGTGATCGTGATCGTGATCGTGATCGTGATCGTGATCGTGATCGTGATCGTGATCGTGATCGTGATAGTGATAGTGATAGTGATAGTGATAGTGATCGTGATCGTGATAGTGATCGTGATAGTGATAGTGATAGTGATAGTGATAGTGATAGTGATAGTGATAGTGATAGTGATAGTGATAGTGATAGTGATAGTGATAGTGATAGTGATAGTGATAGTGATAGTGATAGTGATAGTGATAGTGATAGTGATAGTGATAGTGATAGTGATAGTGATAGTGATAGTGATAGTGATAGTGATAGTGATAGTGATAGTGATAGTGATAGTGATAGTGATAGTGATAGTGATAGTGATAGTGATAGTGATAGTGATAGTGATAGTGATAGTGATAGTGATAGTGATAGTGATTGTGATTGTGATTGTGATTGTGATTGTGATTGTGATTGTGATTGTGATTGTGATTGTGATTGTGATTGTGATTGTGATTGTGATTGTGATTGTGATTGTGATTGTGATAGTGATTGTGATAGTGATAGTGATAGTGATAGTGATAGTGATAGTGATAGTGATAGTGATTGTGATTGTGATTGTGATTGTGATTGTGATAGCGATAGCGATAGCGATAGCGATAGCGATAGCGATAGCGATAGCGATAGCGATAGCGATAGCGATAGCGATAGCGATAGCGATAGCGATAGCGATAGCGATAGCGATAGCGATAGCGATAGCGATAGCGATAGCGATAGCGATAGCGATAGCGATAGCGATAGCGATAGCGATAGCGATAGCGATAGCGATAGCGATAGCGATAGCGATAGCGATAGCGATAGCGATAGCGATAGCGATAGCGATAGCGATAGCGATAGCGATAGCGATAGCGATAGCGATAGCGATAGTGATAGTGATAGTGATAGTGATAGTGATAGAGATAGTGATAGTGATAGTGATAGTGATAGTGATAGTGATAGTGATAGTGATAGTGATAGTGATAGTGATAGTGATAGTGATTGTGATAGTGATAGTGATAGTGATTGTGATTGTGATTGTGATTGTGATTGTGATTGTGATTGTGATTGTGATTGTGATTGTGATTGTGATTGTGATTGTGATTGTGATTGTGATTGTGATTGTGATTGTGATAGTGATTGTGATAGTGATAGTGATAGTGATAGTGATAGTGATAGTGATAGTGATAGTGATAGTGATAGTGATAGTGATAGTGATTGTGATTGTGATTGTGATTGTGATTGTGATTGTGATTGCGATTGTGATTGTGATTGTGATTGTGATTGTGATTGTGATTATGACTGTGGTTGTTATTGTGATTGTGATAGTGATTGTGATTGTGATAGTGATTCTGGTTGTGATAGTGATGGCGATTGTGATCATGATGATTGTGGTTAAGATGACAATGATTGAGATTACGATGATAATGATTGTGATTACGATGATAATATTTGTGATGACGAGGATGGAGATTGTAATGATGATGATTGCGATTACGATGATAATGGTTCTGATTACGATGATTGTGATTACGATGGTTGTGATGGTGATTGTGATGGTGATTGTGATTGCGATCGCGATTACGATTCCGATTGCGATTTCGATTGCGATTGCGTTTGCTATTGCAATTGCGATGATAATGATTGTGATAATGATGATGGTGATTGTGATAGTGATCTTGATGGTAATTGTGATGGTGATGGTGATTGTGATAGTGACAGTGATTGTGATGGTGATTGTAATGGTGATTGTGATGGTGATTGTGATAATGATTGTGATAATGATGTTGACTGTGATAGTGATGGTGATTGTGATAATGATTGAGATAATGATGGTGGTTGTGATAGTGATGGTGATTGTGGTAAAGATTGTGATAATGATGGTGGTTGTGATAGTGATGTTGATTGTGATGATAATAATAAATTGTAATGATTATGAAATTTGGTTCACAGATAGTTAATAACCTGGATTATGTTAATCCGCCATCCAGGACACTATTTATCCCTTTAGTATGATTTAGTGGGACAGTTACCGAACAGCACGCGGGCGAAGCCGCGGGCAACAACTAGTATGACATAAAACTTCGATCTACAACGAATACGTTTTATTGGTTTTCGTTTGTCAATATAATAAGACAAAATTACAATAAATAAAATTGGAGAACTATAATTCTGCGTCAATTCAGCTCGCACCTCAGTCTCATGTCAGTCTCGTCTCTAATTTTCGTCAATAACAATCGACAATCGTCCGGAGATCAATATTATTATCGAGTCGTGTAGGCCGGTCGAAAAAACTTGATCCAGGAAGTAAAAATCAAAAATTTGCGAAAAAAAATTGACAGCCCTCTTAACATATTGCGTAGTACGTGTGGTTACGCACACGGTGGTACAGAGTGGTACGATCGGTCAAGTCTCACAGCTATCGCACTTCAAATAGTCTTGACTTATTAACATAACATCACGCCTGTAATCCCCGACGGGGTAGGCAGAGTTGTACCTACCTAATAGTACACCCACATTTCGCCAGTTATGTTTAAGTCCCATGTAATAGGGGGCGAGCC